>CM035122.1:71711182-72124381 GCA_020205555.1 Panax stipuleanatus | reverse complement strand
TAATCATACATAATCACTACTTAAATATTAATCAATTTATTTAATACCATCATACTTAAATAAATTATTTCATAATAATTTCCATTGAATATTTATTTTATTCATTAATCCTAACACCAATATTTACTTATAATTATATTAGTTCTTCTCATTCTCATATCCATTTACATTCACTTGGCTAAATATAAAATATTAAGTCATTACATAAACGTATTACTCTTATATGTAATATATTACCTTCATATTTTATTAAAATAATTCTATTTATATTAATTCACTATTTTAATTAAGTGAATACTCATATTATTTATGAGATTTAATTCATAATAATTCCACTGCCAACCAGGAATAATAACCAAATTATATTATTTCATAATATAATCTTTAACTTAATTAAATTAACTAATAATATTCAGTTAATTTCCTTTTCGTAATAACTTCATTTAATTTCTTCATTAGTTAAATTAACTATTAAACCTCATCATCCCAATATATGAATATATATATATATATATATATATATATATTTACTTACACGCAAAACATGTCATAATAGAATTTCATTCATTAAATTCTTATTTTAACAATTTCTGAAAATCCGGGTTGTCACATCATTCCCTCTTTATAAGGATTCCGTCCTCGGAATCACCGAAAACCTACCTTACTCAGGTTTCCATCAAATCTCTTTAAAAACATTTATCGTTAAATAACTTTAACACATTACCTTAATATAGGTTATACATATATATTCTACTACATTCCGTTCTTCAACAAATTTTAGGTTTTATTTCATAACCTTCAATTAAACACAATTATGTTTCAAATATTATATATTCTCTAACTCATTCATTCCTTTCTAAGGATCATTACCACATACTTTACTCTTCGAAGACATATACTTCATAATTTACTATCTTATAAGTATTCGGGTTATCACATTCACCCTTCTTCTAAGAATTTCGTCCTCAAAATTTTATTAATCTTCAATCATTCATATATCAAAGTAGATTTTACGTTAATCTTATTCACTAACTTGTTGTGTTCCACACCTATTTCTTTATAGGAAATATCATTCTTGCCACCTTCACCTTCAGAATAATAAGAATCTTTCACAATTGCTCAATAAATGGGAAGCGATATGAATAACAGGAATTTAAAATATTTCAATTCATGTTGAGGGGTCATAAGACCTTGAACTCTTATCCCGTTTTAATAGTGTATCACCAATGTAAACCATCTTTAATAGAATATTTAGCAATCACACAGACTGAAAACACTCTCTGCAAGTACTCTAGTTGATCAGCCTATCGTACCCCTACGTCGTGTACAACGTATTACATCTTAACAGCGTAACGATTATATGCGTTACTTTCGGAACCATTGTCTCCGATAACATGTTCCCCTTTTATAGGGTTGTTCACCTCAGCTTCTTAACATCTGAATCTGCACCAAAACAATTTGGTTTGGCATAGTTTGACCAAGAACGCTCGAATTTCATAAACATCTTTCAATATTTGTCTAGCTGAATCAAGTAGCATAGACCTCTAGCAACGATTCGGACATCAATCGAATATATATATATATATATATATATATATTTTTAATCAACAAAATAAATATTTATTTATTTATTTTAAAATAATGTTTTTTTTGTAGTCTAAGGAAACAAAAGTAGATAAATCTCTCTCTCTTTTTTTATAGTTTAAGGAAACTAAAATAGTAAGTAAATCTTTTCATAATATCCTGATACCGTACCGTAATAATGGTACGTTGAGAATTTCGTCATTACATGACATCGTCATACTACATCATACCATAGCGGGCTGACGATCATACGATCACATCCAACACTAGGTTTAACTGCATTGATAACTTCCTCGATTATTGTCTCTACACCATATCAAATGATGCATAGAACACAAAAAATACATTTTAAAAATTTAAAATTATTTTTGTCTAGCTGAAGCAATTAGCATAGACATGTGAATAATATCACTATTTTAATAAAATTCATTGGTTCCATTATTTAATCCAATGTTTTTCAAGAAAACAGAAGTGCAACATCAACACGAAGTCAATAAATTTTGAAAATCTAGCAAAGCTAGAAGATTTAGAATATAAAACTTTCTCCATTAATTAAATCTTTACTCCATCATTACTTAATCATTTTATCAACCTTAAACAACATCAATGCTTCCTACACCATAACCTTTCTATTCCCAGTATAGTTCATCAAACTTTCCACACTTTGGAAGTCAGGAACTTTCCACAATAATATGAGTTTAAGAACTTCCAAGTCAGACCATAGGCGTCCATTCGCTGAGGAGTTTCAAACATACCATATGATTATGAGTCATGAACTTACCATAAGCATGAGTTTTAAGAACTCGCACTTAATCCTAATAACATCTTACTAATCTTAATAGTCTCTAACTATCAAATATACACATGAGAAAATAATCACCTTTTCACCACATATACATTGATAGCGCGACACCAACATTCCAATGATTATCAATATGATAAACTAAGTGCAAGCACCAAACCCTCACCCATACAAAGGTTTATACAACTCAGCCATCACATGATTATTCAATTGAAATCCCACCTAACTCTATCTTGCTCATAACTTGCACTTTACTCGATACAAATTTTCTGCATCTCATTATTTATAACTCCTCGTGAGTTAACCTCGTACTATATCATAGTACATTCTGGTTATAGCATCAAACTATAACTATTCAATCATTACTGACTATCTGTCTTTCAACTTTAAAAGATCACGTCGTGACCTTATTCTATAATCATCTCCCATATGATTCTTTCCTATCTCATTATCATTTTGTTTTAAAACTTCTTATCTTTTCCTTTCATTATGTTATATCATGACTTCATTATGATTTTAATCTTATAGACTTCGTCTATTCATCGTTATTCGTCATCTTTATTATTGGAGTTACGTAACTCCTGATTCTCATCTTCATATCTCTTCAAGATTCTTTTTTGAATCTTATTGTTTATTTATTACTTTTCTTTTAAGAATTTCTATCTTCGTTCATAAAGTTTAACATTTTATTCGAGTTTTATTCCTCGTTATTCTCACCTTCTTCTTATAACATTTCTAGGACTTAACTCATCTTATACTTCTACGTACGTGAAAGGAATCACCTTTTCGTTACACGCAACCTAACTTCTCATTCTCTAAGGTCATAGCCTAAGGTACTCTTACCTAAGGTGTATAACCTATCAGCTCTGATACCAACGGTAACGACCCCAAAATTCATACAATACATCTCGACATCGGTCGTTAAGAATACATCCTTATTCAGACTTTACATCATTAATCAATGATACAATCACTAAAAATATAAAATATTTAAAACTTTTATATTATTTCTTCTTTATTATCCCTGAATCTCAACCTTTATTATTACATAACTTTGATTCAACTTTATTTCATGAATCGCTTCGTCAGAGTTATTATAAACTAAAACTTACAACCACATTCAATAACCCTTATACATCGGGTAAAATTTAAACTTTACAACTCAACATCTGTTAACCATCATACATTATCAAATACATTATCTGAAACCTTAAACAGGGTCCAAAATAATAACAATTCAGCCAAAGTATATAAATCTTCATGCATTACATCTGATTCATTCCTTTCAAGTAGCACATAGCGTTACCTTGAATCCTTAACCTGCAAAAGTGATTATTTGCAAGAATGAGCTCGACAGCTCAGCAAGATCTAACAGCTTTCATGCATCACATAGCACATAAATACATGCTCAACATACATCTTATAATAATTAAAGTAACATGGCATACATGCTTTACATCACATAACAAATATAAAGATTGAGTTCCTTACTCAATCAACATTCTTTAATCAATCAATGTAGTCATAAATTGATTTTAACATTTCATGCTTACAACATATATACAATATATCATGCACTTTGCAAAATAATTTAAAACAGTTCATCATCAAGTGCACGTAGAAAATAGGAACTAAAAGACTTGTCTTGATCGTTGTTTACCAATAACAGTTTAACAGCTTACAGGTATCTGCACTTCACGTGCCCTTTGATTATTCTTTAAATTTAGAATAGATGATTGGAAGTCCTTGTTTAATCCTCTTTTCATCTTGATTCTCAGAGTTTCTCTTCCCACTTCTCAATTTCTCTCTAAGCTCCATCTTTCTCTCTATGTTTTCTCTACTCATGTGAAGGAGGAATAAACTGATGAAAGTTACGTAATTTTAATTTGTATCGGTTATACAAAAGAAAAGTTTTCAGCCGTTAAAAATATAGAGAGTCTCTAAGCCTTGTTTGGCTAACTTCATTAGACTCTCTTCTTGATTATTTTAATATTCCTTTTACTATATGATACCTATGTCACGCTACACTTTATTGCTAAATTATTTAGCTAGCTACATTGAATAATTATACAATTATAATATATATAACTATTACTCCATACATTACGAAATTATATTCATAACACCTCAACTTAAATTAAACCTTTCCATTAAAATAATTAATATTTATTTCATTAATTATAATTAACTCACATGAATTATATAATTATAATATATAATTATTTAATTCATTTCCTGGCATAAATTATCTTAATACAATTTATTTAATCTATACATCTAATCACTACTTAAATATTAATCGATTTATTTAATACCATCATACTTAAATAAATTATTCCATAATAATTTCCATTGAATATTTATTTTATTCATTAATCCTAACACCAATATTTACTTATAATTATAATAGTTCTTCTCATTCTCATATCCATTTACATTCACTTGGCTAAATATAAAATATTAAGTCATTACATAAACGTATTACTCTTATATGTAATATATTACCTTCATATTTATTAAAATAATTCTATTTATATTAATTCACTATTTTAATTAAGTGAATACTCATATTATTTATGAGATTTAATTCATAATAATTCCACTGCCAACCAGGAATAATAACCAAATTATATTATTTCATAATATAATCTTTAACTTAATTAAATTAACTAATAATATTCAGTTAATTTCCTTTTCGTAATAACTTCATTTAATTTCTTCATTAGTTAAATTAACTATTAAACCTCATCATCCCAATATATGAATATATATATATATATATATATATATATTTACTTACACGCAAAACATGTCATAATAAGAATTTCATTCACTAAATTCTTATTTTAACAATTTCTGAAAATCCGGGTTGTCACATTATGTGGTAATATGACGTTAGTGGTTGACTCTTGAGGCATGAACTTGATTTACTTGAGGTATATGAAAGTCTGGCATGAATACCATATGATTTTGACTTGAAGTAGAATGAGCATGCTAGGTTTTAAAACTTGAGTGAATGCCCTTATAAACATGTATGCATAATGAATATAGTAACCTTGCATGACTAGTTTAAAATATGACAAGGATTTTGAAAGGTGAAACTTAGAAAAGTTTGAATATAATGGTTATATAAAACCCGGGAATTATAATTCCGTTAAGGTTTGAGAAACGTATGAATAATAAGGATCATATAAGTTTTAAATATATGTCAAACACCTTTAGTTAAGTGTGTGATACATGTATATGAAGGATGATAGTAAGTATGTATGGTTGAGATATATCTTTACGTACCTAGCTATACTAAGCGTATAATAAGAAAGTGAAACAAGGTTCTAAGAACTAAGATAAAAAATAATGTAATACTTATTATTATATTGAGAATGTATGAATGTATGACTAATGGATATGAATCCATGATTATATAACTGTGTAGGATTACACGAAGTGCAAATATCTTAAGTAGTTAAGTCGTAGTTGTTAAACTACGAATCAGGCAAGTCTTTCGGTTCCTATTTGATATATGAATTCAATAACTGTTAGTTGAATTATATTATGATGTGATGATGTGAACTTATATATGAACTGTATATGAGGTATGTATGAGATTGAAAGTTGATCTTTGATGATATGCTTATTATGTGAGAAGTAACATGCTTAGTAAATATAAATTGATTATAAATGTATGAACTGAGTATGATGTTATATGTTATGTGATGCATGAAAACTGTTAGAATTGCTGAGTTGTCGAGCTCACTCTTGCAAATAACTATTTTTGCAGGTTAAGGACTTACGATAAGGATTTTGTGTTTCTTGATTGATAAAGATAGATAGTATCGCAACAGAGAATAGTATTTAGATTATCGTTTGAACCCTGTTTAGGTTCTAGGAGTGTACTTGATATATGCTTACAATGTTTAATACTTGTTGTATTGTAAAGACGTATTAGTTAATACATAGAGGATATTGATTTGAGTTGTAAACGTTTATACGACAACTCAAATAGAATGAATCATAGTATATAGTTGATTCAAAAATTGTAATTTATTTAAAGTTATGAAATCAATAAAAAGATTTTATTCAAGAGGATTGAAAAAGTTTAAGTTATTTCGCAATTTTGTAGCATCGATTATGATGTATGAAATTTATATTCTAAATTGTAATAAAGCAAAGTTATATTCTTTAAGTTATGAATAAAGATGTAATGTTTTGACTGGTAGTATCGTGACTGCACCGGATCCGAAGTAATAGAAGGGACCCGAATTTGGGGGCGTCACACCTTAACCATACATACTTACTACCATTCCTACATATACATGTATCACACACTTTAACTAAATGTACTCGACATATATTTAAAACTCATAGATACATGATCTATATTATTCTTACGTGTCTCAAACCTTATCGAAATTATAATTCCTGGGTTTTATATAACCATTACATCTAAACTTTCTAAGTTTACCTTTCAAAATCCTTGTCACACTTAAGCTAGTTATGCAAGGCTACTATGTTCATCATGTATGATGCTCATCTCAACATGTCTATAGGCATAAGAAAATTCTAATATCCATACTTGCATGATCATAACGTAATTTACTTAGTACTTGATGGTATTAGCTTTCACATTCTAAGCTTTCTTTGAAAATTGCACTAAGTCCTTTTTGTACATGCAAGGCATCTCGACATATAATTGAAATGCATTTGAAACACATTTTAAAGCCACATAAACATGCTCAAATGGTCAGAATATAAACATCATATATATATGTCAAAAACTCTAAATTTATCCATTTGAAATCAACGTAGTCTTCAATCATGTATACTAGTGTGTGTTCAACACTTTAAACATGTATTTCATGTCAATATAAATCATACGATCATGCTTTCAAAATCAGAATGTACACGTCTCACATATATGTCAACGTTCATATTTAAAACTATAAGTTTCATATTAAAACTATAAGTTTTTCTTTAAAACATACGATTTCCGATTCATGATATACATTCTAACATGGCTAAAATCATGCATGTAGTACCAATAAACATGTAATATGAGTTACCACCAACTTTTATGTTTGATCAAAGTGGTATCAACTAATTAGCTCCATCAGATTTGAAGCAGGAAACAAAAACCAGAAACTGGGACCGGTGCAGCTACGCCGCTGGCCAGTACAAAACTGGCGCAACTGCGTAGGTGGCCGGCCAGAGATAGAACTGTTCTGCTTCTGCAGAACTTTAGCCCAACTCAAAAATTCTCAACGAAAATTAATTCAGTCATGTTATAATGTAATTCTAACATGTTTATCATCTTATATAACACCTAACAAGCATTTCCCAATTCTAATATCCATCAATACTTACTTAATTCAAGAATCAAGAACTTATAAATTTTCAGAAAATGAAGAGCATGAATGTAAAGGTTATACCTCTGCAATATGCTCTGCTGCTATATCAATTCCCTCAATTCTCAGAATGTCTATCACTAATGTATATAAACTCACTCTCCATTCTTGTATTTGGACAGAATTCTCAGCAATTGTTAACAATGAAGAAGAGGAGTTATATATATATAGGCAAATGGGATACCCAGACAAAGCTCTTAACTCTCAATTCAAACCAAAGGAATACATGATTGTATAATGGGTAACAAGAAGTTGGTGAGGAGTTGGTGAATTCAATCATGAATCCCACTCCCCCCATGATCATTAGTTCTACATTGTTGAAATTGAGAAGGAAGGTAGGGTAGCTAGCCTTTTGGCATAATACGTGAGGAGAAATGAGATGGCACATAATGTGAGACAAGAAATAACTCAGCATCTTGCAAATACAATGCTTATGTTCTACATATATATATACATATAGTACATACTTAAGTCACAATTCCACTTCTAAATACAATGTAACAAATAGGTACATATACACCAACATATAATCCATGCACATTTTACTAACATCGAATATAAATCAATTGGGTATTACTCATTATCATAACAGTTATCATAACGGTTATTATTACAGTTATAATAACTTATTCCCTACATTATCAATTAATTATACATCAATGTTCACCCATACACTTATTGTCACATAAACGCTTACTATTATGTAACTCACATAATGCAATTAATCTTACTATATAGTCTATATATACCATATATAGCCACATTAATGCGTCACAGTACGTTATATAATATAGTTTATATATAATTGTATGGTCACACTTAAGTGTTGCACTACATTTTATATAACACATGTGTCATTACTATATGTTATACTTTTAAATTATCACATCCTTTGCACATATCAACTAGTTGAGCAAATATAATCTACTCGTTTATTATTATTAATTAATGACTTATCTTATCAATTAATTAATAATAATATTAATTAATCCATTCTTCATCAATCAATGAAATTATAAATCTCCATAAAAATTAATTAACATTTATATGATTAATTATCACATTAAATAAATATAAATCTTATTATATTTATAAATTATTTACTCATTAATCAACATATTATCAAATAATTACTTGATAATAGTATACTGCCCATAACAATAATTAATATTATAAGACAATTTATCTCATTCCTCATCAATTTAATAAATACAATTCCGATTATATTTATAACCAATTTTTTTATTATTATACTATCACTGGCCATAATAGTAAATCAATATACTATTATAATAACAATTAACAATTAATATAGATTAATTGTTTAATTAATAATTCCTCTATCCTTGAATTAATTCATTCATCGTTGAATCTATTATCGTGTCACACAAGGCATTTCTCACAAGCTCAATCTTAAGCTTACTATCACTTCCACCACACTTAATATTCTTTTAATATAAGGTTCGTATGACACATGCATTTTAATGCTAAACTACCTCAATTAATTATACACTTATTCATTTTCACCACATTACTTACCCACCACATATTCAATTTACTTAGAACTATTAAATCACAAGGTTCACATATATAAATATATCGTGAATGAAATATTCTTTATAACCTTTACGATAATACAATAACTCAAGCTATTTAGTAAATTAAAATAACTTAGTTTTCTTTTATAAATGAACTCTCTTGGAAATACATATGATATAATTACTATTATAAAAATTATGTACTTTGCCATATCATGACATGAAATGTTTTTATCACGTTTTCTCTAAATATAGGCAGTAATTATAATAAAATAATTTACTCATTTTCTCAAGATATTATTTTAATATAATATCTAAGTATTATTAAAATAGTTACATGTACGACACATGTACACCTTTTATATAGAAAATAGATCATACGTTTATTTCCTAGCAACATATTACATATAGCAAATATGTTTTAATATATTTACCCTCATTCATATTTCCTCATACAAAGACATACAAGGTGATATTATTATTTAAAATAACATTCCCCCTTTTTATTAAAATAATTCAATATTAGAAGTTATTTTAATATCCTTTATTAGAAATATATAATAATTATTTCTCTTTTTTTTTCTATAAATTGTTCCCAAAACAATTTCTTTAATCTATACATTTAACCATATCTCAAATATTAATTAATTCTCTAATCAATATTTATTTAAAGATATAGTGGTTTAACAACGTGTGTATATATATATATATATATATATATATATATATATATATATATATATATTATTAACGGCGTTCGCACATTTACATAATACCATGCCAAGTAATATATATATTAAGGCACTTACTATACTCACATACTCCACACATGTATTAACTCACTATTTATTTAAGTGATCTTAAACCCCTTACTATATCACCATAGTTAATTAAGGCTTTAATATTCAAATTATATTATTTCATAATATAACTTCCAATTTAAATTAACCAATATTTATTCTTATTAGTTAATTCCCTTAACTAACTAATGCTTCACTATCCAAATCCATCCATGGATAGCTTAAGCACTAATAATAACCTATATTACAAACATACTAGTTATTAGTATACATACACAAGAAGATGGTGATTATGCATAAAAGATATTTAATGTCACCAACTTACTATGATAAAACAATTCTATAAATTATTTAATGTCGATAGATAAATTTTATCCATCTTCTTACTAATTCATCTCTACAATTTATATAATAATGATATATATTTATTAAGCACAAAATCACTTATTACATAGCTTATATTATCCTATGTAACACAATACTACATACCTCATATCACAACATATATTCTTATTCGAACCCAACTCATGCCTTAAAAATTTTATTTATTAAATTCTTATTTAATAATTTATGAAAATTCGGGTTCTTACAAAGTATCTAAACCTTATCTCTTTGGATGCAAGTTTTCTCTAACTTACACTCTTTTACGGTGCAAGTATTCTATCCTTGTGTTTACTTTATTCAGAGAATATCGTAAGCAAGTTTCTTACTTACTAGTTTTAAATTGAGTTAGTATACTTAAACTCTTATTTCATTTGAGTCTTGTGAAAGCTGTTATTCATGTTGAACGTGGTATTGTTCTTGAATATTGTGGGAGTGTCTATGCCATTTGATTCGGTTAGACTATATGCATGTTTAGAAAACTATCCAAACCAATTAACTGGTGCGAAATCTTTGAAAACTGAGTTGAACAACCCTTATGGTAAGGGGAGTGTATATTGTTGGAAGCCCTAACACACGCGTGAAAATTACTGTGGTGTTATGCATAACATAAGGTATTGTAGACTGATCATCTATCGTACTTATTTCTTTTGGGTTATCAGTTTAATATTGATGATTCTAGTAGATGTTCAATAGTCCTTAGTGACTGCTCAGTATAAATTGCTTTATCCAGTTGGATACGTTGATTGCCTTTGAATTCATATATATCTGTCGATCTATATTGAACTATCATTTCATATTTCAAAGATTTGATTTGAGAATTGTTGATACTCGTTATTCATGATATTATTCTTGAAACTCTGAATTATCATCGAGATTTTATTTTAATATTTCGAACCGTGTTATAACACACTTTATGTGACGCCCCAAAACTCCAGGACCGTCACTGGGTCGCTCGAATTCGGTTCATCACGTGCTCATGGTAATACATCACAATAATAATAACTAAATATCACACAATCACAGCGGAAAATCTATTCTAGAATAATTTACAATGATTTATTATAATTATTCCCCCAAGTCTCGCAACCTACAGTACTTAATAGATTACATAATATTATCAATTAACGACTTATTACATAATCTAACTTAAGCTTAAACATAATCAAATCCAGTCTTACTACATCATCTTAATATAACATTAAAATATTTAAAACATAAAACAGACAATCTAGTTGGTAGCCTTGCCCTTGCCCTTATCAATGTCCGAAGGTTCGCCATGCTCTGCCTTAACTGAAATGTTTTAGGGAAAGCAAGAATGAGCACAAATTGCTCAGCAAGTAATATACAATAAGGGTAAGTGATATAATTCTTAATTCTCGAAAGGGTATAACAAGGTTTGATAATTCAAGGATAACAAGAATATCAACAGTTTTCAATAATAGTCGCTAAAGACAGAATAATATCAATGTGATTCAATAATAAATCAATTCAAGATTTCAAGATAACTGAATACTGAGCAGTCACTAAGGACTTTGAACTTCTACTAGAATTAACAGTAATAAACTAAAAATCCAACAAAAAAAATAGGTACAACAGGTGATCAGCCTAAAGCACCATCGTTATGCATAACAATCAATCATACTCAAGTGTGCACGTCGGTTCTCCGATAATTATATATTCCCTTCAAAGAAGGTTGTTCTTCTCAGTCAAATACAAGATCCCGCACTAATCAATTGGTTTTGGGTCGCTTTTCAATAACATAAGTCTAGCCGAATCAAATGGCATAGACACTTTCACAATATTTAAGAACAATACTAAGTTCAACATGAATAATAGCTTTAATGAAATAAGAGTTCAAGTATGCTAATTCAATTCAAACGATTAAGTAGGAAACTAGTTCGCAATATACAAAGTTAGAATACTTGTATCCAAAGAGATAAGGTTTAGATACTCGCTTACGATATCCGTTGAATAAAGTAATGCCAGGATTCAGGATACTTGCCTTTAGCGTAGTTTACTCACGTAAAGCTAGCCAACACTTCAAATTCCTATCGTAATACAATTACGTATATATATGATATTCATTAGTTATATAATTTAGCTCCACATTTTATCTAGCTACACAGTTATATAGAGTATAATTTCCATCATTAACTTCCTTTTTTCTCAAGTTGATCATATTTATACATCATTACTATCATGTGAGACTACCACAATTAGCAAACATACTCGCATATTATTAATATCACATAAGACCACAATCAATACTAAATATATTTCATTTTAGCAAGTTATGGCATTCCCCTAAGTTAACCGTCAAAATCGGATTCATATATATCACATAGTATATATACATGTTAAAGAGTATTTTTATATTCGTATAACCTTCCCTTGTTCCAAACATATGTGATATAGGTTCTAGGTCGACACTTGCGGTCATTCAAGGTCATGAAATTTACAAAGCCTATCATACTTGCTTTCAAAACACTTAAGGTATTTATATTAACTTGTATTAGGCATGCTCATGAGTACTCGTATCACATATATGTAGCTAGCATTGTTATTATCTTGAAAACATACTTCGTTTACGCTAAACTTGAATCATGGCAACTAATCATGGTATATATACATGCATGACACATGAATGAGTCTAAGAGTACTATCACATGTGTCCATAAATATCAGAATATGAAACTTACAATAACATGTTAAGATTTACGTTTAAAACTTGTACTTTACTAGTAAAGTTCATTTAACACGATCCACGTGCTCACGTTACCTTATAAAATCTATATATGCAAGTTAACATGTATTACATGTGATGTAAATATGTTTGCAAAATCAGTACCTCAATGTGTCACACATATGTCAAAGTTTGTTTCATAAAACTTCCATTTTCGTTCAAAATGTTTACTAATCGAGGTTTAGCACTATGAAACATGTATACACAAGTCATCATTCATTTCATGCATTTCTAAGCCGCTCTACCACGTATCAAAAATCAAAATATACTCATGCTTTATAATGTTAATGATTGTTTATGAAACTTTAAGTTCGTTTCCAAACTTCATGTCGTTTTGTTAACCATGCATGCTAATATACTAAAACATACTTACATTGCCTCATTAGGTTTATATATATGTATTAATCATGCTTTCTTGCTTGTTTAAACAAAAGCAAACAATTAGTACATAACAGTTTCGTTGCAGGGTGCAGAAAATTGCAACAGGGTGCCGGCGCTGTGACACCCCCAAATCCGGTATCTTAATTTTTACAGGATTTGGTATTCACTGTTCCAATATCATACAACTATCTACCCATAAATAATGAAATTCATTTATTAGATAAATAAATCATCATCTTACATCATCTAAAATAAAAATACATCATAAATCCCAGGTTATACTTAACCTTAAATCTCTTTTGCGGAAATGTAAATAAATAAGTCTTAAATCATCACACATAAATCTTAAACTTTAACATTATTCATGACAACACAAATCTTCATCACTTGTTAGCTTTTCCTTTGCCCTTGCTACTAGAAGGTACATCACTTCGTTCATTATTAGCTGCAATGTTATTATGCAAGAGTGAGCACGGATGCCCGCAAGTATAAAAATATGACAGAATAATAACATGCGAGTGAAAGAATTCTGAATAACAGAAAGCTCAACATTTGAATCAAGAATATTAATCAAGAGTCAAATTACTTCTCAACTTTTGAATCAAGAATATTAATCAAGAGTCAAATTACTTCTGAGGGTCATTAAGACCTTGAACCGAGTCTTAGGTTGTCAAGTATATTAACCTTTCCAACCTTTAACAGTCACAAGACTATAGACTTTACTTCTCGTACTTAGGGAGATCAGCCCTTTGTACTGATACTGTGCACATTATCTTAACGCTTAAAACATCTTCATTAATCCCCTACATTAGGGTTGTTCATCTCAATTTGACATCAGAATCCGTACCAAATAAAGTTGGTTTGGATAATTCAATAAATGATATTCATATTGAATATTAACTTCTCAAGGTATACAATCGAATAAGTATTGTACACTTAAATGATACTTTTAAAAGAATCATGGCATCTCATGTGAAATTCTAAACTTGGATATTCAAGAGTAAGAATTTTCTCAACAATAGTAATTAAGCATAGCAATTGCTTAATTAAAAGAGTTTAGTTTAGGAAACTTGCCAAACAATAATAATAAGTTAGGGATAGAAAACTTGTCTCGTGCGCAAGCTACAGTTATTACTCACTTCTTTAATTACTCTTACCTATCACACATTTACAATATCAATTAATCACAGGTTCGATATGATTATTGATTTACAATAGTATTCTTCAAACTCATTATTAAGTTTTCAAATAATGGTTTACGTTGATTAATTAACTTGTTAATTAATCACGTAACTTAAGTTATTAACTTGTATTAATAACTCATTACATATATAACATGTCTACATGTTAATTAGATTTAAAATAATGTCTTAATGTTTATAACACATTATTTAACCTTTACAAATAATAGTTTAAGTCACGTAATTAATTTATTAATTAATTACATAACATAAATTATTAAACTCATATCAATATTTTATAATATTTATACAACATGTGTTCATGTTCATTAGACTCAAAACACATTTCAAAATTTTCCAACACTTAGCAATTTTTTTTTTCAAAATATTCGGACAGGCGCGGCCGCGCGCCATTTTGCCTTGCAGCCGGCGCGGCCGCGCGGCTGCGGAATTTCAGAATCTGAAGTTCGCGAACGAACACAGATTTTCTCCCATTTTCTCCCAATTCACATTATTACACTGATTTATAATGTTACCCATGAAGTATAAACTTCACAGGAACATTATATATCACTTATAACATGTTCTTAACATTCCAAGTTATGTAATTATACAAATCAAAATATTAATTTTCACTGTTCTTCAAAACTTTCAAGAGTTTAATGAAAAACATAAAAATCTCCTTACGGATTCGTTACTACACCGAATCCATTCATTTCAATTCCATTTTCTTTGTTTTAACATATACAATCATATTCATGTATCAATTTAAATATAAACATATGATTCAATCATTAATTTAACCCATATGGGTTATTCACTCATATTCAATACTCTGTAATTTCATCAAACCCATTTATTAACAAAGTTATTTGGTGTGATCAGTGTAAATCATGGATACATGATCCAACACATAATACTAACATATACGGTCACATATATAATAACCTCACACTTTAATTTCCCAAAAATAAGTACTGACAGAGAAATTTTACAACATCGTAGAAAACTCTGTAACTTTTTGAAAAAACCAATTAAGGCCAAATTATATAAAATTGATTACTTTAAAACATGTATATACGTTAGAAAACATGTTATAATTACATACCCATATAGATAAAGCCATATCATAACCCAATTGGAAAACCCAATTTTTCACAGACTTTAGAATACGTATGTGAAAAACTTTAATTTTGAAAACATAAAGAAGAATTACCCTTTAGTTAGTATGAAGATAATCAATTGATAACAACACAATGATCTCTCAAGTCTTCTTTTCTCAATTTCTCTCAATGCCTTCTTCTTTTCTCTCTGATTTCTCTCTCAAGTTTCTCTAACTTTTCTCTGATAATGACTTAGAATAATGACTTAGAACAACGAATATACGTATTATATAAGTATACGTTGTATTAACAACGGATAAACTTCTCCCAAAGCCCTGTTTGCCTTCCTCTTCTTTTCTTTCCCCATTTATTTTAATAAACTAATTTACTATATAGTTAATTGTCACCTTACTTATTGATTAATTAATTTTATTTAAATCAATTAAATAAAATAAGATAATTCACATTAAATCACATTGTCACATAATTAATATTTTTATTTATTAATTATGTCAATTTATTAATTCATTAATTACTTATTAAATTAACTAAAGTAACATATGCTTATTTAATTAATTCAATTAATCAAATAAACTCCATTAAATATATTCTTTGAACTATTAAATTACTACATATTAATTTAATTAATGTCACACATATAATTAAATTAATCTACCACAAATTCATGAATTAATTATTTAATTCAATAATTAAATCATTAAAAATATTTATTTATCTCCATAAATATTCAATATCTTTAAAAAATTCTCGTTCGTCACATCTTTCCCCCCTTAAAAGGATTCTGTCCTCAGAATCGCTGTTCGATTAATAATTTCGTCCCATCACATTCTCATAACCAAAATATTTATTTATTTCAATAAATATTCAAAACAACTTTGCAAAACTCTCGTTTGTCACATCTTTCCCCCCTTAAAATGATTATGTCCCCAGAATCACGTTCACCTATTCAAGAAAATAAGTGTGGATAATTCTTCATCATATTCTCTTCGAGTTCCCACGTAGCTTCTTCAGCGTTGTGGTTCCTCCAAATTACCTTAACAGAAGGTATTACTTTGGTCCTGAGAACTTGCTCTTTCCTGTCAACTATCTGAACAGGAACTTCTTGGTATGATAAATCTTTCTCAAATTGTAGGGGTTCATATTCTATCACATGTTTGTAATCGGGTTTATAACGCCGTAATACCGACACATGGAAAATGTTGTGGACATGCTCCAGTGCCGGAGGTAAAGCTATCTCATAGGCTACTTCTCCAATTCTTTGGAGTACCTCAAAGGGTCCAATGAACCTTGGGCTCAATTTTCCCTTCTTACCAAATCTGATCTTTCCCTTCCAAGGAGAGACCTTCAAAAATACAAAACTACCCGATTCAAACTCTACATTCTTGCGGTGTGGATCGGCGTTTTTCTTCTGCCTATCCTGAGCCGCTACTAATCTTCTCCGAATTACTTTAACTATTTCTGCCGTTTGTTGGACTAACTCTGGTCCTAGCAATTGTCTTTCACCAACTTCATCCCAGTACAGTGGAGTTCTGCACTTTCTACCGTACAACGCTTCGTAAGGCGGCATACCAATACTAGCGTGGTAACTATTATTATAACCAAATTCTACAAGCGGCAAATGATCATCCCAATTGCCTTTAAAATCCATTATGCATGCTCTAAGCATATCCTCTAATGTTTGGATCGTTCTTTCACTTTGCCCGTCAGTCTGAGGGTGATAAGCGGTGCTCATCCTCAACTGTGTTCCCATGCATTCTTATAGTCGCTTCCAGAAATTCGATGTGAAGCGCGGATCACGGTCAGAAATAATTGACACTGGCACCCCGTGCCTCGAAACAATCTCTTTTACATATAACTTCGCCAATTGTTCTAGGTTAAATCTGATTTTGATCGGAAGAAAGTGTGCGGATTTAGTTAATTGGTGGACGATAACCCATACTATGTCATAGCCTTTCTGGGTCGTCGGAAGGCCAACAACAAAATCCATTGTAATATGTTCCCATTTCCATTCTGGGATTTCTAAAGGTTGTAACAAACCACTTGGTCTTTGGTGTTCTGCCTTGACCCTTTGGCAAGTCAGACACTTGGCAACACAATCGGCAACGTCCCTCTTCAAATTTGGCCACCAAAAGTGTTGTCGTAAATCCTGATACATCTTGGTACTTCCGGGGCGAATGGAATACCTCGAACTATGAGCCTCGCTCAGAATGTCCTCCTTGATTTCTGGTATTGGCGGTACCCAAACTCTACTTTCAAATCTCAAAAATCCTTCGCTATCCATTTTAAATCTAAGTTCAGTCCCTTCAGATATCTTTTTCTTTACTTCCTCACATTCCTTATCCAGGATTTGTGCTTCCTTAATCTTATCCAATAAAGTTGTACCAGCTTGCATTTGGAACAGTTTCTCGTCAGTCTCCATTGGACATCCTACTTCCAATTCCAACTTTTCCATTGCTGAAATCAATTCTTCCTGTGCTGTCAGCATCATCAACTTTTCTCGACCCTTTCTGCTTAAGGCGTCGGCTACAACATTCTCTTTTCCTGGGTGGTATAAGATATCACAATCATAATCCTTATTAACTCCAGCCACCTTCTTTGGAGCATATTCAAGTCTTTCTGTGTGAAAATATACTTCAGACTCTTATGGTCTGTATATATTTCACACTTTTCCCCATAGAGATAGTGTCTCCAAATCTTTAAAGCGAATACCACCGCAGCCAATTCCAAATCATGGGTTGGATATCCCTTCTCGTAATCTTTTAGTTGTCGTGACGCATACGCAATGACTCTGCCGTTTTGCATAAGCACACAGCCTAGCCCTTTATGCGACGCATCACTATATACCACAAAATTTCCTGTGTCATCCGGAAGGGACAACACAGGTGCTGTACTTAACCTTCTCTTAAGTTCTTGAAAACTTTCCTCACACTTCTCCGTCCAAACGAATTTCATAACTTTCCTAGTCAAATTCGTTAATGGAGTGGCGATCTTGGAAAAATCCTGAATAAATCTTCTATAGTAACCAGCTAATCCAAGAAAACTTCTTACTTCCGACGGTGTTTTCGGCTGATCCCAATTCATCACCGCTTCGACTTTGGAGGGATCCACCGAAATTCCGTCCTTATCAATCACATGTCCGAGAAATTGCACCCTTTCAATCCAGAATTCACACTTTGAGAATTTGGCATACAACTTCTCTCTTCTTAATACTTCTAACGTCAACTTCAAATGCTCAACATGTTCTTCCTTGGTCTTAGAATAGACCAATATATCATCAATAAAAACCACTACGAATTTGTCCAGAAACGGCTTGAACACTCCATTCATTAGGCCCATAAATGCTGCAGGCGCATTTGTTAGACCAAATGACATAACCAAAAATTCGTAGTGACCATATCGTGTCCTAAACGCTGTCTTTGGGACATCTTCGGGCCTCACCTTCAACTGATGATAACCACTTCTCAGGTCTATCTTCGAGAAATATCTCGCTCCTTTTAATTGATCAAACAGATCATCAATCCTTGGCAACGGATACCTATTCTTAATGGTAACCTTGTTCAATTCTCTATAGTCAATGCAGGGTCGCATCGTTCCATCCTTCTTCTTAACAAATAATATCGGCGCTCCCCATGGTGATACGCTCGGTTGAATATATTTCTTGTCCAACAGCTCTTGTAGCTGTACCATCAATTCCTTCATTTCTACCGGAGCCATCCGGTACGGTGCTTTCGATATTGGAGCCGTTCCTGGCACCAAATCGATAACAAAATCTACTTCCCTGTCAGGCGGAAGTCCTGGCAGATCATCCGGAAAAACATCCACGAAGTCTCTTACGACTGGTATTTCTTCTAACTTTGAATTCTCTTTACGACTATCGACTATGTAGGCTAAATACCCCACACAGCCTTGTCTTAATAACTTCCTGGCCTGCATCATCGTCAGACAACTCGCTTGTCTAGGCGATTTGCTGCCATAAAACATAACCTTTGATGGAGTCATAAGGTTAATACATTTCTTCTGGCAATCAATTACGGCTCCATAATTGAATAGCCAATCCATTCCCAAAATAACGTCAAATTCCCCAAGTTTAATCGGGATAAGATCTACATTCATAACGTTACCCTTAATATCCACTCTACAGTTCTTGTGTATATACTTAACAGGAATTACTTCCTTGTTCGCAATCTCTATGTTCATAGGGATTTCTAATTCGTCTTTAAGCAATTCTAAATTCTTTGCAAAGTCATCGGATATAAATGAACAAGTAGCACCCGAATCAAATAAAACATAAGCATTGACTTTATTGATCGGAATGATACCTGACACCACATCACGAGACTGCACAGCGTCTTGTACGGTCATGTTAAATGTCCTTGCAGTTGGTCGATTTGTTGAAGTCGGTCCGGTAATGGTAAGAGGATTTCCACTATTATTTCCCTTATGTCCACCTGAACCTGCCCCTCCAGATGCCTTCTTTGGACAGTCTCTAGCCAAGTGATCCTTTGACCCACATGTGTAGCAGGCGCTCTTCTTAGGGTTAGGGCAGTTAGGTGCTATGTGGCCTTCCTGACCACAGTTGTAACAAACTCTTTTTCCTTTCATGCAGACTCCCAAGTGAGTCTTCCCACAGGTTGGGCATGGTTCTAACTTTTTCTTCTGACTACCTTGCTGACTTACAGACGACGGGTTGTCATTCCATTTTCGTTTATGATTATTAATTCCCCCTGTGTGATTGCCACTAGCCTTATTGTTTCCTTCACTATCATTCTTCTTCTTCTTTTGATCCTGATTGTACTTAGACACCGCTTCGCTTCCACCTTCAGCGAGAATTGCCTTCTCCAGAACTCCAGCAAAAGTGTTCAATTGAAACATCGACACCTTGCTATACAACCAGGGTTTCAGTCCCTGTTCAAAACGCCTAGCCTTTCTTTCGTCAGTATGCACCAGATATTGGGCAAACCTAGACAATTCGTTAAACTTTGCCTCGTAGTCGGGCACAGACATATTCCCCTGCTTCAACTCCAGAAACTGCACCTCCATTTGATTCTGGGAGCTGGTCGGGAAATACATCTCGAAAAACATTTCTTTAAACCTTTCCCAGGTTATTACACCTTCTCCTCCCCTGATCTTATTTGCCTGCCACCAATAGCTGGCTTCTGATTTTAACATAAATGTCGCGTAGGCGGTCTTCTGGTCCTCCCTAACACGGGCGACCTAAAAAATTTTCTCTATTTCCATAACCCAAGTCTGAGCTTCTATCGGGTTCGTGGAACCCTTAAAATCTGGCGGTCCCACTGCCTTAAAGTCTTTAAATGAGGTGTTTGGTGGAGCTTGAGGCTGATTGTTCATCGCTCCAGCCAACAGATTTACCAACTGCTGAACGGGGTTCGCATTGGCATCATTGTTGTTATTGGTTGACCCCTCTTGGGCTTGTCGACGATTTTGTCTCCTTCTTGGCGGCATATTTCTGTTAAGAATATATGCTCATTAGATCTTTATTAAATCACTTAAATATTTAAGAATTAACTCAAATATTTAACATAACCACTTTAACTCTTTTTTTTTCAAATAACCTTTGATATTTTATTTAAATCAAAAGTTTTAAACATAGTACTATAGCATCTCTGCCATTTACTTCAACTATCCCAAGATAAAGAATCTTCAGGATTTAGTTTCTCAAAATATTCCTTTGTTTTTAATCACATCGAAATTTACATTAACTAGTCCAAAGAGTATCACATAATGTTAAATACTTTAACATATTCACCTAACCCATATCATCTTAAACAACTTTATTATTTTATTAAAACCAAAAGCTTTTAATACAATACGATAGCATTTCTGCCATTTACATCAACTATCCTGAAATAAAGTTTCTACAGGATTTACATTATCACAATATTCCTTTGTTTATAATCACATTGGAATTTACATTATTTACGATTATTTAAACATTAACAATATCATATTATCCTATCACGGCCTACTAAGGCGTCGGACAGCTTCACTACGTTCCTCCTCTATAATGCGGGACATAGTCTTGCGATCTAATATATACCCAGGCAGTCCCTCGAACTGAATTGGATATCTCATAACTCAGTCCTGGGCATCATCCATTGCCCTCAGAAACGTGTAGCACGTCTCTGCAACCTTAACTCTCTTCGCACGCGCATCATCCTCTGCCAGATCTGTACGTCGTGCATTTCTTACCCAAGCTTCTTCCACTATGGCCAGTCTTTCAGATTTCTCTTTCAACTCATTCTTTAACTTTTCTATCTCCTCTGTCTTCTGCTCAGTTTGGCCCTTCTCATGAACCAAATCCCACTCCACATTGCCAAGACGGGTGTGGAGTGTCTCAATCTCACCACCCTGAGCAACTGACTGCTCCCTCAACTCCTGAATTGTATCTCGTAACTCTACGTTGCGATCATATAATAAATCATACATATCAGCACTGACAGAGTTCGGTGGGAACTCCTCAAGATCTTCCTCCTCCTCTTCTTCTTCAGGGTCTTCTTCTTCCTTCTCCTCGGCTGCCTCAGCCGGGATCTCAACCTCCTCAGGGTCCTCCTCTGAGTAAATCTCTAGCTCATGCTCCTGACCAAAATCTGGAATCACAGGAGATGGCTCTGGCTGTACTAACTGCTCCCAGACAGTGTGTATGTCCCGGGGCTCCTCATCTCTAGTCTCTAGGGGTACAACATCCCTGGACTGACTAGCTCCTCCAGTATCTGACATCCTGACAAAATAAGTTTTAAGTCTTAGTTTTTACGTGATGTTAATCAATACTCTAACAAGTATGAACACATAAGCACATAGCACATAAGCTAATTTTATTATCTTTCTTAGAACTCAAATCATAGTTGTCATTACTATCTTCATGAAGGCTACTATCCTAAGGTTTTCCCCCCACCTAAGGTTCATAACCTACGGCTTTGATACCAACTTGTGACACCCCCAAATCCGGTATCTTAATTTTTACAGGATTTGGTGTTCACTGTTCCAATATCATACAACTATCTACCCATAAATAATGAAATTCATTTATTAGATAAATAAATCATCATCTTACATCATCTGAAATAAAAATACATCATAAATCCCAGGTTATACTTAACCTTAAATCTCTTTTGCGGAAATGTAAATAAATAAGTCTTAAATCATCACACATAAATCTTAAACTTTAACATTATTCATGACAACACAAATCTTCATCACTTGTTAGCTTTTCCTTTGCCCTTGCTACTAGAAGGTACATCACTTCGTTCATTATTTGCTGCAATGTTATTATGCAAGAGTGAGCACGGATGCCCGCAAGTATAAAAATATGACGGAATAATAACATGCGAGTGAAAGAATTCTGAATAACAGAAAGCTCAACATTTGAATCAAGAATATTAATCAAGAGTCAAATTACTTCTCAACTTTTGAATCAAGAATATTAATCAAGAGTCAAATTACTTATGAGGGTCATTAAGACCTTGAACCGAGTCTTAGGTTGTCAAGTATATTAACCTTTCCAACCTTTAACAGTCACAAGACTATAGACTTTACTTCTCGTACTTAGGGAGATCAGCCCTTCGTACTGATACTGTGCACATTATCTTAACGCTTAAAGCATCTTCATTAATCCCCTACATTAGGGTTGTTCATCTCAATTTGACATCAGAATCCGTACCAAATAAAGTTGGTTTGGATAATTCAATAAATGATATTCATATTGAATATTAACTTCTCAAGGTATACAATCGAATAAGTATTGTACACTTAAATGATACTTTTAAAAGAATCATGGCATCTCATGTGAAATTCTAAACTTGGATATTCAAGAGTAAGAATTTTCTCAACAATAGTAATTAAGCATAGCAATTGCTTAATTAAAAGAGTTTAGTTTAGGAAACTTGCCAAACAATAATAATAAGTTAGGGATAGAAAACTTGCCTCGTGCGCAAGCTACAGTTATTACTCACTTCTTTAATTACTCTTACCTATCACACATTTACAATATCAATTAATCACAGGTTCGATATGATTATTGATTTACAATAGTATTCTTTAAACTCATTATTAAGTTTTCAAATAATGGTTTACGTTGATTAATTAACTTGTTAATTAATCACGTAACTTAAGTTATTAACTTGTATTAATAACTCATTACATATATAACATGTCTACATGTTAATTAGATTTAAAATAATGTCTTAATGTTTATAACACATTATTTAACCTTTACAAATAATAGTTTAAGTCACGTAATTAATTTATTAATTAATTACATAACATAAATTATTAAACTCATATCAATATTTTATAATATTTATACAACATGTGTTCATGTTCATTAGACTCAAAACACATTTCAAAATTTTCCAACACTTAGCAATTTTTTTTTTCAAAATTTTCGGACAGGCGCGGCCGCGCGCCATTTTGCCTTGCAGCCGGCGCGGTCGCGCGGCTGCGGAATTTCAGAATCTGAAGTTCGCGAACGAACACAGATTTTCTCCCATTTTCTCCCAATTCACATTATTACACTGATTTATAATGTTACCCATGAAGTATAAACTTCACAGGAACATTATATATCACTTATAACATGTTCTTAACATTCCAAGTTATGTAATTATACAAATCAAAATATTAATTTTCACTGTTCTTCAAAACTTTCAAGAGTTTAATGAAAAACATAAAAATCTCCTTACGGATTCGTTACTACACCGAATCCATTCATTTCAATTCCATTTTCTTTGTTTTAACATATACAATCATATTCATGTATCAATTTAAATATAAACATATGATTCAATCATTAATTTAACCCATATGGGTTATTCACCCATATTCAATACTCTGTAATTTCATCAAACCCTATTTATTAACAAAGTTATTTGGTGTGATCAGTGTAAATCATGGATACATGATCCAACACATAATACTAACATATACGGTCACATATATAATAACCTCACACTTTAATTTCCCAAAAATAAGTACTGACAGAGAAATTTTACAACATCGTAGAAAACTCTGTAACTTTTTGAAAAAACCAATTAAGGCCAAATTATATAAAATTGATTACTTTAAAACATGTATATACGTTAGAAAACATGTTATAATTACATACCCATATAGATAAAGCCATATCATAACCCAATTGGAAAACCCAATTTTTCACAGACTTTAGAATACGTATGTGAAAAACTTTAATTTTGAAAACATAAAGAAGAATTACCCTTTAGTTAGTATGAAGATAATCAACTGATAACAACACAATGATCTCTCAAGTCTTCTTTTCTCAATTTCTCTCAATGCCTTCTTCTTTTCTCTCTGATTTCTCTCTCAAGTTTCTCTAACTTTTCTCTGATAATGACTTAGAATAATGACTTAGAACAACGAATATACGTATTATATAAGTATCCGTTGTATTAACAACGGATAAACTTCTCCCAAAGCCCTGTTTGCCTTCCTCTTCTTTTCTTTCCCCATTTATTTTAATAAACTAATTTACTATATAGTTAATTGTCACCTTACTTATTGATTAATTAATTTTATTTAAATCAATTAAATAAAATAAGATAATTCACATTAAATCACATTGTCACATAATTAATATTTTTATTTATTAATTATGTCAATTTATTAATTTATTAATTACTTATTAAATTAACTAAAGTAACATATGCTTATTTAATTAATTCAATTAATCAAATAAACTCCATTAAATATATTCTTTGAACTATTAAATTACTACATATTAATTTAATTAATGTCACACATATAATTAAATTAATCTACCACAAATTCATGAATTAATTATTTAATTCAATAATTAAATCATTAAAAATATTTATTTATCTCCATAAATATTCAATATCTTTACAAAATTCTCGTTCGTCACAGGCGCTGCGGCGCGGCAACAACAGCCACAATCTGGCACTGCGGCGCGGCAACATCAGCATCAAGCAGACGCTGCGGCGCTAGTGGCGCTGCGGCGCGAACAATGGCGCTGCGGCGTGGGGACAGTTTTTGCTCACTGCCAAAACCGACCCAAAACCTCCCATTTCATCGATTTCAACATACCCAGATGCTATTAGACTTCTTTAACTTACTAACACACATATATATATGCTTATATAACAGTCAATCGCCATTTATCAATTCCCAATTTTATGAACTCCAACCAAATTCACGAATTTGATGTTTTACAGAAATTGCAGAGCAAAAATGGAAATTAAAAGTCAAGAAAGCTATATAGTGGTTCCATCATGTATGTATGTTCATATAACAACAATATAAGGGTTCTACAAACCAATTATGAACCAATTTGGCATAATCAAGAATTTGAACTTTTGACAGAAAACGAAAATGAATAACAAAGAAACTGTATTATACCTTCTGCTAGAATCTGAACTTGCTACTACTCAAGGACACTGATATATATATATATATATATATATATATAACTCTTAACTTACTTAGCCAAAATTCTCAGCAAATGAATTAGGAAGAGGATGGGTTATATTTATAGAAGAACTTATAATCCAGACCTACCATTTCAAACTAACGGAAATTTGAATTGCAGGGAGGTTATTAGGGGGTTGGTAATGGTGGTTGAAATCCATCATGATAGCCACACCCTTCTTCATCATTTGCTAGCCTATGTTACTGAGTTTAAGGAAGAATAGGGGAGTAGGATAACTTGTGTATTTCACGTGAAGGAGATAGTGACTCTCCCAGCAAAACAAACTCAGCCTTCTATACTACACTTAAATCATTATACACATATGTATTAAATACTTAGGCTATCTACACATATATATATTTTATACATATGTCTTTAATTGAAATGTCACACTATAATTTACATAATGTAGTAAGTGTCACTTGTACACATATAATCCAGGTATATTTTTATCATACTGGTATAATTTTCTCGGATATAATCACATCACATTATTTCCTTTATTATTAAATTGTATTAATAAACAATTATTTATAATATATCCATGATACATTATTTTAATGTCCACACACTCACATAGTCACATGGGGATTATCATGTAGCTCTCATAATTCAATAAACTTTACTATATAATATAGTCACATAAATGTTGCACCACATTATATAGTTGTATTCCATATACTTTATATTTAATTCTTGCACATTTGCATTCAATATAATCTTATTATATTAATAACTCACTTGCTTATTTTTTATTCATAATGTCAAATAAATAAATTATTCATTTCATTGATTAATTAATAATAATGGATTATTTAATAATAATATTAATTAATCCATTCCTCATTGATTATTAATTTTTATAATAATCGATTAACACTTATATGATTAAATATCACATTAAATGAATATAAATCTTATTATATTTATAAACACGTTGCTCATTATTATTATTATATTTCTTGCAATAATAATAATCACAGTTAATTAATCAATCACAGTTAATATTTCACAATAATTAATTAATATTCTACGATAACAATTAATTAATATTCTACAATAGCAATTAACAATTAATATAGATTAATTGTTTACTTAATAATTCATTCGTTAATTAATATAATCAATAATAATCCTCATCACTGTGCCACACAAGGCTATCAACGAGTTTATCGCAAACTCCATCAATTTCTCAATTATTATAATTATTTAAATTTTTTTATATAATTGAATTAATTCATTCTCATAACACAAAATCATTTATATTCAAATAAATTCTCATTTCCATTAATATATTTATTTAATAATATATGAAAATTCTCGGGTATTACACTTTACCCTTATTATATAATACTTGCTGGGCAATTTGTGCTCATTCTTGCTTTTCCTAAAACATTTTAGTTAAGGCAGAGCAGTGCGGACCCTTGGGCACAGACAAGGGCAAGGAAAAGGCTACTGAGTAGCTTAATGTTATGTAGAACTTATGATTGTATTAAGACTTATTCTATTATATATTAGTTATGGTTATGTATGCTTAAGTTATGTCTAAGCTATGTAATCAATGTTTAAGTTTCGAGACCTTGGCACGTGAATAAATTATATTAATTAAATAAAATCTATTCGGTAGTAGTTGTGTATTATTCCACTGTGCAATGCGACATTTAGTCATAATATTTATTATGGTGTTAAATATTAGAACGTGACAAACCGAATTCGAGTGACCCTGTGGCGGTCCGAATTTGGGGGCGTCACAGATTCATATACAAATGAATATTAAATGCAACAGTTGAATAAATTGAGTAAAGCAATGTATATATATATATAATTATATATACAAAAGATGTAAAAGGGCGATGGGATTTCACTCGCAAGCCCGAACTAAAATTGAAATATATATATATATATATAACTATAAATAGCCACGAAATAATCCAGGCTGTGACAGAAAATATATAAATATATAGAAAAATAGTAAAAATGGCGATGGGTTGTCACGCGGATACCCAGACTTGAATTAAAATTGACAGAAAAGTAGTCAACTAGTGACTGGGGAGAACACCCAATATGGCGAAGTGTGCAAAAGCAGTAAAATGGCCACGAAGTAATCCAAGCCGGACTGAAAATATATATATATATTTACAAAAATGTAGTCAACCAGGACTGATAGTGTTGGGTTTGTATAAAATCGTGACGTAATCAAATTGCAAAAATTAGCGGAAGCATGGTACTTCAGAGTTTAAAAAATTTCTACAAAACTATTACCCGGATCATCCTTTATGCAAATTATTAATTTAAATCGATAAATAAGAAGTTATGGAATCATACCCTTGCAGAACAAAGCTTCCACAGGTACTAGTTCAACTCCTTGTTCTTCGTGATTTCCTTGAATTTCCGGGTTAGATTCCTTCCTTTGATCAACGTTAGCTACTCAAGTGTTTGGCCTCTAGAGGTGATCCACCAAGGAAGAGGAATTATCAAGAAGGAGGGTGTTTGGCTAAACCTTAGTTTTCTATCCTCTATAGAAAAGGAGTACTCTCCAACAATTGGAATTGCCTCAACTGATATCTATTATAAGACTCCTCTTATATAAATATTGGTCAACCCTTCTAATCCTATTAGACATGGGATTTCTTTTAATTAATTAAACTCCTTTAATTAATTTAGGCTTCCCACCACATGGGGAATAATTAATTAAATTTATTTAATTAATTTGTCTCCTAATCTTATTAGGAATAAATGAGAGTACTAATATTAAATTAATTACTAAACTCTTTTAGAAATTAAAATAATAATAATTGTAATAATATTAATAAGACTCCTCTTATTAATTTATATTTAATATTTCCAAAATATTAAATAATAAATATTAAGCTATTTAATTTATTCTATCACTATAGATTAAATTAATTACACTTAATGCATTATTACGATTATGCCATTACCTTCTTAAATAATTATTCTTCCTTTTATGGTGTGACCCTTTAGGTTCTCTATATTAAACCGGTTGTGAATAAATCAATTAGAACAATTCTAATCTTATTTAAATAAATAAATTAAACTAATAATCTATTTAAATAAATAATATTTATTCTACAATAGGGATAAGCCTCCCTAGCGATCAACGACTTTCCAGATAATATAGATTTCAACATTAATCATAAAAGAACATGTGAGTAAATAGTTACCATACAATTCAATCCTTCCACCATACAATGTCCCAATTAAATATAAGACATGAATTTACTGTCAAGTCTTATTTTATTTAATTATATGTATTTCGATTAGAAAATGTACAACTCCAAATAATGCAAATTAGAAACTCCTTTATAATTTCATTTTACCTTGGCTAAGGATTCCTGGGTTGTCATTTAACGAATCACATAGGACATATCTCCTCTTTTACTAGAGGTGGTAGATTCTTTATTGATCATTCATTATCTCCATATGTAACTCATTATACCCAAGCATACCCTTTTATATACCCTAAAGGACTTTAAGGAATAAGTCAAAGTATAATTCATTACATACAAGATACTATGATGATCTCAAGTCCAAGGATCACTTGTACTACTATCACATTAGGAATTCCTATTGACAGGCGAGTAAAACTCCATTAGGTATTCCATAGCGAGTCACGTTCAGTGAACTTATTCTCCAATAAGCACCTACATACTTGCTTTAGTGTCTTCACACAAATAATCATGAGATCAATCATCCTCATCCAATGAGCAAGCAACATATGTACCAATCTATCCGGATTTACTAATCCCCTTTTTAGTAATCCCACGATTGGGAACTATTTTAGTTTTAGAGCTTTCTAAGAATTTAGATCTCATTAGCATGATCATCATCATGATTCTAAAAGCATTGCTTAAAACTATGGGTTATTTACATATTATAAAAACAGCACCATGTAGATAATTAAATGCCTTTAATAAATGAATATTTTATTAATAAATAAGATTGTTTACAAAGTACGTGCTTTATCATCATACATGATTGGCTTGTATGCACACTACTATCAATCTCTCACTTGCACTAAAGCCAATCGCCATGGTATCTCATACCCATCTTCTCTAAGTGACGATCAAACTGCTGTTGTGTTAAAGCTTTAGTAAATGGATCTGCAATGTTGTCTTAAGAGTCTACACGCTCCAAGGTGACGTCTCCTCTTTCAATGATCTCCCTGATCAAGTGAAATCGCCACAACACGTGTTTAGATTTTTGATGAGACCTTGGTTCCTTAGCCTGTGCAACTGCTCCTGTGTTGTCACAGTAAATGGGAACTGCTTCTCCAATGCTAGGAACCATACCAAGTTCAGTTATGAACTTCTTCATCCAAACAGCTTCCTTTGCAGCTTCACTTGCAGCTATATACTCTGCCTCTGTCACTGAATCAGCAACTGTTTACTGCTTGGAACTCTTCCAACTCACTGCGCCTCCGTTCAAGGTAAAAACATACCCCGAAATAGATTTACTGTCATCTTGGTCCGTTTGAAAACTTGAGTCTGTGAAGCCCTCGAGTTTTAATTCAGACCCACCGTAGACAAGAAAAATATCCTTAGTCCTTCTCAAGTATTTTAGGATATTCTTCACTGCCTTCCAGTGCTCTTCTCCTAGATTCGACTGGTATCTGCTCGTTACACTAAGTGCATGAGCAACATCCGGTCTAGTACATATCATACCGTACATGATAGATCCTATTGCAGAAGCATAAGGGATCTTACTCATACGGGCTCTCTCCTCAGGTGTCTTTAGGGCCTGTTTCTTGGAGAGATGTATTCCATGGCTCATCGGCATGAGACCTCTTTTGGAATCTTCCATGCTAAATCTCTTTAGCATTGCATCAATGTACATTCCTTGGGATAAACCAAGTATCCTTTTAGATCTATCTCTACAGATCTTAATCCCCAAAATATAGGATGCTTCTCCCAAGTCCTTCATGGAGAAGTGTTTAGATAACTAGATTTTAATCGATTGTAGCATAGGAATGTCATTACCTATCAGTAATATATCATCAACATATAATACAAGGAATGAAACTGCGTTCCCTCTAACCTTCTTGTACACACATGGTTCATCGTCGTTTTTGATAAAATCAAACTCTTTGATTGTCTCATCAAAACGAATGTTCCATCTACGAGAAGCTTGCTTCAATCCATAAATGGATCGTTGCAGCTTACAGACTTGATTTGTTCTAACCTTTGAAACAAATCCCTCTGGCTGTGTCATATACACATCCTCCTCAAGTTTCCCATTGAGGAAGGCCGTTTTCACGTCCATCTGCCAGATCTCATAGTCGTTATAAGCAAAATCCGAATGGATTTGAGCATAGCTACTGGTGAAAAGGTTTCATCATAGTCAACTCCTTGTCTTTGTTTGAAACCTTTTGCAACCAGTTTGGCCTTATAGGTCTCTACCTTGCCGTCCGCTCCAGTCTTTCTTTTAAAGACCCATTTACACCCAATAGGCTTAATGCCTTCAGGTGGTGAAACCAAAGTCCATACTTTGTTTTCATACATGGAGTCCATTTCGGATTTCATAGCTTCAAGCCATTTTCCTGAGTCTTTATTACTCATAGCCTGTTCGTAATTCAATGGATCATCATCATTCATGATGTGTACCTCATCGTCATCCTCTATAACGAATCCATACCTCTCAGGTATCTTCAGTACTCTTCCAGATTTACGAACAGGGTGTGGTATAGTAGGTTCTTCTACTTGGTCAGGTACTTGACTTTGATCCGTGGTAATTTGTGGTTCTTGAACTTCTTCAAGATATATCTTACTCCCACTGACCCCTTCATGGATAAACTCATTTTCCAAGAAGGTAGCATGTTTCGCAACAAACACCTTTTGATCAGTTGGATGATAGAAATAATACCCTAAAGTTTCTTTAGGGTATCCCACAAATCTACACTTATCGGATTTAGTCTGTAGCTTATCATTTTCAAACTTTTTGATATAAGCTGGGCAACCCCAAGTCTTAACATGCTTAAGATTTGGTTTCCTCCCCTTCCACATCTCATATGGAGTCTTTGGGGCGAATTTGGTAGGTACCTTGTTAAGTAGGTATGCAGCCGTTTCTAGGGCATATCCCCAGAAAGAGATTGGAAGGTCAGTAAAACTCATCATGGATCGAACCATGTCCAACAATGTTCGATTTCTCCTTTCAGATACTCCATTTAACTGTGGTGTACTTGGAGGAGTCCATTGTGAGATTATACTATTTTTTTTGAGACAATTGAGAAACTCACCGCTTAAGTATTCTCCACCTCGATCTGATCGAAGTATCTTTATACTTTTGCCCGTTTGTTTCTCTACATCACTTCTGAACTCTTTGAACTTTTCAAATGATTCTAACTTGTATTTCATTAAATACACATATCCAAATCTTAAGTGATCATCAGTGAAAGTAATAAAAGAAGAATACACACCCCGTGCACTTGTTGTCATAGGTCCACAAACGTCTGTGTGAATTAATGCCAACAACTCTGTAACTCTTTCTCCTTTTCCACTAAAAGGAGATTTAGTCATTTTACCTATGAGACAAGATTCACAAGTTGGATATGATTCATAATCAGATAACTCAAAGAGCCCATCTTTATGCAACTTGGATAATCTTGTTTCATTGATATGACCGAGTCTACAGTGCCACATGTAGGTATAATTAATATCATCTCTTTTCCTTTTCTTAGTTTGTTCAATTTGAAAAATATTTTCTTGTAAGTCAAGTGTATAAAGTCCATTTCGCAAATTTCCAACACCATATAAAACATCGTCTTTATAAATAGAACAACTATTGTTCTTTATAACAACGTTAAATCCTTCCATATCCAATACAGAAATTGAAATAACGTTTTTAATAATATTCGGAACATAATAACAATTATTAAGATAAATGGACTTGCCCGAAGGCATTGCTAAATAATAAGTTCCTACAGCTAATGCAGCGACCTTTGCTCTATTCCCCACTCGTAGGATCACCTCATCATTGTTCAGCTTTCTACTTCTGACCAGTCCCTTCACATTATTACATATGTGAGTACCACAGCCGGTATCCAATACCCAAGTAGAATTTTGACTTTCTAAAAAAAATTAATTTCAATCATGAACAAACCTTGATTGGAAGTCGAAGCTTCTCCAATCTTCTTCTTTGCCAGAAACTTCTTGCAGTTCCTCTTCCAATGACCCGGCTCGTTGCAATGGAAGCACATTCCTTTGCTAGCTGGATCAGATTTCTTTTGTTCCTTTATGTTCACTTTGCCCTTGGTCATCCGAGATCGGAAGAGATCCTTAGATATCTCATATCTAGCTGTCCTACTTTGTTCACCATACAACTCCTTGAGGTGAATCAACATAGTAGGAGCATCCATGTTTTCGTGCTGACGCTGAAGCTCGTTATTCATGGATGAGAGCATGATGCATTGAGCCATAGATGCATCATCTTGCCACTTTATAATGGTGACAATCTCTTCCTTAGAGGCTATTTCTGGAACAGTTCCAGGGACAGGTGAGTTTAGGACATAAGAAATCTTTTCAGCAGTGAGAACTATTCTCAGATTTCTTAGCCAGTCCGTATAATTCGGCCCGGTAAGCTTATTAGCATCAAGTATGCTTCGCAGTGAAATTAGTGATTTTGACATTTTTTAAAATTCTGCATGTGAAAAACAACATTTTAGCAAACATTCATTTTATTAATTTTGCATACCAAAATAAATTTAGGTCTTTATTTTAAATTGGTATCTCCCACTATTTTTATCAAACTATATTACCCTCACTTATAAAGTTCGGCAACATCTAATTAAAGATTTGCTAGTGAGAATAAGGATCCCATTTCAAATGTATATAACCTTGTGGATAGTACAACAAGCGATATACAAATAAATAGGTAGACAACTCTTGTCAATTACATTACTATATAACTCCTTTTATTTTGCCTCTTAAATCATAATGGTCAAGTGTGTGCACATCCGAACTAAAATGATTTAAGTTAAGTCCAGCCTAGCACTTCCATAAATTCAAAAAAGAAAAATGTTCGTCCTTGTGGATAGCACAACAAGACTAGGTCGTTCAATTTTCTTGATAAGCATCAAATGTGATTAATTAACATCTTAAATATGCAATACTCGCCTTATGGATAGCACAACAAGCTCATATTAAATATTTAATACTCTATTAATTTATCATGCTAGAAGGCGACGTTCGATATTCCAAATATCATTTGAACGCTTCGGACTTAATATTATTTCTTTGAGGGGTTTGTTATTATTTGTCTCATCTTGTTTAGCGTGCATGCACATATATATATATATATATATATATATATATATATATATATATATATATATATAAAATACGCGTCATTTTATTAAACATGCGAAGCATGTTTGCATAAAATATAATATATATAATATTTAGCATGCAATATAGAATACTATATTCTGCCCGGATTGATTATGGACTTTTATTCTAGTTTGGTTCACTAGAGCCACCAAGTGAACCAAAAGGTCAAACCTAGGAGTGCAAGAATTTAAATTTAAATATAACTATTACATTTAAACCCGGGCTCCATACAATCGGGTCTTCACGCGCTCCTTGCTCCTTGGTCTTCAATTTCTGTAAGATAATTCTAACTATTTCTATTACATTAAACTATTTAATTTAAATAGAAACCTTGATCAGCAGTCAAGGGGAAGTACATAGGAGGGAGATAGAATTTTACATCAAGAAAAAAAAATTAGAGAAGACGAGGTACACAGACCCCATTTAATAAAACCCATTCATTCAAGCATTCAACTAAAATAAAATCCAATCACATTGGTCAAATAGTCCATAATCAATCCCCATTTATTATCATACATATCACCATATATATCAATAACTAATATTCATCCCATGAATTAAAACATTCCATATATATATGAGTATCATTTAATGGGCAATTTTAAATTGCATGAAATCCAATTTCAAGATTAAAATAAACTCTTTATTTTAATTATAAAATTATTTAGAATATAAATATATCATATATATATATATTTGATATTACCGTATATATTATATATATTTATATAACGAATCAGGTTATATATATATATATATATATATATATATATATATATATATAATATAAATTCACATTTATTTTTTAAAAAGAAGTCACCTTCTTTTATTAAAAGAGTCCTGCAGGTTTATTAAAAGAGTCCTTTCCTGATGATTCACCTTCTTTTTGGAGTAAGAAAGAGACAACACCTTTTCTTTGCAGAATTCAAGATTAGCACCCCAAAAAAAAAATTGTGATTCGACCCAAAAAAAAAACGCCATTTTTTTTTTCTTAAAAATAATAATTTTATACAATAAAATTATGCCCAATAAATTATTTTAAATACATACCCATATGTATATGAAATCAAAAATAAATTAATAATTGCATAAAGGTTTGACTCTGATGCCACTGTTGGGTTTGTATAAACTCGTGACGTAATCAAATTGCAAAAATTAGCGGAAGCATGGTACTTCAGAGTTTAAAAAATTTCTACAAAACTATTATCCGGATCATCCTTTATGCAAATTATTAATTTAAAACGATAAATAAGAAGTTATGGAATCATACCCTTGCAGAACGAAGCTTCCACAGGTATTAGTTCAACTCCTTGTTCTTCTTGATTTTCTTGAATTTCCGGGTTAGATTCCTTCCTTTGATCAACGTTAGCTACCCAAGTGTTTGGCCTCTAGAGGTGATCCACCAAGGAAGAGGAATTATCAAGAAGGAGGGTGTTTGGCTAAACCTTAGTTTTCTATCCTCTATAGAAAAGGAGTACTCTCCAACAATTGGAATTGCCTCAACTGATATCTATTATAAGACTCCTCTTATATAGATATTGGTCAACCCTTCTAATCCTATTAGACATGGGATTTCTTTTAATTAATTAAACTCCTTTAATTAATTTAGGCTTCCCACCACATGGGGAATAATTAATTAAATTCATTTAATTAATTTATCTCCTAATCTTATTAGGAATAAATGAGAGTACTAATATTAAATTAATTACTAAACTCTTTTAGAAATTAAAATAATAATAATTGTAATAATATTAATAAGACTCCTCTTATTAATTTATATTTAATATTTCCAAAATATTAAATAATAAATATTAAGCTATTTAATTTATTCTATCACTATAGATTAAATTAATTACACTTAATGCATTATTACGATTATTCCATTACCTTCTTAAATAATTATTCTTCCTTTCATGGTGTGACCCTTTAGGTTCTCTATATTAAACCGGTTGTGAATAAATCAATTAGAACAATTCTAATCTTATTTAAATAAATAAATTAAACTAATAATCTATTTAAATAAATAATATTTATTCTACAATAGGGATAAGCTTCCCTAGCGATCAACGACTTTCCAGATAATATAGATTTCAACATTAATCATAAAAGAACATGTGAGTAAATAGTTACCATACAATTCAATCCTTCCACCATACAATGTCCCAATTAAATATAAGACATGAATTTACTGTCAAGTCTTATTTTATTTAATTATATGTATTTCGATTAGAAAATGTACAACTCCAAATAATGCAAATTAGAAACTCCTTTATAATTTCATTTTACCTTGGCCAAGGATTCCTGGGTTGTCATTTAACGAATCACATAGGACATATCTCCTCTTTTACTAGAGGTGGTAGATTCTTTATTGATCATTCATTATCTCCATATGTAACTCATTATACCCAAGCATACCCTTTTATATACCCTAAAGGACTTTAAGGAATAAGTCAAAGTATAATTCATTACATACAAGATACTATGATGATCTCAAGTCCAAGGATCACTTGTACTACTATCACATTAGGAATTCCTATTGACAGGCGAGTAAAACTCCATTAGGTATTCCATAGCGAGTCACGTTCAGTGAACTTATTCTCCAATAAGCACCTACATACTTGCTTTAGTGTCTCCACACAAATAATCATGAGATCAATCATCCTCATCCAATGAGCAAGCAACATATGTACCAATCTATCCGGATTTATTAATCCCCTTTTTAGTAATCTCACGATTGGGAACTATTTTTGTTTTAGAGCTTTCTAAGAATTTAGATCTCATTAGCATGATCATCATCATGATTCTAAAAGCATTGCTTAAAACTATGGGTTATTTACATATTATAAATATAGCACCATGTAGATAATTAAATGCCTTTAATAAATGAATATTTTATTAATAAATAAATAAGATTGTTTACAAAGTACGTGCTTTATCATCATACATGATTGCCTTGTATGCTCACTACTATCAGATAGGAGTACCAGTGATGGTGAAATTCGCTTATATATACGTAAATATATATAAAAGCGGTAAACTACCACGGATTTGACATCCGGGCTTGACAGAATTGAAATGTTAATACATTTGCAGTTAAATATATACAAAAAAGGCCAAACTCGGACTGGGAAGACAACCCAGTCAAACGGAGTTGCCAAAAATGTGTGTGCTAGTGCATTGAAGCTGCTGAAGCTGACGGATCGTCAATCCGAGTTGTAGAAATGCAAAAAATTGCTTTTATGTACAGAAGTGTACCAAATTTTGACGAAAACGGCCACGGAACTAAGTTTTGGGCATATTTAGATGATGAAACTTTGTGTGCAGGTATAAAATAGTGCAAAGTAGTATTGACTTTCTGATCATAAAAATTCTTACAATGGACTGCAATACATGCTTTTGCCAAATCGTAGGCTTTAAACGACCAAATCTACCGGTGGTTTTATGATATGTGGTAGTATATAGGTTTGTCTACTTGTTGGAGTAAAAATATTTGGGTTTGGAAGAGATGTAAAAGTCAAAAAATCAGACGGGCAGAGCTTCGTTGCGTTTCTGAATTCTTAAAAATGAAAGGAGGCAGGTTTATTTATAGGCCAGGGAGCCTCCAATCTACCTGCTGCTTCCACAGGTAGAGGTGCGGCTCCCCAAGGTGGGGCCCACATGCCTGGCTTCATCGTCTCGAAGTACGTGCATGTCGGGCGATGCGATGTCAGGTTCGCATCTTCATAACTTTTGATCGGTGCGTCCATTTGAGGCGTGCTATAGCTTTCTGGAAATCCCTCGCTGAGAGTGTCACAATGACATAGGATTTAAACCTTTTTAAGTACCAAAAGTTGGGTTCATTATCGGGTCTTCGTTTCCCCGCCGTTTGCCCGTTAAGCCGTCTGGTGCTGTTTTCACCCGGGATCACCGTTGTGGTTCATTCTGACTTCGATGGCATTAATTCATCTTGAGTTTGATTGAATCAACTGAGAGTTGATAAAAATGACCGTTTTGGCCCTCCCGGGGTTGCCCTTGGTGTCGGCATGGCCTTTGGTTGACTTTCGGGTGCCATTTCCAAAACTTGGATTTCATTCGAGTCTGTTTGTCCCCAGTGTTGCCTATGTGGCTGACGTGGTCATTCCAATTTTCCTCTGGAGTTTTTATGGTGCTTCAGGTTTATGTCTGAAGTTGACCGGACTTCACGAGTTGCTGCCGGGGATGACCTGCACTTCTCGGGTTGTTGACGGGGCTGATTTGACGACCCGATATTAAGATCAGGATGGAACTGACGGCCTGATTTGGAGATCAGGGTTCATCTGATGGTCTGATATTGAGATCGGGGTTGTATTGACGATCCGATTGACTATCAGAGCTAGATTGCCTGTCCGATTGACTATCAGAGCTAGCTGGAGTACCGGTATTGGTGGTCAGATTTGAGTTGCTTGACCGATATTGGTGATCAGATTTGAACTGGCTTGACTGACATTGGTGATCGGATTTGAGTTGACATCCCGGTATTGGGGACCGGGGCTGAGAATAAGCTTTTTCCCTCCTGCTGGGTTAGTATCAGGAAAATAAAATTTCGAGTATCTATATATGACTCATCTAGATGAAGAGGATGGTGATATCCCTTAGCCTGAGGTTCCACCCCAGCCTACAGCCGCACCTCGATTTCTTCCTGATATCCAGGTAGCTATTCCTGATTTGTTGGGTACCGATTTGAGTCGTCATCCATACGTCTATTTGAATGCGAATGAGGTACCCAAGTTTTCATATTGATTTGTTTTAATTCTCCATTCTTGCCATCAATCGATTTTTAACCTTAATGTCGTGCAGGTTCCTGAGTTTACCCAGCCTAGGGGTAATTGGTTTAGCGTGTACTCTTTGTACTGGTCACTCCATCCTGAGTATCGGGCTCGAGTGGACTCTTGGGGATTACAGGACTTCTTCACTATTGCTCCTCGTAGCTGCCCTTAGGGCTATCTCTTAGCTTTGTTCGAGAGATGGTTCCATCAGAGTCAGTCTCTTCATATTATGGACTGCGAGGTCATGATTGTTAGGTTTGTAAGATTCATGAACACAATCAAATTGCATTAAAATAGCGGAAGCATGGTAAATCAAAGTTTTAAAATTTTACAAACCATATACCCAAATCATCATTTATGCACAGTTATTAATTAAACAAAATAGATGGAGATTAGATTCATACCCCCGTAGAAACTAGCTTCCTCAGGTACGAGTTCAACTTCAATTCCTTTTCGCGTTCAACTTGAATCTACCAGGTTTGATTCCTTCCTTTGATCAACATTAGCCACCCAAGTGTTTGGCCTCTAGAGGTGATCCACCAAGGAAGAACAAGAATTCAAGAAGAAGGGTGTTTGGCAAAACTCTAGTTTCTATGTCTATAGAAAAGGTGTACTCTCCCAACTCTTGGAATAAAGTGTGTTGTGTAACGCGCACCCATAATAAGACTCCTCTTATTTATAGATGTAGGCAACCCTCCTAAACCATTTAGGAATTGGGTTTCATTTTAAATAATTAATCTCTTTTAATTAATTAGGCTTCCTAATCTTATTAAGAATAATTAATTAAACTTCTTTAATTAACTAGCCTCCCAATCTTATTGGGAATATGAGAGAGTACTGTTATTAATTAATTCTCAAACTCCTTTAGGAATTAAACTAATAATATTAATAAGACTCCTCTTATTAATTTATATTTAATATTTCTAAAATATTAAATAATAAATATTAACATATTTAATTTATTCTATCACCATAGATTAAATTAAATACACTTAACTTATTATTATGATTATGTCATTTGCTTCTTTAATAAATATTCTTCCTTTTATGGTGCGACCATTTAGGTTCTCTATATTAAACCGGTTGTGAATAACTCAATTAGAACAATTCTAATCTTATTTAAATAAATAAATTAACTATTAATTCATTTAAATAAATAACATTTATTCTATAATAAGGGTAAGCCCCCTTAGCGCTCAACGACTTTCCAGATAATGTAGATTTCAACATTAATCATAAATGAACCTTTGACTTAATAGTTACCGTATAATTCAATCCTTCCACCATACAATGTCCCAATTAAATATAAGACATGGAGTTACTGTGAAGTCTTATTTTATTTAATTATATGTATTTCTATTCTCAAATGCACAACTCCAAATAATGCAAATTAGAAACTCCTTTCTAATTTCATTCCACCTTAGTCAAGGATTCCTGGGTTGTCATTTATCGAATCACATAGGACATTTCTCTTTTTTTACTGGAAGTGGTAGATTCTTTATTGATCATTCATTATCTTCATATATAACTTATTACACCAAAGCATATCCTTTGATATACACTAAGGGTTTTAAGGGACATGTCAAAGTATAACTTATCATACATAAGATACTATGATGATCTCATGTCTAAGGATCACTTGTACTACTATCACTATAGGAATTTCTATTGACAGGCAAGTAAAACTCCATTAGGTATTTCTTAGCTAGCCACGTTCAGTGAACTATTCTCCAATAAGCACCTATATACTTGCTTTAGTGTCTCCACACAAATGATCATGAGATTAATCATCCTAATCCAATGAGCAAGCAACGTATGTACTAATCTATCCGGATTCACTAATCCCCTTTTAGTAATCCAACTATTGGGAACAATTTTAGTTTTAAGTTATCTAAGAATTTAGATCTCATTAGCATGATCATCATCATGATTCTAAAAGCATTGCTTAAAACTATAGGTTTATCACATATTATAAAACAGCACCATGTAAATACTTAAATGCTTTTATAAATTAACTTTTATTATTAATAAATGAATAAGATTGTTATAAAGTATATGCTTTATCATATCAAATATGATTGGCTTGTATGCATACTACTTTCAATGATGACCCCTATGGACTGGAGGTACATTACCGATTTGTAGTTTATTGGAGACCGAGTGCCTTTAGAGGCTGACATTACCGCCACTGTTGTTCGTACCCTTCTTGGGTTTTCCCCTTATGAGCGGGCCTTCAAGGCCTGTAGTATCCAATCAGGCCCTTTGAGTGTTGATGCGGCCAGAGGCACTTAGCAGGAGTCCTTACCAGAGGACTTGGTGGAGAGAGCTCGCATCTTGCGGCGTCTGTTCCTGACCATCATGAGGGATTATTTCCTTGTGAACAAGTCCTTCACTTTTTCATTCAACTTGGTGGGAGGCCTCTGTGACGTGGATTGTATTAGAGATTACAGTTAGGGTTCTTTCACCTTTGCATACGTCCTGCACGGTATGCGACGCGCTCTACGGAAGTGACCAATGTTTGGCTCGGCTTCTACCCATTCTTTTTGGTGAGTCATCGTGACCTATTTTCAATTCTATGAATCTTGATTTGTCTTTTTCCAATGACTAATGTTGTGTTCTTTGAATTGAAAGTTATGGGCTTACGAATGGCTTCCACTCCTTCGACCTCTCACCGTCTTGGGTTTGGATACATATCCCCGGGGTTGATGGCATCAGTCCAGTTTGGTAGAGGTTTTAATTTCATAAAATTTCACCTACGGCCACCTTCAGATGGAGCTGCTGTCCGCGTCCGATGTAGTGGGGGTCCCCTATACTACGGAGCACCTGACTGAGGGTTTTGAGGATGGTCTTCCTACAAGGCCTAAGTATGCTTTGTTTACTCATTGGATTCCTTTCTTGTTTGATGGAGGCTGGGAGCTCTACCTTGGAGAGTGCGCTTTCAGATGTATTACTCAGGAGATCCGCCTCCCTTTTCTACCTCCAGCCCAGCAATTTTGGTCTTTAGCTCAGCCGATTAGAGGGATTCCTACATCGGGATATGAGGGATTTCACTTATCATATAGTCCTATCACTTCAGATGATTTTTCCACTTGGTGGGTCCTCGCACTATCGGAGCTCAGTCTAGGGCTACCCAGTTTTTGAGGGATATGGTTCCAGGGTCTCTCATGATGATCGATTAGATAATATGCTTTCGGGAGCCTTTTTATCTATCCTGGATTGAGGATTTTACACATCAGTTGGAGAGGATGTCGCTGTATATTTTCCATTTGGGCTGGGATCCGTCATTGGCTAGTACTTTTGATTCCCAGGGACATGAGGTTGGACCGTCAGGCACTGGTGGTTTTGCTGATAGAGGGGATCCCTTTGACCATCGCCCGGATACGCGGGATATACCCACTCAGGAGGATCTGGCACAAGTTGACCAGTTTGATGACTCCACCACTTTCCTGGATAGTTTAGGCTTAGATTTGTAGGCATCTTGTTAGTCATTGGGCACCTGTGCCACATTATCCTGTACTTTTTATTTTTATTTTTCACATGTATCATGGATTTGAAATTGATGTATATATAAAACTGATGTATTTCATTTAGATATATATGATGCTGTCTTTTTATTTGTTCATTTTATATAATGTATTATCGTTTATTACGATGCATGCTTTATATCTATGTACATAATTGGATAGAAATTGACCCCTGTATAGTCTTTTGACACAATTTTTACATATAGCCTCTTCGTCGGTTGTTCGTCTGGATCACCTTCTGCCTAGTCGGATAGCTACCAGCTTGAGATTTTGGCACGACAATCTATCTGATTCTGATCGCATTATAGTTATCTGTATGCTGGGTCATTCCATCTCTCTATTATCCTTCCAGGTTTTCAAGGGATTTGTTAATGGTATACTTACTCATTGGATCCCCGAGAGGCATGTCTTCTAGTTTGGCTTGGATGAGCTGACTCCTACTTTGGAGGAGTATGTTCGCATTTTCAATTTATCCATGGACGGGCCATGTGCTAGAGTGGCAGTAGGGCACATGTGTCACCATTTTATGATCAATATTGGATTAAGGAGGGCAGTTGTCTTGGCTAGGTAGGTGGTAGCCACATCATCTCTATAGACTTCTTGATAGACCACTTCGCTTTCGCTGAATGTTTCACGATTCATTGGGAAGCTTCTCCATTTCAGAGGAAATATGGCGAATAGCACGGGTAGATGCTCTGATCATGTGCGTCCTATCTTATTTATACATGCCATTTTATGCCGATCAGTTGGATTTTGAGATATCGATGGCCGTCAGGGCTCTTCGAGATGACTTCACCATTCTTCCTTTGATATTAGCCGAGATATTGATATCGGCGTCTTTTTGTCAGATTGTTGGTGATCAATAGTTCAGAGGTAGCCCAGTTCTCCTGTATATTTCGTTCATAACCCACCTGAGGTCGATTGGCTGGCTCTGTCGCCATGTGTTCTGCTTCTGTTATAGTATGGCCTTGACCTTTTCTTTCCACCTAGCTTCATGCGTGGATGTTAAATCATGGATGACATTTATAGATGTCATGGAGGAGAGCCATTTGAGATTGTTATGTATTCTAGTTATTGCTCCTTCCTGAGCTTCATCACTCATGCTGCTGATCTGGATTTCCTTCCCCTAGCTGGCTTTAGGGGGGTGACCACATATCATCCTTTGGCGGTGATGGGTCAGTTTGATTAGTACCAGGATGTTCATCCGTTCGAGGGGACTGAGGATTATCGATTTCCCATTTGCTCAGCTACCAAGGTAGATTTGGCTCGGGTTTACTGGTTTTGGTCCCATCGACAGACTGCAGAGTTTAGAGATGGCCATCAGGGCCGATCAGCTGAGTATTCGGCCTAGTTGGAGTCGGATTTAGTTTTGGATGTAGTTGATCAGGCCGAGGCAGAGGTTTGGTCCATTGATGAGGAGGAGCCGATGGAGGGCTTGTTGGGTTTGTACGAAATCATGGCGCAATCAAATTGCAAAAATTAGCGGAAGCATGGTATATCATAGTTTAAAAAATTTCTACAAAACCATTACCCGGATCATCCTTTATACAAATTATTAATTTAAAACGATAAATAAGAAGTTATGGAATCATACCCTTGTAGAATGAAGCTTCCACATGTACGAGTTCAACTCTTTGTTCTTTATGATCTCTTTGAATTTTTGGGTTAGATTCTTTCCTTTGATCAATGTTAGCCACCCAAATGTTTGGCCTCTAGAAGTGATCCACCAAGGAAGAGGAATTATCAAGAAGGAGGGTGGTTGGCTAAACCCTAATTTTCTATCCTCTATAGAAAAGAAGTACTCTCTAACCATTGGAATTGTATCAACTGATATCTATTATAAGACTCCTCTTATATAAATATTGATTAACCCTTCTAATTCTATTAGACATAGGATTTCATTTAATCAATTAAACTCCTTTAATTAATTAGGCTTCCCAACATATTGGGATTAATTAATTAAACTTGTTAAATTAATTTGCCTCCTAATCTTATTAGGAATAAATGAGAGTACTAATATTAAATTAATTCCTAAACTCCTTTAGAAATTAAAATAATAATAATTGTAATAATATTAATAAGACTCCTCTTATTAATTAATATTTAATATTTTCAAAATATTAAATAATAAACGTTAAGCTATTTAATTTATTCTATCACCATAGATTAAATTAATTTCACTTAATGCATTATTATGATTATGTCATTACCTTCTTAAATAATTATTCTTCCTTTTATGGTGTGACCATTTAGGTTCTCCATATTAAACCGGTTGTGAATAAATCAATTAGAACAATTCTAATCTTCTTTAAATAAATAAATTAAACTAATAATATATTTAAATAAATAATATTTATTCTGCAATAGGGATAAGCCTCCCACCATATAATGTCCCAATTAAATATAAGATATGGAATTACTGTCAAGTCTTATTTTATTTAATTATATGTATTTCGATTAAAAAATGCACAACTCCAAATAATGCAAATTAAAAATCTTTCTAATTTCATTCTGCCTTGTCCAAGGACTACTGGGTTGTCATTTAACGAATCACATAAGACATATCTCTTCTTTTACTAGAAGTGGTAGATTTTTTATTAATCATTAATTATCTCTATATGTAACTTATTACACTCAAACATACCATTTGATATACCCTAAGGGTCTTAAGGAATAAGTCAAAGTATAATTCATTACACACAAGATACTATGATGATCTCAAGTCCAACGATCACTTGTACAACTATCACATTAGGAATTCCTTTTGACAGGCAAGTAAAACTCCATTAGGTATTCCATAGCGAGTCACGTTCAGTGAACTTATTCTCCAATAAGCACCTACATACTTGCTTTAGTGTCTCCACACAAATGACCATGAGATCAATCATCCTCATCCAATGAGCAAGCAACATATGTACCAATCTATCCGGATTTACTAATCCCCTATTTAGTAATCCAACGATTGGGAACTATTTTAGTTTTTAAGATTTCTAAGAATTTAGATCTCATTAGTATGATCAACATCATGATTCAAAAAGTATTGCTTAAAACTATGGGTTATTTACATATTATAAAAACAGCATCATGTAGATAATTATATTCCTTTAATAAATGAATATTTTTATTAAAAAAAATAATATCGTCTCCAAAGTATATGCTTTATCATCATACATGATTGGCTTGTATGTATACTACTTTCAGGGCCCTATATCTCCTATAGAGGATGAGTTGGTCACTGGTTTGACAGTGTCTTTAGTTAGCACCACTCCTAGTTTCGTTCTGACTTCTAAGGATGCGTTGGATAGTCAGGTGAATCTGTTGACTTTTGAGAGGGATCAGACTCGGGCCTTGATGTTGACTGCTTTGGCAGGTAGGGATGCAGCTAGTGTTGAGAGAGATGTGGCCCTTACTACTCGGGATGAGGCTATAGCCGAGAGGGATGGAGTTTCGATATTTTGCGAATGTGCTCATCAGTCTTGCCCAATATGTCATTCAAAGTCAGGATGGTATCTTTAGGTCAGCAGTAGAGCTACTGAGACGTGTTGATACGCTGGAGTAGGAACTTAGGGTCGTTCTTTCGACTGCAGATACAGCTGGGTATTTGGAGATGTTGTCTCGCCTGACCTCAGATTTGTAGTTCTTCTTTATCTTCCTGCATGACTTATGTTATTATCTTTTGTCGCATATCAGATCAAATTATGTATTCTAAACAGTTGTATATATAAAAAGTAATAGGTTTAGGTCACTTCGCTCGTTTGAGATCGTCTAAAATTTTATATTGATTGCCATTTTGGCCTCATGACTAATTATTTTGATATAGAGTTGCTCTCGTCATACTTGTGCAAGATCAGAGAGAACAATGTAGAGATGTCGTCAGGTCCTCTCAGCATGGGTCGTCGACTTGGAGGGTTTACATGGCTATTTCTGGTTTTTGGATAGATTTAAGGTTTGGGATTAATATGAGGTAAAAGGGTTTGATTTTTATTTTTTTGAGGGTTGGACCACACCATAAATGGTTGCGTACGTACTCCCGTGAATGAGGGGAGATCAGGTATGTCGTAGTTCAGGCTTGGCCTGAAAGTTTGACTTGATTTTTTTTTATTAAGACAAGGATTCAAGTTAAGTGAAAAGGGGTTGACATAATACCGTTTCATAGAGTCATAATTGATTAGCTGCGGGAATTCTTCACCGTCCATCTCTTCTAACCTTAGGGCTCTGCCTGATAAGATTGCTTTTACAACAAATGGTCATTCCCAATTTAGGGAAAATTTTCCTCTAGTCGCATCTTGGCCCGGGATGATCTTCTTTAGTACTAAGTCAAGCTCTTTGAACTTCTGGGGTCTTACCTTTTTGTTAGAAGACTGAGACATTCGTTGTTGGTATAGCTGACCGTGAAAAATAGTTGCAGCTCTCTTTTCATCTATAAGGGACAACTGATCGTATCGATCTTGTATCTATTGGCCCTCTTCTATCTGGGCATCCAGTATCACTCTTAGCGATTCTATTTCTACTTCTATAGGGAGTACAACCTCCATGCCATATATAAGTGAATACGGGGTGGCCTCAGTAGAAGTTCGAGTCGATTTTCGATATACGAGCAGGGTTAAAGGTAACAAATCAGGCCATTCCTGGTGGTTTACCGACATCATCATCATTATCTTCTTGTTGGCGGCTACCATCGCGCCATTCATCTTTGGGCGATAGATAATTGAGTTGAGGTGCTTGATATTGAACTTGCTGCACAATTCCTTCATCATCACATTATTCAGATTCTTATCATCGTCTGATACTATAACCTCGAGTTGTCTATATCGATAGATGATGTTGTTTCTGATGAAACCAATGATGACCTCTTGGTAACCTTGGGGAAAGACGCTGCTTCTACATACTTGGTAAAGTAATCAATTATGACGAAGATAAATCTGTGACCATTACTGGCTTTGGGCTCAACGGGTCTGATCACATCCATTCACCATATGGAAAATGGCCATGGTGATGTTATACAATGTAGCTAGTTCGGCGGTGCATAAATAATGTTGGCATGGATTTGACATTGATAGCAACGCTTGACGTGATCCTTACAATCAGCTTTGAGGGATATCCAGTAATGTCTCGTCCTTAATATCTTCTTGGCAAGTAGGGTCCACTCATGTGTTCTCCGCACACTCCACCATGCACTTCATTCATAAGTCTTTGGGCCTGATCTTTGTCTAGACACCTTAGAAGACCTATGCCCAGGTCTCTTTTGTAAAGAGCATCCCCACTTAAATAGAAATTCATTGTCATCTTCTTTATTCGCTTCTTTGAAGCCTGGCTCACCCCTTCGGGGGCGAATCTATCTCGCAAATACTCCTCGATTTCTTGGTACCACGATGGTCCATTAGGAGCTATTTCATTTGATATTTCTCCCACGTTGTTTCCGTAAGATGGTACATTTTGTGCCGTGAATGTGATAACAAGCATACCCTTCCTTGTTGATAGGTTCACCAATGAGGCTAGCAAATTCAATGCATCGGCGAAGTCATTTTTATTCCGAGGGATATGCATAAAAGCAATATCTTCAAACTCTCCTGCCATTTTGATAACATAGCGGTGGTATGGCAATAGATGTAATTCTTTAGTACTGTAGGCCCCTGTGGATTATCTGATGACTAGCTCCAAGTCTCCGAATACTGCCAATCGTCTTACGCCCATGGATTGAGCCAATCTTAACCCCACAAGACACCCTTCATATTCTTTTGTGTTGTTGGAGTTATTGAATTGCAACTTGGTTGACACGGGGTACTGCTCCCCAGTGTTAGGTATAAGAACTGCCCCTGCCGCCTTCCGCGTTTACAGCGCCGTCAAAGCATAATTTCAAGAATTGACCCATATCTTCTTTATAGGCTTGCTGGATCGCCATCACTTCATCATCAGGAAAGTATGTTTCAAGAGGCTCATAACCTCATGTCGGTGCTTCCGATAGATGATCCGCGATCCCCTGTCCCTTAATGGACTTTTGGGCCATATAAACGATGTCGAACTGTTGAAGAATTAGCTGCCACTTGGATAATTGGCAGTTCAACATTGGTTTGTTTAAAATACACCTCAAAGGATCCATACGGAAGATGAGATAAATTGTATGGTTATGCAGGTAATGTTGTAACCTCAAGGCGGCCCAGGCCAATGCGCAACAGGTCCTTTCTATCAGTGTGTACTTTTGTTCTCCATTACTGAATCTCTTGCTGAGATAATAAATGGCCTTTTCTTTTCCCATATCGTCTTTCTGCCCCAACATGCAGCCCATGTCGTTGGAATTAACTGATATGTATATGAACAACGGGACTCCTTCCCTTGGGCGTACCAGTATAGGTGCTTCAATCAACCGCTTATGGATAGTGTGAAAGGCCTGTTGATAGTCTTTATTCCATTTCCCAGAGGATTTCTTTCTCAACAACTTGACAATGGGTTCACAGATGGCTGTCAACTGCGAGATGAATCGGCTGATAAAGTTTATCTGTAACGACCCCAAAATTCTTACAATAAAATTCTCATTCTCGATCGTTAACAATACAACTTTATTCTAACCTTACACCATTATTCGATGATACAATTACTAAAAATGAAGAATATTTAAAACTTTTATATAATTCTTTCTTTATCGCCCTAAATCTTAACCTTTACATTACATGTCTTTGATTCAATTCAATTACATGAATCGCTACATTAAAATTCCTATCTAAAATCTTACATCACAAAGCCATATCCACTATACATCGAATAGCTCAACTTACAACTTAACAATTAAGTTACAAATAAAATATTAAATAAAATTCTCATCTAAAATAAGTAATCTTCGTGAATATGGATCTTTATAATTCACTTAGCACGTATCCTTACCTTGAAACCTTGACCTGCAAAAATTGTTATTTACAAGAGTGAGCTCGACAGCTCAGCAAGATCTAACAATTTTCATGCAACACGTAGCACATAATAACATGCTCAACATACATCTCGTAAATCATTAGACTAACATATCATGCATGATTTAATTCATATAACAAGTAAACAGATTGAGTTCCTTACTCAATCAATATTCTTTACTCAATCAACGTAGCCATAAATTGACTTTAACGTTTTATGCTTACAACATATATAACATATCATGCTCTTTGCAATACAAGTTAAAATAGTTCATCATCAGGTTCACATAGAAAATAGGAACTGAAAAACTTGCTTGGCTCGTAGATTACCAATTAACGAAAAATAGCTTATAATAATCTGTTTCATGAATCATACACAACGTATTAGCATACACATCAACTATTAGTCACTTAGCGACGCTTAGCAAACGTTTAAGTAAATTCTAATTTACACTTCATAGTTCTCTCCCATATATTTGACACACACACTGTAAAATTATATGTATAATTAACAATATAAATTAATTATCACATAACTACTTCGCATAGTTAGTTAACCAATCTAGGTTAACTCATTCCTCTTTAACTATTAAGTTAATAATTAATATCACATAATTAATTACATCACATAATCATATTACTTCTCACATAATTTAATCAATTAATAATTACATACTCATATTAAATTATAATTAAATAAATTATAATTTAAACATCCACTTTAATTATAATTAATCAATTATAATTACATCTTATGTTAATCAAATTATAATTACACAATTTATAATTTAATTTAAACCATTACTTTAATTATAATTAATCAAATTATAATAAAACAAATTATAACTTAAGTTAAACATTTACTTTGATTTAAAATTAATCAAACTATATTCATTATAATTTAACAAATTATAATTAAAATTAAACCTTTATTTTAATTATAATTATTCAAATTATAATCACACATTATATTTTATTAATATAATTCATTACTATTATTTAGCATTTTAATATATACTTATCATGTTATCAAGTTTACCACATTAAGTTAACTTTTCATGATATCACAAAATTTCACAAAAATTAAAATATTTTCTTTTCTGCTTACCCCCCGCCGGGGCTGGGTATTAGGATTGATATGCCCGCCGGGGCAGGCCCCTTGCAACCAACAAAGACTGCTACGCGAACTGTGTAGAGAAAAAGCCAATTTGACTTATTTCTTCACACCAATTTTCAATTCCAGTCAACACAACTCGTATAAACTTTTTAGAAAACATAAATTCTAAGCTTCTAACATGTTTTAACATATGAAATCATCAATACATATAATTAAAACTCTTAATTTTGAAAAATTTGGATAAAAACTATTTTTCAGTGTTCTTGATAAAATTGAACACTGTAAGTTTATTTCTAAATCAAAATACACAATTCAAAACATATTTAAATTCGTTTATAAACATGTTATCATAATCTAACCTCAATTCACACAATAAAATCAGCAAATTTTGATTTCAAATAAGCCAATTATAAAACTATTTCACTATGACTTTTGATGAACATGAATTCCTCATGTTCATCATATATTTATGAATTAACCAACTAAACCATCATATAATTCAATTATAAGCATATATTATCACAATTCACATGTAGAATTTCATGTTATGAACACCATATAACATATATATATCCCCAAAATCATAAGTTTTCATGAAGATTTATATTTACAGAAAACTAAAACTTTGAAGAACGTAAAACAACTTTAAAACTCTAAAGTTAGAAATTATACCCTTTGCTTTGCTTATTGGAACGAAGATGATGATGTTATCTCAAGCTTCCCTTCCCTCTTCTTCCTCTTTCTTTTTTCTCTCTTCTTCTTCTCTTTTCTCTCTAACTCTAGGTTCTCTGTATTTCTTTCTAACACAGACTAACGCTTTTGCTCTTTGTTCTAACTAACTAATCTTTTTGTCTTTCTAACTAACGTAGTTTAAACATATAACTAATCTGATATATATTATATGTATAATTATATAATATATAACTCCCAAATATTTAAACCACCCAATTAATACCATAATTGCAATTAATATAAATAAGTTACAAATTGAATTTTAAAAACTTTAAGGCCTGTTTGGGAAAACAACATTATTTTTAAAAATAGATTTTTTTTTGTAGTTAAGGCCCCGTTTGGTAAAACGGATTTAAAACAATGCAAGGGCCTTGTTTGGGAAAACGATTTTAAAAACTCTTTTAATTCTTTTAATAAATCCTTTAACACATATTTTTAATGTTATACTTTAATTAATTAAATCTTAACATTCTAATTTAATTAATTAAAAGTTAACATCAATTAATCACATAAAAATTGTCACATAACAATTATAATTACTCGCTAATTATAATTTCATGTAACAATTATCACATAACTTCATCTAATTTAATTATCCCAATTAAATTAGAACTATAACATAAAATCATTATATATTAATTAAATTAAATATTAAATATTCATTTAATTAATATAATACACTTAATTAAATCACTTCATAATAATCACATAATTATTTATTTAACTCAATAAATAAATCAATTAAAATATTTATTTAATTCAATAAATATTAAAATTAATATATAAAATTCTCTTCACACCAAATCACATATTTCATAATATATAACACATATACACATATTCAAACTCAAAAAATCCGGGATGTCACATCCTTCCCTCCTTATAAGGATTCCGTCCTCGAAATCAACGAAACCTCCCTTACTCGGTTTTCACCAAATCACTTTCATAATTTTATTGTTGAATAACTTCAACACATTATCTCAATAAAAGTTTTTTATATATGTATATATATATATATATATATATATATATACTACTCCATTCATTTCTTCAACGACTTTTAGGTTTTGTTACATAACCTTCAATTAAACACAATCATATCAAATATTATATATATTCTTTAACTCGTTCATTCCTTTCTAAGGATCATTACCATATATTCTACTCGTCGAATTCATATACTTCATAATTCACTATCTCGTAAGTATTTGGTTATCACATTCACTCCTTCTTCTAAGAATTTCGTCCTTGAAATTTTAATATATAAATCTTCATATATCAATCTATAAAAAATAGATTTTTACGTTAATCTTTATTCACTAAATTATTGCGTTCTACAACTACTTATTTCTAAGGAATATCCTTCTTGTCACATTCATCTTCGGAATAATAAGCATCTTCCACAATTGTTCAATAATTGGGAAGCAGTAAGAATAATTAAGGAATTTAAAAGATTCCAAATCATGCTGAGGGGTCACAAGACCTTGAACTTGTCTTTAGGTTTAATAGTGCTTCACCCCCGGTACTTCACACTATACATCCTACATCGGTGCTCTAGGTGATCAGACTATCGCATCACTACGTCGTGCACAAATGTAGTACATCGTAACGACTATATGCGTTACACTCGGAACTATTGTCTCCGATAACATGTCCCCTTTTATAGGGTTGTTCACCTCAGCTTCTTAACATCTGAATACGCACCAAAATAATTTGGTTTGGTATAGTTTGACCAAGAACGCTCGAATTTCATAAACATCTTTTAATACTACCTCCGTCCCATAATAAGTGCTTTTTTAGCTTAAATCACGCATACCAATACACAAGTTAATATGGCAAAAATACCCTTAATATACTTTCTTTGTTTTGTTTGAGACTTTTTTTATTGCCTTTTGGTCTCTCTTTCTCTTTCTTCAACCTTTCAACTTCCCAATAAATACGCAATAAATACTATTGGTTGCATAAGGGTACATATGAAAAAATATTATAAAATTGTATTGGAATTCTAACACTTATTTTGGGAAAAAATGTTAAGCCTAAAAAATTACGTATTGTGGGACGGAGGTAGTATTTGTCTAGCTGAATCAAGTAGCATAGACTTCTAGCAACAATTCAAACATCAATCGAAATATATATATATATATATATATATATATAACAAACTCAATAAAATAAAATAAAAATTATTTAAGGAAACTAAAAGTAAATAAATCTTTTTCTTTTTTTTTAAGTGTAAGGAAACTAAAAAATAAATAAATCTTTTTATAATATCCTGATACCGTACCGTAGTAATGGTATGTTGAGGATTTCGTCATTACATGACGTCGTCATACTACACCATACCATAGTGGGCTGACGATCATACGATCACATCCAACACTAGGTTTAACTGCATTGATAACTTCCTCGATTATTGTTTCTACACCATATCAAATGATGCATAGAATATATAAAATATATTTTGAAAATTTTAAAATTATTTTTGTCTGGCTGAAGCAATTAGCATAGACATGTGAATAATAGCACTATTTTAAAAAAATTCATTGATTCCATCATTTGATCCAATGTTTTTCAAGAAAACAGACGTACAACATCAGCACGAAGTCAATAAATTTTGGAAATATAGCAAAGCTAGGAGATTTAGAATATAAAAACTTTTCCCATTAATTAAAATCTTTACTCCGTCATTACTTAATCATTCTATCAATCTTAAACAACATCAATGCTTTCTATACCATAACCTTTCTATACCCAGTATAGTTCATCGAACTTACCACACTTTGGAAGTTCAGGAACTTGACATAATAATATGAGTTTAAGAACTTGTCCTAGCAATACGTAGTCAAAGAACTGATCAGAGACTGTCCATATGCTTAGGCGTTCAAAACATACATACGATTATGAGTCACGAGCTTACCATAAGTATGAGTTTTAAGAACTCGCCTAACCCTAAGATCATCTTATCTAATCTTAATATCATCTTACTAACTTTCTATTGTTTCTAAATATCAAATATAAATATGAGAAAAGAATCACCTTCTCGTCATATATATATCGATAGCGCGACACCAACATTCCAACGATTATCAATATGATAAACCAAGTGTAAGCACAAAACCCCTGCCCATACAAAGGTTTGTACAACTGAGCCACCACATGAGTCCTCAGTTGAAATCCCACTTAACTCTATCTTGCTCATAACTTCTCGCTCTATACTCGATAAAGATTTCCTATATCTCAACATTTATAACTCCTCGTGAGTTAATCTCGTACTATATCATAATACATTCTCGTTATAGCATCAAACTATAACTATTCAATCATTACAGACCATCTGTCAAAATAACTTTAAAAGATCACGCCGTGATCTTATTCTATAATCATCTCCCTTATGATTCTTTCTTATCTCATTATCATTTTGTTTTAAAAACTTTTTATCTTTAACTTTCATCATATCATATCATGATTTCATTTATGCTTTTAAATTTTATAGACTTTGTCTATTCATAATTATTCGTCATCTTGATGATTGGAGTTAGGCAACTCCTGATTCTTAACTTCATATCTCTTCAGGATTCTTCTTTGAATCTTCTTGTTTATTAAACAACTTTTCCTTTAAGAATTTCTAATTCCATTCACATATTTCAATATTTTTATTCGAGTTTTATTCATCGTCGTTCTCGTCTTCTTCTTATAACGTTTCTAGGACTTAACTCATCCTATACTTCTACGTATGTGAAAATAATCACCTTTTCATTATACGTAACTTAAACTTAACTTCTTATAACCTAAGATCATAGCCTAAGGTACTCTTACCTAAGGTGTATAACCTATCAGCTCTGATACCAACTGTAACGATCCGAAAATTCATACAATAAAATTCTCATTCTCGATCGTTAACAATACAACTTTATTCTAACCTTACATCATTATTCGATGATACAATTACTAAAAATGAGGAATATTTAAAACTTTTATATAATCTTTCTTTATCGCCCTGAATCTCAACCTTTACATTACATGTCTTTGATTCAATTCTATTACATGAATTGCTACATCAAAATTGCTATCTAAAATCTTACATCACAAAGCCATATCCACTATACATCGGATAGCTCAACTTACAACTTAACAATTAAGTTACAAATAAAACATTAAATGAAATTTTCATCTAAAATAAGTAATCTTCGTGAATATGGATCTTTATAATTCACTTAGCATGTATCCTTACCTTGAAACCTTGACCTGCAAAAATTATTATTTACAAGAGTGAGCTCGACAGCTCAGCAAGATCTAACAGTATTCATGAAACACGTAGCACATAATAACATGCTCAACATACATCTCATAAATTATTAGACTAACATATCATGTATGCTTTAATTCATATAACAAGTAAAAAGATTGAGTTCCATACTCAATCAATATTCTTTACTCAATCAACGTAGTCATAAATTGACTTTAACGTTTCATGCTTACAACATATATAACATATCATGCTCTTTGCAATACAAGTTAAAATAGTTCATCATCAGGTTCACATAGAAAATAGGAACTGAAAGACTTGCATGGCTCGTAGATTACCAATTAACGAAAAACAGCTTATAATAATCTACTTCATTAATCCTACACAACGTATTACCATACACATCAACTATTAGTCACTTAGCGACGCTTAGCAAACGTTTAAGTAAATTCTAATTTACACTTCATAGTTCTCTCCCATTTATTTGACACACACACTGTCAAATTATATGTATAATTAACAATATAAATTAATTATCACATAATTACTTCTCATAGTTAGTTAACCAATCTAGGTTAACTCATTCCTCTTTAACTATTAAGTTAATAATTAATATCACATAATTAATCACATCACATAATCATATTACTTCTCACATAATTTAATCAATTAATAATTACATACTCATATTAAATTATAATTAAACAAATTATAATTTAAACATCCACTTTAATTATAATTAATCAATTATAATTACATCTTATGTTAATCAAATTATAATTACACAATTTATAATTTAATTTAAACCATTAATTTAATTATAATTAATCAAATTATAATTAAATATTATATTTTATTAATATAATTCATTACTATTATTTAGCATTTTAATATATACTTATCATGTCATCAAGTTTACCATATTAGGTTAGATTTTCATTATACCACAAAATTTCATAAAAATTAAAATATTTTCTCTTCTGCATACCCCCCCCCCCCACCGGGGCGGGGTATTAGGATTGATATGCCCGCCAGGGCGGGCCCCTTGCAGTGAACAAAGACTGCTACGCGAAATATGTAGAGAAAAAGCTAATTTGGCTTATTTTTCCTCACCAATTTCCAATTCCAGTCAACACAACTCGTATAAACTTTTTAGAAAACATAAATTCTAAGCTTCTAACATGTTTTAACATATGAAATCATCAATACACATAATCAAAACTCTTAATTTTGAAAATTTTGGATAAAAACTATTTTTCAGTGCTCTTGATAAAATTGAACACTGTAAGTTTATTTCTAAATCAAAATACACAATTCAAAACATATTTAAATTCGTTTATAAATATGTTATCATCATCTAACCTCAATTCACACAATCAAATCACAAATTTTGATTTCAAATAAGCCAATTATAAAACTATTTCACTATGACTTTTGATGAACATGAATTCCTCATGTTCATCATATATTTATGAATTAACCAACTAAACCATCATAAAATTCAATTATAAGCATATATTATCACAATTCACATATAGAATTTCATGTTATGAACACCATATAACATATATATCCCCAAAATCATAAGTTTTCATGAAGATTTATATTTACAGAAAACTAAAACTTTGAAGAACGTAAAACAATTTTAAAACTCTATAGTTAGAAATTATACCCTTTGCTTTGCTTATTGGAACGAAGAGGATGATGCTATCTCAAGCTTCCCTTCCCTCTTCTTCCTCTTTCTTCTTTCTCTCTTCTTCTTCTCTTTTCTCTTTAACTCTAGGTTCTCTGTATTTCTTTCTAACACAGACTAACCCTTTTGCTCTTTGTTCTAACTAACTAATCTTTTTGTCTTTCTAATTAACGTAGTTTAAACATATAACTAATCTGATATATATTATATGTATAATTATATAATATATAACTCCCAAATATTTAAACCACCCAATTAATACCATAATTGCAATTAATATAAATAAGTTACAAATTGAATTTTAAAAGCTTTAAGGCCTGTTTGGGAAAACAACATTATTTTTAAAAATAGATTTTTTTTGTAGTTAAGGCCCCGTTTGGTAAAACGGATTTAAAACAATGCAAGGGCCTTGTTTGGGAAAACGATTTTAAAAACTCTTTTAATTCTTTTAATAAATCCTTTAACACATATTTTTAATGTTATACTTTAATTAATTAAATCTTAACATTCTAATTTAATTAATTAAAAGTTAACATCAATTAATCACATAAAAATTGTCACATAACAATTATAATTACTCGCTAATTATAATTTCATGTAAAAATTATCACATAACTTCATCTAATTTAATTATCCCAATTAAATTAGAACTATAACATAAAACCATTATATATTAATTAAATTAAATATTAAATATTCATTTAATTAATATAATACACTTAATTAAATCACTTCATAATAATCACATAATTATTTATTTAACTCAATAAATAAATTAATTAAAATATTTATTTAATTCAATAAATATTAAAATTAATATATAAAATTTTCTTCACACCAAATCACATATTTCACAATATATAACACATATACACATACTCAAACTCAAAAAATCTGGGATGTCACATTATCCTCCCTAGGAAACCTCAGATTTCCTTCTCGGTTTCGGCTCGAGCATCTCAGTGATGGCTTTTATCTTGGTTGGGTCCAATTCGATGCCTCGATTTCTCACAAGAAATCCTAGAAGTTTATCGAACTTCACGCCAAAAGCACACTTTGCTGGGTTCAGCTTCAAATTATATTTGCGGAGCCGCTAAAACAACTTTCGGAGATGGTTACAATGGTCATTCACTTCTTAGGACTTTACGATGATATCATCCACATATACTTCAATCTCTTTATGCCCATGTCATGGAATAATGCCATCATAGCCCTCTAATATGTAGCACCGGCATTGGTGAGGTCGAAGGCCAATCTTCTATAGCGGAAAGTGCCTCAAGGGGTGATGAATGCGGTCTATTCCTTGTCCTCTTCAGCAACCATAATCTGGTGGTATCCGACAAAGAAATCGGTAAAGGAGTACATCTCGTGCTATGTCATATTGTCTATTAACACATGGATGAACGGCACTGGGAAATCATCTTTAAGGCTGGCTTTGTTGAGATCTCGATAATCTACACAAACCTGCACGTTTCCCCAAGACTTCAGCACTGGGAACACATTGGACAACCATTCAGGGTAGGCCGATACCATAATGATATTTGCTTTGAATTATTTGATGATTTCTTCTTTGACCTTGAGGCTCCATTCTGGTTTCAACCGTCTTAGCTTCTGCTTCACTAGTTTGAACCCTTCTTTAACTGGAAATCGATGGACTACTATGTCTGTGGATAAGCTGATCATTTCTTCATGAGACCAAGCAAAAATATCCTTAAACTAGGAAAAGAGGTTGATTAGTTCTTTTTCTTGGCTAAAGGGGAGGTTGGTTCCAATCTATAACTCTTTAGGATGGTCAGAGGTTTCAATGTTTATGGTGATGGTTTGCTCAAGCTTGGGTTTGGGTATATCTTCCACCCATCCTATAATTTCCTCAAGCACCTCTTTATCGTCCACCTCTTTGTTGGTCCGATTAGATGACACAATTAACGCGCAAGTATACGCAGCCAACGAGTAATAAAGAGTGAGTAAAGATATCGTTCCCACGAGGAATTAATAGATAAAGGGTCGCCAAAACACTAGCACATAATCATCTCAGTTTTATTTAAACGGGCGGTAAAGAGAATGAATTTAAACTAAGTTAACTAGGCAAGGAATTAAACTTAAACTAAGTAATCCTAAGGTAGAATCAGATAATGAAGATAAGATATTCTAATTTCCCCTAATGATTCGTCTAAGTCAACATACTTCCAATTAGGTCAAATTAATAGTTACAGTTGCTAGCCGAGAACACAAAAGTGAGAGAAGGCCATCTTTCGATGCACCTAATCCATATCATGTGCAATCCACAGATGATAGAAAGCACGTGAACATCCACATTACCTAAACCACTATATGTCTATGTGAGTTACAAATAATTAGGGTTTAAGGTCAAGTTCTCTATTGACTACGAGCGGCGCTTCGGTATATGTCTATCCTAAGCACAAATCATACGTCCAACGTCATGTAAACGTACAATCACCCGCCACTACAATTAGATCTAAACCCACACTTCGTCTTTCAATCCCATGTGGGTTATCACAGCAATTGGTCATGACTCAATTAAGCATTGAAAGCATAAATCGCAGTAGACAATCACATAGCAATTAATAAGAACCAACCATGGAAGGAAATCAATATAGACTACTCATTAGGTTCCATTGAAACCTCAAAATATAAATTAAGTCATAGACAACTCAAGTATATTATACACAAGATTGATAAACATCATCCGAATATACAATGATAACAAGGAGAGATTAAGGATAGAAATTGCAAATCTTTCTCCGAGCTTGGATCCTTTGATGTCAAAACACTTGCTTCAATCTTCAAAAACCAACAAAACCCTAGAATCTAACTAACTAACAACTAAACTAGCACTAATCTACTCTATCTACTCCTAATCTAGACTAAACAAGATGTGAAGAAAGAAAAAAGAGGAACTAGGGCTTAGGGCCAATATATGATACCCTTTCTTGCCCCAAACGAGCCCCCTTATATCCCAATCAAAAGCCAAGTCCCGTACAATTGAAAAGTCAAGTCTGGCACAGTTGGGGACTGGCGCGGCCGCGCCCAAAAATGGCCTAAAATCCACGCGCCCGCGCCAAGGGTTTTCTGCTGCAGAGTCTTCTGGTAAAATGGCCATAACTTTTGATCCGGGAGGATTTACGAGGCCTGCCACCTGTCAAATGGAAGCTATCGAAGAGCTCTACTACTTTTATTCTTTGAGAATTGAGAAATAATGTATGGATGATGGCTGAAATTGGGCTCCAAGTGACAGCTAGTGCATGAAAACTCAAAACCGTGAAGTTTAACGTTCGTTGGTATACGGGGCATAACTCTCGCCTCCGAACTCAGATTGAGATGATTCAAGATGTTCCGAAAAGCTTATAAAATGCTCTACAATATGACCCAAGTTCTAATCCAAGAACATAAAATGAACATGAAACCCCCAAATGATGTCCGGATTGCATTTCCTTCCCGTTGTTGCTTCAAAGGCCATTTTTGCTCATTTTGGCCTCTAGACTCGTGGCATCTCCTTCATTGCCTCCTCACCCATGCCATCTTCATGCTTTAAGTCCATTTCAGTGCTTTGCCCTATTTAGGCCATCTTTGGCCCTTTTAAGCTCAATTTGCACCCGGAGAGTTTATAAACCTGAAAATCACAAAACAAAGCAAAAACACATAAAACGCACAACGATACTTGAGTTTAAGCAACAGAATGAGTTGGTTACTATCCGAATAAGTGGTCATAAAAGCCACTTATCAAATACCCCCAAACTTAAACGTTGCTTGCCCTCAAGCAACCAAAACAAAACTAAACAAAAGATGCAATGCCGTATCTACAATGTATGCAACCTACGCTATCATGAATGCGAATCCAAGTTCCCAGCCAGTATTGAACTTTCAAAGCAATGCCTCAGAAAACCATGAGATAGTCGAACAGATAAGCTACCCAAAACAAGACCATAAGGCATATTCTGCAAATCCAAAACTGTCAGCACTGATGTATTGTGCGTTGTGTGCTTAGCAACCATTAGATATGCATTCATATAAATAACTCACCTACTATGCTTCTTAGGGGAAAAATAAGCTTTAACTTAAGAAAAATAGTAAATCATATAAGTTCTAACTAAGACCGTGCATTACTAGAGTTAAGAGTCAACAGGGGGTTTTCATTAAGGTCTTATTATTCACGAGGGCGTATTCGCACTTTCGCGTGTACACTATCGACCGTGCAATGCCTAGTTCTCTTAGGCTCTTCAATGATATCCATGTAGCGAGCTTTCGACCAACGACTCCCAGACCAGACGGCCTTAGGGCGCTGGGTGTAGAGACGCCCCTAGGGCTTACTTGCTCGAATAACAAAGGCCACAGAACTCGACGTAGCCGAAGTGTTCATTCTATTTTTTTTTCTTTTTCTTAATATTTTCTTTTGTTCTCTTTTTCTTTTTCTTTTTCTGCAAGGGAGTGCGTCTTACGCTCTATCTCCCCCCATAAATCATGCATACCCCCTGTTTTCCCCAAACTTAAGCTTTTAACAGTCTAGTTATTATTATATGCGAACTGAAACTCTTTTATTAAAACAAGGTTTTTCCACCAGAAGACAAGTATGTAAACATTTAAACTTAGCATATCATGGTGTTTACTCTATCGTGCTTACTGGTTACACGATATCTGACAGGTAAGGATTTACATATATGACCATGAAATCAGGCTTAAGTCTCAAATCAGTTCAACAATCAAGTGATTTCAGTTTCTTCACAGGCAACATACATAACTAACCAACTGAAAACTAGATTCATGCAGTATACTCTAACACATAATGCAAAACAGAATGCAAAAATTTTAAAATTTTGACAAATTTTAACTATTTACAACCTACATGCACTAAATAAACAAACACAATATGCAATATGAATGCAACTACCCTATATGCAAAATAAAGCCAATACCCCGAAACTTAAACTATTCAATGTCCTCATTGAAGGTAAAGGTAAAAAGAAACTCCCCTATTTGGCTTCTGATGCTGCATGAAATGAAGTGGCCTCCTCTCAATAGTTTCCCCGTCTCTCTCTGTTCTTGGTAAAATAAACCCCGCTCCACACTATACTCAATGAGTCAACCCAACTCCATATCAATCTTGCTCTGCTAGAGATCCCACACTCAATGTCTCAATTGATCAAGTTGAGAGGATGAGGTGGATGGAAATTGGTACTTTGGATTGAAGAGGTAGGAGGTTTTCAAAACTAAGGCTTGTAGTGGGGGGGGGATTGAATGAGATGGAAGAGATGGGGGATTGCATTAAGTAACTTGAGGGTTTGGGATGAGAGGGAATGAGACTTGGGTGCTGCTGATAATTGACATGAATTGATGCCCCCAAAATCTGGCATTTCCATAAGTTTGTGCCCAATTTATGAGAGGCGCGGTCGTGCGCCCCAGCAAGCATATCCTGGCGCGGCCGCGCGGCTTGCCAGATCTAGTTTTTTTGCAGCATTTGGCATGGGCTGATGATGGCCCTTTGAACTTTGCTTCTTGCAGCATGAATTGACCCTGAGAACGACATATAACATTTATTAAGCCCTCATACATTATCAAAAGTATATTAAATCTATTTACATCAAGAGAATCAACCAGGGTAAGATATATGCATTAAATTCCCAAAAATTCTCTAAAGGTGCGTAAGCAATGCAAGAGCATCAGAAATCTGTCCAACACTTATAGACCCAAAAATTTACGCCTCAAAACCTAAACCCAAAAATGTAGGCATTGAACTCCTAAATCTACGAGCATTCAAAAATTTTAAACTAAATACTAAACTAACAAGAATTAAACAAGGGGAGGGAAATGTGATAGAAAGCATGTAATGGAGAATTAAACAGGTAGGGAGAGAGAAATGATGGGGTGCCTCCCATCGAGCGCTTGATTTATAGTCCTCTAGATGGACTGTGTCTGACCACTGCTATCCGACTCCCCGACGATATTGGAGAACTCCTCCATCCATCAGAATTGCTATATACTTTTGGAGGCTTCCTAATAGAAGAGGACTCGGATTTAAACTACCTAGCGTCGGATATGTATATGAATTCCCCTGACAAAAGGTCGGGGAGCTAGGCACGGGTTCCGTTGTGTAGGTGAAATGATCGGGGCATGGAGGTATAGACCACACAATGGACTCTTCTTCTATTCTCTTCTCTTTTGACCACCATGGTTTGAAGCTCACGGACTCTCTCATGTCATAGAGATCCGTATCTGTAATGTGGCTACCAAGGGGGCAAGGGTGTGCAAACTTGACTGGCTTATTCCACTCAGGCGGAGGAGGCTCTTGGGGGATTGTCACTGTTGGTTCACATTCATACTCCACAGCCCCAATTGGCTCCTCGATATCCATTGCCTTTCGTTCGTCCAGTTCCAAGTGCACTTCGGGCTCTTCATCAATATCTGCATCCATCTCATAGCACCAATCTTTCTGAGGGTCATAACTCACGACTTCAGTAATTGAAGGCATAAAATCTTGCACTGTTGTCTCTTGTTCATATACCTCCTCCTTCCTTAATGCCGTGCTAATCTGCTCCACCCAAATCTGAAGATCCTCAATCGATTGCTCTTGCTCAATCAAGGTCTCCTCTGTCGATGCTATGGAATTCCCCAATATAATTTCCAATCCTTCCTTTTTTGTTTCAGCCTCGGGCTCCATATTCTGATGCTCATTGGTAGGAGTGTTGTGGATTAGGGCCATCTGATTCTGGAAGTTCTGGCTTGATTGCTCTTGGCTCCTAAGCCTCTCCTCTTGGCTTTCTAAGCTCCTATACATGAATTCCATTGGAGACTGTTCTCCTTATAAACATGGGGATTGATAGGGGGGTTCTGGTGCATAAGTTGGACTTAGGCTCATATTGTTCTTGATAGCTCACAGTATGGTTTTGCATCCCTTGTTCATCCTCTATCATCAAGGCCTTGCTAATCTGCTCTGCCCAGTTCTGAATACTCTGGAATGACTTATGTTGCTCATTCAAGATGTCCTTTAGTGATTCTATGCCACTTCCTTCCTCCAAGCTTGCGTTTTCTGTGTCACCCTCAAAATTGTGTTGAGGCTCGTAAACTGGAGTCTGGAAGGTGCATTCTGGGGTGTATGCGGGATTTGGATCCCAGTGTTGGTCTTGATAGTAGTCTGATGAAGGGTTTGGGTGATAACCCCAATCTTGTTGATAAGTGGGATAAGTTTCGGTGTAGGAATAACCACCCCCATACTGCTCTTGCCCATGACTGATAGGCTCCTGATGGCTCGTGTAGCTTCCAGCACCATAGTCATAGGTCACTGCCGTCTCTCGATTCTGCTGAGCTGAGACAGTATCCAGCTTCCTCGAGAGAACCTCTAGCTGTGCTGAAAGTGTTGAAATTGGGTTGACGCCATCAGTGTATGATTCCCTTGGCTGCATTTTCCTTGTACCATTCCATGGATAGAAATTTAAGTCCATTGTACCTGAAAAGAGAATATGAGAAGAGAATTAAACAAAAATAAAAAGTTTAAATTAAGACTAATTTGATTTAAACTAATGTTGGCAAACAGTTATCCAATTAATTCCCCAGCAATGGCGCCAAAAACTTGTTGGTCCAATTAGATGACACAATTAACGCGCAAGTATACGCAGCCAATGAGTAATAAAGAGTGAGTAAAGATATCGTTCCCATGAGGAATTAATAGATAAAGGGTTCCAAAACACTAGCACATAATCATCTCAGTCTTATTTAAATGGGCGGTAAAGAGAATGAATTTAAACTAAGTTAACCAGGCAAGGAATTAAACTTAAACTAAGTAATCCTAAGGTAGAATCAGATAATGAAGATAAGAGATTTCAATTTCCCCTAATGATTCGTCTAAGTTAACATACTTCCAATTAGGTCAAATTAATAGTTACAGTTGCTAGCCGAGAACACAAAAGTGAGAGAAGGCCATCTTTCGATGCACCTAATCCATACCACGTGCAATCCACAGATGATAGAATGCACGTGAACACCCACATTACCTCAACCACTATATGTCTATGTGATTTACAAATAATTAGGGTTTAAGGTCAAGTTCTCTATTGACTACGAGTGGCGCTTCGGTATATGTCTATCCTAAGCACAAATCATACGTCCAACGTCATGTAAACGTACAATCGCCCGCCACTACGATTAGATCTAAACCCACACTTTGTCTTTCAATCCCATGTGGGTTATCACAGCAATTGGTCATGACTCAATTAAGCATTGAAAGCATAAATCGCAGTAGACAATCACATAGCAATCAATAAGAACCAACCATGGAAGGAAATCAATATAGACTACTCATTAGGTTCCATTGAAACCTCAAAATATAAATTAAGTCATAGACAACTCAAGTATATTATCCACAAGATTGATAAACATCATCCGAATATACAATGATAACAAGGAGAGATTAAGGATAAAAATTGCAAATCTTTCTCCGAGCTTGGATCCTTTGATGTCAAAACACTTGCTTCAATCTTCAAAAACCAACAAAACCCTAGAATCTAACTAACTAACAACTAAACTAGCACTAATCTACTCTCTAATCTACTCCTAATCTAGACTAAACAAGATGTGAAGAAAGAAAAAAGAGGAACTAGGGCTTAGGGCCAATATATGATACCCTTTCTTGCCCCAAACGAGCCCCCTTATATCCCAATCAAAAGCCAAGTCCCATACAATTGAAAAGTCAAGTCTGGCACAGTTGGGGACTAGGCGCGGCCGCGCCCAAAAATGGCCTAAAATCCACGCGCCCGCGCCAAGGGTTTTCTGCTGCAGAGTCTTCTGGTAAAATGGCCATAACTTTTGATCCGGGAGGATTTACGAGGCCTGCCACCTGTCAAATGGAATCTATCGAAGAGATCTACAACTTTTATTCTTTGAGAATTGAGAAATAATGTATGGATGAAGGCTGAAATTAGGCTCCAAGTGACAGCTGTGCATGAAAACTCAAAACCGTGAAGTTTAACGTTCGTTGGTATACGGGGCATAACTCTCGCCTCCGAACTCCGATTGGGATGATTCAAGATGTTCCGAAAAGCTTATAAGATGCTCTATAATATGACCCAAGTTCCAATCCAAGAACATAAAATGAACATGAAACCCCCAAACGATGTCCGAACTGCATTTCCTTCCCGTTGTTGCTTCAAATGCCATTTTTGCTCCTTTTGGCCTCTAGACTCATGGCATCACCTTAATTGCCTCCTCACCCATGCTATCTTCATGCTTTAAGCCCATTTCAGTGCTTTGCCCCATTTAGGCCATCTTTGGCCCTTTTAAGCTCAATTTGCACCCGGAGAGTTTATAAACCTGAAAATCACAAAACAAAGCAAAAACACATAAAACGCACAACGATACTTGAGTTTAAGCAACAGAATGAGTTGGTTACTATCCGAATAAGTGGTCATAAAAGCCACTTATCACTCATTTTGCTCGATTCCCATCAAGTCAAAGTCCAACTCTATATCAAAATCGTAGTCACTATTTGAATTAGACAAGTCAAGTACAGGGCTAGAAATACTCAAATTTGGTAACCTGAGAAGAAAACTTAATTGCTCAATATATATATAACAGCTGTCAATTACAAAAGTGTTCAGCAGTTAATATGATAAAAGACAATAACAAGTTGCAGATAAAATAAAACAGACTGAAATAAAAAGGCTAATCTCCTTGTTAACAACTCTTTTTCCTATTTTTACCCTTTTCGAACGATCTGAGGAGTGATCGTCTAATTATTGGTAGTATGATCTTCAGGGATGGCTGAGATAGAGGAGTCGTTGGAGTGATTATTGTCTCTAAGGATGACCATGACCGGCTCCGAACTGGACCCAGGATCTTCCTTTGGGATGTTCACACTTTTCTAGTTAATGATTGGGAGGATGGGTTGATCATCTAGTGGATCTGCCCCCTTGGATTTCTTAGCGGCATCTTCTGTAAGGCAAAATCTACTCATAAATTATAACTGAATCTCTTTTAGAAACTTCTTGTTTTTGTCCTTCCTGGCCGCATCTTCATGAGGTTCTTCCTCATCGATTTCCTTATCTCCACTCTGATTGACCTTGGGTATCAGGAGGTTCGAGATATTGGCGGGAACCTTCATCAATGGCTCCTTGAATCTTGCTTTCGTGAGGTTCAACCTGAGGAGGGTCGTCAGGTGGACAAGCATATGCTTATGAGGATTATGGTGTTTGAAACCATCTAGGTAGCCCAATCCAGCCTTGCCCAACTGGGTTGGTATATGAACCAGATTTTTGATCCCCTAGCCCTTTTGGCCTAGTCCTTAAACTATTCGATGTCCTCGAGTGAGCATCTCTTGACCAACCGCCATTACTTCAGGGAATATTTGGGGTTTCAACATTGGCGAACCCATAGAGTGCTATTGTGGAGTGCTTACTTTGAAAGCTTGAAAACATGCAGGCTCTATACCCTCATTCAAGCTGATCATAGGCGTATCTCCCAGAGTATGGATTGGATATTCAGGTTTGGCACTGACAGTAACCAAGTTGTCGTTGAGAATATACTTTAATTGCTGGTGAAGAGTGGACGGAACGGCTCCAGCCATATGAATCCATGGTCTCCCTAGCAACAGGTTATAACCAGTAGTAATGTTCAATATTTGGAAGGATATGTTAAAAGTGAATGGACCGATCTCCATGGGAAGTTCAATTTCCCCCCACTGCATCCCTTCGTGATCCGTTGAAAGCTCGTACCACCACATGTCTATCTCAAATTATGTTCGGGTTGATATTCATCCTCTCTAGGGTATCATAAGTGTTAGAGTTTATGCCCTAGAGGCCTATTCTTTGATGTAATTGCTTAACATTTTTGATATTATATTTGATTGAATAAATAAATTGTTTTATTATGGTTTTATTTACTGCGTTATATAAATGTTAACATAATAAAAGTCCTTAGAATAGTGATACAAATTATATGGCTTCAAGTGTGTGACTTGAACATGAGATCATATAATTACAATTAGTATCATTACTCTTAAATGTCCCTAGTCGAGTGTCATTGTTAATGGGACAACAATGATACATCGAGACTAGTATGTGGATTGACTGATGGCCAAATCTCATTGGTCATAAATATATGAGATATTGAGTCAATGCATAAGTACATGTTAGAGAACAATGTACTGGACAGACCCACCATGAGAATTCTACGTGGAGCATTATGCAAAGTGTCATAAGCAATTCTCATAGTGACAATGAGGTAATGATCCTCCGACCTGAAATCACTATATTACTACACGGGAATTTACATACTTTGATATCATCAAAGGTCACCTTTAATAGGGTAGACAATAAAGGTGATTATTGGGTACATCATGAATCGTGTGAGGAATATGAGTGATCTATATGTAATTTAACCCTCCTATATATTAGGGATGATATCCATAGGCCTCTTGATTGAGTAGGACTATGAAATGCATGGCCATGCTTAAATAGTGATTTATTTCATATAGTCTACTCATCGATCAAGAAAACTCAGATTAAATTATGAAGAGGATGACACATTCCATGCGTCGAGTTTAATCTAGGATGTCAAGGTTAAAAGGATTAAATTACATTGAAACATTGGTCACAAAAAGGTTGTATCGAATCACCGATCTTATTATTATTTGGGTAGCAGTGATGCATTACTAGATGTCGCTCACTGTTTATAATTTTATAATATGATTTTAAAATTATTGTCAACATAATAATAACCTATAGGGTCACACACTTAGAATGTAATTAAAAGGAAATTAATTTAAATTATAAGGATTTAAATATATCAATATGATTGATAGTATTTAAATTACGAATTTAAATTAATAGGATAATTTGTATATATATGTATATTAATTAAGTAAGACTTAATTAAGATATAATATATACATAAATTCAGATTTTATTTTTCTAATTGGATTAGGTTTTGGTTAATACCTTTAACTGCTATATATATATATATATATATATATATGATATATCAGCCGTTTTTAGGGCATTCATTATAAACCAAAACCCTAGCCGCTCTTAGAGAGGGACTAGAGAGAAAAACTTCGAAAGTCCAGATCCTTGGCGGCTAGTACCATAGCTTTCCTTGCTGCAGATCGTGTGACGATTCGGGGGACGTTCGTGTCGATACCGTAGAGACGCAGTTCCTTTGGATTGTGTTAAATATTCAAAGTTGTTCCATAATCTCCATCGTTTCCGTTCAGGCTTGAATCATCGGTAAAACATATCTAAACCTTTGAATTAATATGTTTTCGCATGGATCCTGTTTTAGGGTTTCGAAAAAAATTTAATTTTCGCTGCGTTTATGTGCCGAAATTCCTACAATAAGGGCATATGTTCTAAGATGAGCCCCCATCAATAAGTACGCCTCCTATTACGTACCCTGACGATATAACTACGATATGTAATAGTTTGCGATGCCCGGTTCCTTCAGCTGATATATCATCGTCAGTAAAGGATATCACGTTACTGTCCAGGACGTAACCAATCAGATGCCAAAACCTTTTAGTATTAATGGTTTTGGGCAGGTGAGCCTCCTCCAACACCTGGATTAGAATTTGGTGGTGGTCCTCGAAGGCTAGCACCAGTTCTAGGATAGAGATTTGGGGTGGTGCCTCTTTCATCTGCTTCATCACTCTTGCCTCGTTGTATCCCACCTTATTGAGGAAATCCACATTCTTTCTAGTGGAACCTTTCCCACTATCTTAGTTATTGGCTTCATTACCAGCCCTGGAAGGCACAATGGGTTATCCTTTGGCAGGACTGCAGTACAATCGGTCTCCGACCTTATACTTTCTCCATAATTCCAACGAACCTTTTTCAGAATAAAAATGGAGATCTGCGGCCGAGGAGTTAATATCACAGGCATTGGAGCAGATATTTCCATTGGAGTCTTATCTCCCATATTGGACAATCCTCAGATGGCTATAGGCATGGCGGAAGTTCCTTCTACGCAAGTGTTTACCACCACCATTTCTTCTAAACTTCCCACCCTTTGAGGGTAAATTATCTCTTCATCGGGGAAGATCTCAGTTTCCTTTATCATCTCCAGGCCGCCAAATTTAATCATATTCTGAATTAGATGATGCAAGGCCCAACATTCATCAGTGGCATGCCCAGGGGCATTTTATTGATAAAGGCATATGTTACTGGGGTTGAAACACATTGATCGAGGATCCGGAGGTGGTGAGAACTCTGTGATCTTTCCTTCATTGATCATTATTAGCAGGATTTCTTCCCAAGACTGACCTAGAGGAGTAAATTTTTGTTTGGCATCAAATTCCCATCGAAGGTGAAATCTATATTCCCTCGCCATCTTGTATGTCCATCTGCTCTGTTCTTGGAGGTGAATATGATCTCTCTTTAGAATTGGGACATCCATAGAAGATGTAGTATTAATCTGCCTTCATAAGACTTGGTCGAACAGCAGTTTGGTCACTTAGTGTTGGTACACGATCAGGTTCGCTAATTGGTCTACATGTACTTTGATTGAGGCCAAGTCTTACTCCACCGTATATCTATTTTTTGGGTAACCCCATATTACAGGATCATCCATAGTGGGGGATTCTCCCAATTTCCTCAGGTATTTACGGTTTCTCAACCTCCCACGGTGATCATATTGACTCCCTCTGCATTATACTGAGGTAGAGGGTTGTCCTGAACATTTGGCTGATTCGGTGTTTTCACAATAATTTCCCCACTATCAATCAGGTTCTGAATCTTATGCTTTAAGGTCCAACAGTCCTGAGTGTCATGCCTCGGCGCTCCGGAATAATAAGCACATTTATTATTGGGATCAAATTGTCTTCCATTAGGATCAGCAGGTGGAGCGAGCTCAACTATCTTCTTCTGTGCTACCAACAGTGCCAAAACAATTTCTTCATTTATTTTCCCCGACTCTCAGTGCTATAGGATTTTGGGGGTTTGCATGTGGTTAGAATGCAGGATAATTGCCTTGTTTCTGTATAGGAGGGTGATTTCTCTTATTCGCGGATTACCCTTGCAATATTAAGGAGACAACTTCTTCCTTCCTTTTATGGACTCTCTTGGGAGCACTCGAGTAGTTGCCCGATTGTATATGCTCTGCTATTGCCTCCAAGGCGATGAGATCTTTGCTTTTGCCGGACTTCAAACCCATTTCTGCCATTTCCCCATATTTTATCATTTCATAGAATGGTTTGCCTATTCTTGCCATGACTCTTTCGTAATAAGGTGCTTCTTGGATATCAATGAAAGTCATCACCATCTAAGCTTCGTCCATCGGCGGGCTGACTTTGGGCTGCCATGCGCCTCCACCTCTACGTGTACTCCCTGAACGATTCATTGCTCAATTTCTTAACTTTGGTCACTTGGTAGCGATCAGGGGCCATTTGGGATTAAAAGTTGTACTGGTTGTGGAAAGTGTGAGCTAAATCTTCTCAACTATGGACCTTGGAGCTATCAATCCGGGAGTACTAAGTTCGGGTTTCACCAGTAAGGCTCTTTTGGAATAACTGCATTCGGAGGTTCTCATCTTTGGCATATGATCCTAGCTCACCTATATAGACCTTTAAATGGGTGTAGGGATCCCCCAATCCATTATACTTTTTGAATTATGGGACTTAAAATTTATCTGGGTATCTTGCATTTGGAAAAATACATGTCAGAATAATTCACTCCCTGCAGTATCCAGTCCCCTTAATGGATCGGATGGCATCCTCCATCTGTCTAACTTTCTTCCTGATGTCTCTAGTTTCTCTGTCTTCTCTAAGGACTATTATTTCCCTCTTCAGATTATTATCTGGGGCCTCTTTGGCTGATCCGACGTCGAGTGGGGATACTGAAGTAGACACTAGTGTATCACTATCCTTTCCCAGTACTCGCATATCTCCTTGTGTAGAGGATTCGGTCTGAGTTTTCAGTTTGGGTTCCTGAGCTACCTTACACTGTTCTCTTAATAATACGGTCATCTCAGTAATCTATTTCTTAAATTCCTTAAACTCCTCTCGAGATATGAGAATAGGTACTGATGAACTGCCCTCGGCCATTTTGGCTGGTGATGATCGTGCCTTTTTGGCTCATAATCGAGTTCTAGGACTAATCTACATAAAACTGACATCTAATTTAGTCTTGATACGGATAGATGATATGGATGCATGATATGTTATGCATCAGTTTAGGGATTTTTTTAATCTTTTCTTGCAAAACAAGGGGTTAGTCGTCTTAATGATAGGATAAGAAGGATATATAAATGACAGTTATGATGGATGACATTTATATATTTGGAAAGTAACAAGGCATGAAGAGACATCCTGCGCATTTGGTTTATCAGAGGATGACCTATCTTAGGATTACTCTCACGAGCTTTTTGAAATTGGTTCCCAGATCATCGTAATTTACTTAATGAAGACATCCATCTTTTAATTTGAGCAGATCTTAGTGGTGCCTTTCCTAAGCCTCATAATAGAACGCTCTATAGAGTCCAGTAATAAACAAACGACGGGTTCGCCTACTGACTGAGGAATCACACAATATACATTCACGTACATTCATCGTCCTCACAGGATGCAAATGATGACATTGTGCGAGGCACTAACAGAAAGCGCTTAAAGATTGAGACATTCATCACACACAAAGATCATTCACACAATATGTAAATGTAATATGGAAATCAAAAATATTGAACGCGGCTTAAGCCCTCTAATATCCCCAGCAGAGTCTCCACCTGTCAACTCCAGGAAAATTTTTATTTATTGATTGTTTCTACCCTTTGTATTTTTATATGTCGATTAATTTGTTAAAGGGTGAAATTTTCAGGAAAGAACCGACATGATTGTCGACAAATTTTAAAAGATTTATTTTTATGATTGGGCCGAATGAGACAGAGTCATAGTTGGTATGATTTAAATAGATGTACCAACTCATCTGAATTTTTGGAGGTTTTTGCAATATGGCCCAATATGTAACTCCGAAACATTGGTATGAAAACCCAAGATTCATAGAGTTTGGGGGCTTGCTTAAGTGAGGGGAATGTGTTAAGCACCCCTCGACTTCCTTGAAAACATGGTTACCGCATCTTATTGATTCCCTAAGCATAAAGTGTGTTTGTTTATGCTTTTATTGTGACAAGTGTTTTGATTTTATTCTTTATTCTAAATCTTATTTTTAAGTTATTTGAAAGTAGTGTTGTACCTCTTTGGACCTATGCACGAAGGATTTGATTTAACAAAAGTTCATTTTTAGAACAAGATATATAGAAATGACGTTTAGAAAAACAAGGTTTTCAAATCCTTCGTCAAATAGGAATCGAGATCCTTTGATACTTCTGATTATTAAACCTAAATTTATTATGTGATCCCGAATGTAGTATTATACCTCTTTGGACCTATACACAAAGGATTCGATTTAGCTCAAAATTTATTTTTAGAACAAATATGTATAAAAGTGACGTTTTGGAAAATAAGGTTTTCGAATCCTTCGCCAAATAGGAATTGAGGTCCTTTGATACTTCCATTTATTAGACCAATATATATATATATATATATATATATATATATATATATATATATCCCCAAATCGCTTTATTCTTTATGAAAACTCTTTGTGGTTTGATTTGAAAATCGTTTAGGGTGATAATGCATAAAATAAAGCGCCAAAAAAGGGTCGGACCATCATCGGGCATAAAAGCCATCTTGATAGATTCGATCACCCACAATCATAAATTTTCACTATCACGGGATCTTAAATCCGACTTCTCGGGACGAACCCCTCAAACTCGTTTCAAGATCCAAAATTATATGTACAACGATTTTGCGTTATTTAAACATTACATCGTAAACAAAAGTCCATCGTGGGAATCTAGTCGATATCCGATTATTAGATCTCGACCCCGAGATTCCTAGGCTCACATTAATAGACTTAAACATACATATATACAACATATCCTAGACCCAATATTGGGTGATTTCATTGGTTGAAATCCCCCTCTAGAGCCATTAGGACCCCCTCACCTCTAGATATTAGATCTAGGGCTCTACAGGGTGATCGAGACCGATCAAAAACACTAAAACATTTAGATCTACCATGGATCTAAATCAATTTAGCATATAGGTTAGAGCTTCATGCTCCATAACCATCCAAAGGGCTAGATCCAGCTGAGATCTAGATAGATCTAGTCTTCAGACTTGATTTTCAACTATATATGCACAAACTAATCGATAGAATCTCTAGATCTACCAACTACTACACAATATATATGTAAAATAACAAACTTAAACTAGATTCAAGCAATATATAACATAGATATAGAATATTAAACTATATTTACAAAGGAAATGACAAAAAATGAGCATTTTTCACCTTGGGGAGCAACGAAACAAGCTTCTTTTGGCTTAGGATCAAGCTATACCACTCAAAGTATGTAAGATGTAAGATTAAACAACTCAAATGTAGCGTAAAATGTGAAGACCCGAGGGTTTCTCTCTAACTTCTCTTTTTTTCTTAATGAGTTATTGGTTGTTGCATAAAGGCCCCAAGGCTAGCCGTAGGTGTACCTGCAGCTGGGTCCCATAGGTCCCGACGTCTCAAAATTTGTTCCTTCAGTCTCGGTCCGGTGAAAGTTAAGCTCTGTACCCAAAAAATCCCAGAAAGTTCTTACAAAAGGCTGCGAAATAAGGTCGAGTCTGACTGAAACGGAGTCTGGGAAGATGATGTAATTAGCTGAAAGGTATCTTCCGGTTCTCAAGGGTCGTTAATTGGCTCGTCTTGGATAGCTTGCAGTTCAATAGTTGCTGTAGTGACTTCTTGCAACCACATTCTCAGCTTTGCGATCCTCGTTCGATCTGCATCGTGTTTGGGCATCGTTGCACTTTGATTTCTCCACTGTGAAATGATACTTTTGCACTACCTCAGGGTTGTCTCCAAAGGGAAATTATGTTTTTACCCTCCTGCAAGGTTAGTCCAATAAAAGGGAAATTACTTGCCTGACAATAGGAGTTCCTATAGTGATAGTTGTACAAGTGATCCTTGTGTTAGGAATATACATGAGAATGTTATTCCTATTTATAAAAGATTTGATTATGAACTTAATGAATGAATATGCAAATATGTCAGCATTGATGAAAGTTGTAAAGTTCTTAATAGTTAATAGATAATATATACAAGGACTTAGACTAAAAAGATAAAGATGTTAGGCTGATACTACATGAATAAACAGCTTTGTGAAGTCCTTCAAAATATTACAATGTACAAGGACTATTAATAGAAAGATCAAGCTTGTTAGGTTGATCTTATAAAATGTAATAGATAGGCCAGTCTGATCATCGAGCACTGCACCAGCAATTGCAGTCTGCCAAGAGAGTTAAGGCAGAATCGTAGTCTATCAAGGAAGAACCGTAGTTTGTAAAGATAGCCACTCTCGAAGTCATAGTATGCCTAAAAAAGACAAGGCAGAATCGTGGTGTGTCGAGGAAGACTTGATCGGAGCCGTAGTCTGTCAATGAAGCCAAGTTCAGAATCGTGGAGACAGCTTATCGAAGCACCTGCCGAGCCAAGTCAAGAATAGTAGACTTCACTCGAAGACGTGGAGTCTGCAGATCATAACCAAGGCAGAAATCGTAGTCGGGCATATCAGTCAAGTGACTGTAGTTGTTAAGGCAGAGATCGTAGTTTGTCATTTGATCTACTCTCAGAGTCGCAAACAAAACTCGGAGTGGTAGTGTCTGCAAAGCTAGAGCCAGAGCCAGATCGTAGTCTTCAGAACCAAAGCCATATCGAAGTCTGCAAAACAAAGGCCAAAATGTAGTCAGTTTAATGCTCATAACGCCAAGAAAGAATCATAGAGACTACACGATTCTCAACAATAGAGCATTCCTGAAGTATACACAAAGACCTCACTCTGGTAGGAGTTGTCAAGGTTCAGAAAGCAGTCTACCTGAAAGGGATAAAAAAGAACTCCCTGAATGGCCTGCAAACAAACAGAAGATCGAAGCACCAACTCTATCAGTGAGGCTGATTAAGAAGTGAAGAGCCATTCAAGAGAAGTCTTCTACAAGCATCCACTAAAAGACAATGAATGAAGTGACTGTCAAAAGGAAGACAATGATTACAGTTTTTGTCAAACCAATAGAAGACAACTATCGTAGTGGTGACTACGATCATGGTGTTTGTCAAACGAGCAGCAGAAACTAATGAAGCACATACAGAGATATTGGCCAACCTATAGAGAACAGACGAAAAGGATTGTCTATGCTCAGCCTCACCATGAAGAGTGAACGGGAGATCACAGAGCAGAAAATAGAGAGAGCTGAGCATGACTAATCAGAAGAGTCTTGCAAACCAGAAGGGCCAAAGCAATCAGTCAAGTCATATGTTCCTGATGCGAGTCAAGGCAAGCAGAATCATAGGAGAACTCCAAGAGTGAAGAGCAAGAGGTTCTACATTGTCAATCCAAAGAACAGTCTCAGAATCGTAGTGTTGTCAAAGTCAGTCAACTTGCAACATCCCAAGACAAACTATGATCAAGCACATCAAAGTTTGCATCAGAATCGTGGAGTTCGGTCGTTTGATTATTGAGTCTCAGCGATGTCTCGATATGAAGACTGACAATCGAACGTTGCTGATTGAGAGCATCGATGCAATAAACCAACTCCATTGGTTCGAATCGAGGAAACAAAAAGGAGAAGTAAAGGTGACTACCAACCTGACTTGTGAAAGTGACATCTTAGAGGTGGTAGGCGAAATAGCAAACTGCTATGTTAGGAATGTCAAAAAGGTGTCGTCACGTCAAATCAGCAGTCTGCACCAAATAACTCAGAATTCTTGAAGCATTTCAAATAGCTTTCAATGGCTATATTCCAACGGGAAGTTAATGAAGGAGTATATAACAGCTAAAGCTTCAAAGGTGAAAAGTTATTGACTCTATAAGAGTTCTACAGAGCTTAACAGAAAATGTCTCAGTGGCAGTGAGACTACCACAGTAGGAGTGAAGCACATATGATGAAGAGCTTTAATTGCAAAAGGCTTCACTCAACACGAAGGAGAATGCCAACCACAAATGCATCTGATCTTAGAGCCGAGAAGGCCAAGAAGACAAGAGAAATAGTGGCTGACCAGAAAGAAGATATCCAGGGCCACTCTACACCATGAACAACCCGAGCTGAAGAGAAGTAGATTCATAATAGAATCTGCACACAAGTCAACCAGTGTTTAAGGGATGCTAAGTACCAGAAGAAGTCTACCTGAAGTGTAAAGACTTAGCAGATCCTCAATGGTGATAGTGTGCTATGCTGAAATTAGATGAAGTCAAGCATCAACAACAAAGATCAGTAGCACCAAGGAGAAGTGATAGACTGTTAAGTACTCAAGGATGCCAAGCCTCATGTACATCTTAGTTGTACATCAGTGGTGATACAGTCTCGATGCAGAATGCCAGAAGATCACACTAAGCTGCTAAGTATCAAAAAATGAACAAGATTAGTGTCATCTTAGTAGCTCAGCACCAACAATAAAAAACCAACAAACAACCAGGGCCTTAAGGGTCCTTGTCTTCATGACTAAATCAAAGTCAAGTCTGCTGAGCTTGCTAAGTACCGGAGGGTACAAGAGATTCTAAGTCTGCTGGGCTTAGTCTACAATTCCAAGTCTGCTGGACTTGAAGAGTTCTCAGTGAACTAAGAAGTTCCAAGACTGCTGGTCTTGAAGGAATCTCAGTGATTCAAAGATTGTAAAGATATCCTTAGGGGAATCCCTGCTTGTTAAAGCAGAAGAGTGGAGTAGAAGCTTGAGTCTCTGAACCACTTAAAAATCCCTTGTGTCTTTTACTTTGTATCATTTACATTACGCACTATAACTGCTATAACTGCTATAACCACTTAAACCTAAACTAACATTAGAACTACGTTTATCAAGATATCTTTGAAGGGGATCTTTAACTTATTTCGCTGTGCATGAATTGATTCTTATGTTTGTCATCTGCTAATTACTTAGCAATCCTGAAAGAAATGGAAAAAACTTTTAAAATAAAAAGGATCTATTTAACCCCCCCCCCCCTTCTAGATCTATTGTGTGCCCTCTGGGAACTAAATTGGTATCAAACCAGGTTCTCATGCTATATACAAAAGCTAACGCTTTGAGTTTAGTCCTAGGCACAAACAAGTTCTAAACTTAGTTTTAGTAGAAGTGTAACAACCCCAAAAATCATACAATACAACTCTCGACATCGGTCGTTAACAATACAACTCTCGACATCGGTCGTTATCAATATATCAAAATTCTAACTTTACATCATTAATCGGTATTAAACTTAATAAAATACAGAATATTAAAATTTTTATATTTATCTTTCTTCATTACCCTGAATCTCAACCTTTATCATTTACATATTTTTGAATCAAATATACTTTTATGACTCGCTTTATCAGAGGTATAAACAAAATCTTACATTACAAATCAATATCCATTATACATTAGATAACTCAACTTTACAATTCAACCATTATGATACATCCAAAGCATCAAATACAATACTCATCTAGAATAAATAGTTTTCTTGAATCGCTATTGATCTCTAACATTCAACTAGCACGTATCATTACCTTGAATCCCTGACCTGCAAAAATGGTTATTTTGCAAGAATGAGCTCGACAGCTCAGCAAATCTAACAGTTTTCATTCATCACATAGCACACAATATCATTCTCAAATCATACATCATAATTGTTTAACTAAACATAGCATACATGTTGTACTTCACATCTCAATTAAAGATTAAGTTCAATAACCCAATCAGTTTAGTCATAAATTGACTTTAATAATGTAAAGCATCAGTTATAATTGCACATACATTCAACAGTCTGAATTACAACAATTAGTTACCAAATTCATAAAGCAAATAAGAACTAAAAGACTTGCCTGGTTTGTAGATTACAAAAGCCGATTAACAGCTTATAGCTATTTGCACCTCACGTATCCTACACAATATATAATAATGCACATCATTTATTAGTTACATAGCATTTCTTAGTAATCGTTTAAGTAACTCTACTTTACGATCTACTATCATCTTCTTTAGGTTTGATACACAATGTTCAATTTATGCGGTTAAGTTTAGTTAGGGCTCCTCATTGTCCATTCGATTTATTTACGTTAAACTTCCTTTTACTTCTCATTACATTCCACTTTAATGCACTTAACATTTATTTAAGTTTTAAACCTCGTCTTTACATCACATTAGATGTATAATGTTTGTTAATATCAATTAAGTTAACCTTCGTTTCATATTTCTTTATACTTCTCTTTTAATCGACATTTAACGTTTTGTTAAGTCGATATAGTTATCATTACATCATCGATTAATGTTAAGCATCATTATATTTTATAATATTCATGTTTTATAACTTAGAACAACATCTTTTATCGTCGTAAGCACTTCACTTGCATACATGAATGCTTGACGCCCTCCGATTGTCTCTAAATACATATCAGTCCCAAAGATGGCCATTTTGACCCCTTCTAAGGACCTCAAATTGAACAACTTAAAGGAAAAAAGTTGTAGGTCTACTCGTCCTCGTTCTGTATCATCTTCAATCGCCTCAATCGGAGTTCGTATGAAAAAGTTATGCCTATTTTAATAAAAGATGTCAAAACAGTCCCGTGAGCGCGCACTGCACCATTGGCGCGCCCTCGACCATTCCCAGCGCGCCCGCGCCCATTGGCAGCCCCCAGCTGTGTGCCCGTACCTGTGGGCAGTGCGCCCATGCTCGACTTCGCCCAAACTTCCAGATTTTGCAATTTTTTAATTCACATACTAAAAATCTTCATAACTTCTTCATTTTAAGTCGGAATTAGCTGGTTTTTGACTCTATGAACTCATTAAACATTGAACTACTCATCTACAGAATGATTATAACATTTCAGAAACTTTAACAAATCATTTTAAGGATTTTAATTTAGTGTTTATGCTATATTTTCATATTTCAACATATTTAGCGAGACCGAACACTACGACTTCATTTTAGATCCGTTTTGGTTCGTTCAACTTGCGTTGTTTTCATTTTTCAACATACTAACAACATCTATTATCAATTTCAAATTCTACACATGACTTCTTAGCCAATTTTAGTTTCAAAATAGACTACAATACATATATTACAATAAAACTCAATTTCTTCTTGTTTAATCATACTTTCATGACTTTGATCACCCTAAAACCACTTTTAGATGATATAAAATGGATTACACAAACTCATGAACATATATAACCAATTATTTAACAAACCATCTACCAAAAATCCTTTTACAGAGAAGTATATTCAAGAACATAAAATAGATTTTACAACCAAGTTATTACCTTTGATTTATTCTTTAAATTGATTAGGAGAGCCTTGACTATCTTTCTTCTTCCTTCTTAGATTCTCAGACATTCTTCTCAATTCCTCAGAGAATTTTTGCTCTTTCTCTCTCAATTCTCTCTGAACTCTCTCTATTTCTCTCCTTTTCTCTACCTTAGCAAATAAACTTACCACCACTTTAACGTGGTTTAGCCCGTTATAAAAATAAATATACTCGGCAATTACAAATACAAAGGGTCTCTATGCCATGTTTGGCTAAAACCCAATTAACCTCTTACTAATTTATTTAAATAATCCCCTTATCATATGGTTCACAAATGTCACACTTTATTTGATTAAATTACTTAACCAATATAACTCTAACCTGATTTAACAAATCATAATCTCTCTAATTTAATTATTTAATTAAATTAGAATATTTCAATAATAATTTCCATCAAACATTTATTCAATTCCATAAATATTCCAAATAAAATATTTATTTTATTCTATAAATATTACAAATAAAATATTTATTCAATTTCATAAAAAACTCACAATCTTATTACATTAACATATTACATTTATATATGATATATATCAATCTCTCATTTTATTAAAACAAATATATTCACATTAATTCACTATTTTAATTAAGTGAATCACTCACATTATTTATGAAACTTAATTCATAATAATTTGCATTGCCTACAAGGCATACTAATCAAATTATATTGTCTCATAATAAAATTTTAACTTAATTAAATTAACTAATATTATTAAGTTAATTTTCTTTTCATAACAATTTCATTTAATTTCTTCGATAGTTTAATTAACTATTAAACCTCTTTTCCCCAATACATGAATATATAATTCTCTTCACACCAAATCACATATTTCACAATATATAACACATATATACATGCTCAAACTCGAAACATCTCATAATAAGAATTTTATTTATTAAATTCTTGTTTTAATAATTCTTGAAAATCTGGGTTGTCACAGTAAGTCACTTCTGAACGAAGATGAGCTCACACGTTGATAATTGTACATACAGGTGAATGTGCATATATACCTGAAGCTGTCCAGATTAGTCCGTGTCCTTATTTGCAATTAGACCAATTACTACCCATAGCCAATCAGCAGTCTACAGTCTATTGATGGGAAGTCAAGAAGCATCAAGAGTTAAAAGCCTGACTTCTACTGTTCTGAAAGATGAACTGCCTATACATGCAATGAAATGTTTATCTAGAGAAGATAAGAAAATTCTTCAAATATGTACTTGGCTAATTTTATGTATCTGAACCCTGAGGTTCGAAGGCGTCAAAGAGTTCAAGCTGTCAAGACTTTCCTCTGATCATAACTCCAAGACTTTGCTTGATTGATCTAAGGCCATATGAAGTAACAAGCTGTCAGTATTAAATGCAAAGATATGCACATCAATGCCTAATGCATATAAGCAGGACAAATAACTATCAAGAATCTGATACTGTCAAGGTATGTCTCCTCATATATACACGTTCATCATACTGCATCACCTTATGTGCTATAACAGTATTCATTCAAAAGATCATTTTCTTCCTAAAAAGGAAAAGAGAGAAAGTACATTTAAGGTTGGAAACTATTTACTAACAAACTCTCTCTCCACCCATAGTTTTAGGTTGGAAATAAATTTGTGAAGGAAATCTGATATATGCCTTAAGTCTATTACAAACTAATAATTTTAAGTTTCTCGACCTTTGCTAATGGGTTGGTATGTTTATAAATTCATACAAGTCAATGTTTTGTGTTTTTGATAATACGTAGAGTATGATCAACACTAAAGGTGTATCTTGAAGGTTCTTAGAAACTGATCAACTCCACGAACCAACCAGATGCAAATAATTAATAGAGCTGATCCTTACTCTATGAACATTCAAAATCTATGAACATGGCAAAGCAAAGAGTGTAACAACCTAAAGAGAAAGATTATCATATCAAAATGCTTAATCATACACATACTCACAATCATGCATTATAACTGTCATATCTAAATTTGATATATGTATAAATATGATTGTTGATGCTTATATGATGTAAATCCAAGAATATGAGAAACTAGGATTTTAAGAAAACTAACCTAGCAGGACCCAAGTAACCATGGCTACCAAAATAGAAATTCACTTAACCTGCAGGTACTTGGTCTATCTGACCTCACTAAGGAAAACTGAAGCACATGGCTTCAGTCACAAAGACTTTACCAACTGCAAAATCAATATCCCTCAGCAGTGCTCTTATTCAAGGTCATCCAATGCCAAAGCCTGCTCCCGAAGATTTGCTGAGTCCCCAAGAATGAAGATCACATAAACTAAAATGGATTCCAAAATCCTTAGTTGATCTTCAAAAGGAAGCTGGCTATTCATGTCAAGATGTAAGATACCTTCCATGCTTATCCATGCAAAGCATATCATGTTAAAAGGAATAACAAGGAAGATCATATCAAGGGATTCTCTCACAATGATGATGGAGTATGCATTATAAAAGTAAAGCTCCACGAATACAGAAGATGCTAAAGTCTGAATGATAGAAACTACGTTCGTAGTGTCTAGTTACGAAATCGTGGAGTAACCAATTCTGAAGAAATTACTCTATGATAAAATGGAGCTAATTTTACCATTAAGATTCCAGCTAGAAGGAGTTATGCAAGGAAATCTTACTTATGCATGAAAAAAAGAATAGCCCATCTTTCTTTGAGAAGAAAGTATCAATTATGGGGGAGCAGTGATCTATTATGTGTAGCAGCACTAATGTTGACAAAGGAGCACAGTGAAGCAAATCCTTCAGATCTTCCAAACAATGAAGATAACTATACTATATGACAAGGAAAAAGTAGCTGAAAAGATGGAGATGGTGAAGATTATAGAAGGATAACTGAAGATATGGAGGTGGTGGAGTTTAAGGAGAAATTGAAGAAGTGTGATTCTTGCTAGAAGTCCTGAGATAAGCTCAGATGACAGATCAACCTCTATTGCATGTCTGTTGACCACTCCACGAATATCCAGTCCACTCCTGTTAAGTTCCCTAAACAGATGCTTATCCAAACAACCACATCCCAGTTACAGAGTCCCAAAACTCTGTGACTGATGAACCAAATAAATCTTCATCCCCAGTAGTATCTTCCCAAAACGTGCTACTGATAACCATATCAGTCAACTACCCCAATCGTAGAGTACCTGCGATTGAATACCTGACCGTAGTGTAAGAGCATGCTGATCCCACGATCGTAGTCTAGACAAATACCAACATCAACGAATATTCAATATTGGTAAGTGAATCTCATGGCAGAGAAGCCCACTGTGATAACATTGTTGCCACCATGTCTAAGGAGCTCTTCTTCTAATAAGCGCCTCAAGACAAACCTCGCCCTAAGTTTTATACTAAGAGGCCAGCCCTTTCTGAGCAACCTTAACCCAGAAGAAGTGTTGATATTGAATGCATCATAAGGACCTCTACAGAAGCATATAGTAACACCTCAGAATAATACAAGTTGCTGATGAATCGTGCAACTCCCTATTGGAGATTAATGAAGAGTTATCTGTCGAAGCATGGCTATAGACGACAATCTTCGAGTGGACAAAGAGATCGTCAACCAGACAAAGAAATCGTGGAGTACTAATCTATGTCATCAGGCTACTCCATGAATTAAAGTAGTCAACAGTCAATAGAAGGAAAGTTAAATCTGAAAAGTTGATTTGTTAGATGAAGTTACAGATATTGACCTATCAGACTCTTACACTTATCCCATTGAAACATGGAGGGAACAGTTACAAGAAGGAAAATTCAAATCAGTGGCAGTTACACTTACTGAGAGTCTACGAAAAAGCTGTAAGCCTCTCTAATCCATCTTCTCTCTCTGAACCTGAAACCCTAAACACTCTCCAAAAGCCTAAAACTCTCAAACATCTAGCCATCCTCAAATTGCTCTCAGATATCTCCTGCAATACTTCTAAAAGCAAACACCCAGATACTCCTTCAAATGGAAGATTGGAGTGTCGTCACGGGTATTCAACTAGGCACCAAAAGATTTGAAAGATCAGAAATAAAGCTCAGAGACATTCTTGAACTCGTGAAGAAGGCTGGGTTTTCTAAATGCCTTGAATCAAACACCCGTATCTATACCGACCTGGTGAAAGAGTTCTACTCAAATGCAAGGACAAGTTTTGGGCTTCTATCCACAAAGGTCAAAGGACTAATTCTGAAGATAAAACCTACAAACATCAATCAATGCTTAGGTTTTCCTGACCTGGGTCTAAAGAGTCTTAAAGAAGTTGACATTGAAGAAGGAAAAAGGGTTATGCACTATAGAAGGAACCCTAGTTTGAAGGACATGAAGAAGAAGGAGTTCCCTGAAGAATTTAAGTTCCTTGCTGAGATTGTAGGGAAGTGTATACTAAGCAAGGATATACTGCACATGATATAGTGAGCGATCAATAGTTGAGAATTATGTCTGCCATTGTACTGAAGCAGGGAATCAACTTTGGAGCCATACTGTTCGACTTAATGTCCAAATGGCTGGAAAAGGCAAAGAAGAAGAAATTAACTGACAAACCTCTCACGGAGGTTTTCCATGGGAGATTCTTAAGCACCATTATAAAGAAGAAGTTGAAAAATACGATAAAGGATGATGAGGGTGAACCCCTAAATATTCACAAGGTGTTGTCTACAAAGATGTTTGACAACTAGAAGAAGAATCCCATGGAGAACAAGAAGCTGAAGATGTATGGCAGCAGCAGCAAAAGCACAACAAAGAAGAGGAAGGCTAGAAATGTAGAGGATGAGCTATCTCACTCTGATGATTCCAATGTTCCAGAGTCCACTTCCGGAAAGCCATCCAAGAAGAGAGCCAAAGTGGTGAGAAAGTCACCAAATATCCCCCAAAGAAGTCTTTCTGCTGAAGAAGAGGAAGCAGAATCAGAAGAAAAAGAAGCAACTAGAAGTCCTATTGCTGAACCCCTAAGTAGTCCTTCTGCTGATAAGGAAGGATCAGAATCAAAAAATAAGAAGCAACTGGATCTTCTACTGATAAACCCCCAAGGAGTTCTTCTGCTGATACAGAGGAATCAGGATCCAAAGAAAAAGATAAACCTGAACCTCATGTTGCTGAACCCCCAAAGAGGAGAAAGAGTAATAGACTGCTTCTCCAACCTGGCCTAAAGAAGAAAGGAGAATCTTCAACAAAGATCATTGAGCTCAGTGATGATAATGATGATGAGCCTGACACCATGGAAGTAGATTCAAAAGGCAAAAGGAAGATGAATTCTGACAGTTCCAATAGTGATGAAAATGAAAAGACTGCAAATAGATCTAAATCAGAAGAGGAATATACTGATGAGTCAGTTAAAGGGAGCTTACACAAGTCTAGCTCTAGATCAGGACATGAAGGAATGGAAGCAGACTCTAGTTCTGAAGATCAGGAGCTAGAAGACTATCATGTTCCTTCTCCTGCAAATGTTAAAACAAGAATAGTGGTGGAAGTATTTGATGAACCACAAAATATGCTACCATGTAGATGGGTAGACCATGGCAATGAAAGAATCAACGTGGTAAGGATGTCCACAACAGATCTGCTCAACAATCTTCAATATATGGAGTTGGACCTTACAACCGTGCTATATGATTTTGAAAATCATCTGATAAGGTGGTTCTATCCATTGATGCCATGGCTGAAGGCCTACATTAATGGAGATAAAAGCTACTTTAGATGGTGCTTCTCAGACTTTCCCAACCTGGAGCTAATTTCACAAAACTTTCCAAGGGTTAAGTTATTTCCTACCAAGCTGATTAGAGACCAGCCTCACTTCAAAGTCTATCGACAAGCTAGCAACATCTACATTCCCTGCAATCTTTGAGAAAGCTTAGATGGTGGAAGGATCACATCAAAGTTCACAATCGTAGAGCCTCTGCACTCTACCACTGGAAGTGATCTAGCTCAGCCTGAGAAGTCAAACCTTTCTCCAGCAATCCTATCTGATATCCCTTCTTCCTCCAATAGTGACTGGTATTCAAATCTCTATGAGATTTTCACTACTATTAAAAGCCTCTCTAAGAGTGAGAAACGTAGTGTCCAACCTAGCTGCTCAGCAGGAGGCTGTCCAACCAGATGCTCAAATTCTTCAAGAGCAAGAGTTACTGAAAAACTATGAAGAATTGATTGAAAAATTCTCTCTCATTGCTGAAGATGCTAAGGCCCTATCAAGAGGAGAAAACAATGAGTTTCACAACAAGCTTCAAGCTGCAATCTCAAATATATCTCTTAAGCTTCAACAGAGAGATCAAATCTATCTGAAGTCCATAAGGGATCAAAGGGAGGAAGCTATACTAGCTCAGAAGAATAGTGAAGAATCTATATGTCTCTCTCTGAGAAAATAGACACTCTTAACTAGTCTCTATCCCTAAAGCTAGAGCTCAGCCAACAAGAACTCAAGATTGAAGTTGGCAACATATCTCACCTAATGGAGCAGCTTATGCCTAATGTCCAGCATGTCTTTCAAGTGATTGATGACAAAAAGGGGGAGAAAAAGAGGCACTCAATGAGGCAATCAAAGAGAAGAATAAAGACAGAGCAGACGAGCAAGAGCCGAAGCAACAAAGCAAAGGACCTGAAGGGGATGCAAAAGAAGGAAGCAATAGTGGAGTCATCATCTGAGGGGGAGCCGAAAGAAGATGACTCCATGAAGACAAAGAGTGAGGGGGAGCAGAATCAAGAAGACATACAAGATAAGTAGCAGAACAGAAAGTACATCCAGAAGACATACAAGGAGTAGACAATGAAAAAAGAGAAGGTACATCTCTAATTGTAATAGTATGTTCTGGATCCAGGATGTAGAGTGTCATATCATTTGTAAGTTAAATTTTCATTAATGACATTCATAATTATCTGTTCTGGTAATACATTAGCTCACTATATATATTAAGATTCATTCATCTCATACATATGCATTTAATGTTTTTGTCATAATCAAATAAGGGGAGATTATTAGGAATATACATGAGAATGTTATTCTTATATATATAAGATTTGATTATGAACTTAATGAATGAATATGCAAATATGTCTGCATTGATAAAAGTTATAAAGTCCTTAATAGTTAATAGATAATATGTACAAGGACTTAAACTGAAAAGATCAAAGATGTTAGGTTGATCCTACATGAATAAACAGCTTTGTGAAGTCCTTCAAAAGATAGGCCAGTCTGATCGTCGAGCACTGCACTAGCAATTGCAGTCTGCCAAGAGAGTTAAGGTAGAATCGTAGTCTATCAAGGCAGAATCGTAGTTTGTAAAGATATCCACTCTCGAACTCGTAGTCTGCCTAAAAAAGACAAGGCAAAATCATGGTGTGTCGAGGAAGACTTTCTCGGAGCCGTAGTCTGTCAAGGAAGCCAAGTTCAGAATCATGGAGACAGCCTGTCAAAGCGTCTGCCGAGCGCCTGCATAGCCAAGTCAAGAATAGTAGGCTTCACTCAAAGACGTGGAGTCTGCAGATCATAACCAAGGCAAAAATCGTAGTCGGGCAGATCAGTCAAGTGACTGCAGTTGTTAAGGCAGAGATCGTATTTTTTCATATGATCTACTCTCAGAGTCGCAGACTACACTCGGAGTGGTAGTGTCTGCAGAGCTAGAGCCAGAGTCAGATCATAGTCTGCAGAACCAAAGCCAGATCGAAGTTCGCAGAAAAAAGGCCAAAACATAATCAATCTAATGCTCACAACGCCAAGAAAGAATCATAGAGACTACACGATTCTCAATAATAGAGCATTCCTGAAGTATACACAAAGAGCTTACTCTGGTAGGAGTTGTCAAGGTTCAGAAAGCAGTCTACCTGAAGAGGATCAAAAAGCACTCCCTGAATGGCCTGCAAGCAAACAGAAAATCGAAGCACCAACTCTATCAGCGAGGCTGATTGAGAAGTGAAGAGCCATTAAGCGAAGTCTTCTACAAGCATCCACTAGAAGACAATGAATGAAGTGACTGTCAAAAGGAAGACAATGATTGCAGTGTCTGTCAAACCAACAGAAGACAAAGATTATAGTGGTGACTACGATCGTGGTGTTTGCCAAACGAGCAGCAGAAACTAATGAAGCACATACAAAGATATTGGCCAACCTATAGAGAACAAACGAAAAGGATTGTCTATGCTCAGCCTCACCATGAAGAGTGAACGGAAGATCATATAGCAGAAAGTTGAGAGAGCTGAGCATGACTAATCAGAAGAGTCTTGCAAACAAGAAGGGCCAAAGCAGTCAGTCAAGTCATATGTTCCTGATGCGAGTCAAGGCAAGCAGAATCGTAGGAGAACTGCAAAAGTGAAGAGCAAGAGGTTCTACATTGTCAATCCAGAGAACAGTCTCAGAATCGTAGTGTTGTCAAAGCCAGTTAACTTGCAACATCCACAGACAAACTACGATCAAGCACATGAAAGTCTGTATCAGAATCATGAAGTTTGGTCGTCTGATTATTGAGCCTCGGTAATGTCTCAATATGAAGACTGACAATCGAACGTTGCTGATTGAGAGCATCGATGCAGTTTACCAACTCCTTTAGTTTGAATCAAGGAAACAAAAAGGAGAAGTAAAGGTGACTACCAACCTGACTTGTGAAAGTGACATCTAAGAGGTGGTAGGTGAAATAGCAGACTGTTGTGTTAGGAAAGTCAAAAAGGTGCCGTCACATCAAATCAACAGTCTGCACCAAATAACTCAAAATCCTTGAAGCATTTCAAATAGCTTTCAACGGCTATATTCCAACGAGAAGCTAATGGAGAAGTATATAACAGCTGAAGCTTCAAAGGTGAAGAGTTGTTGACTCTATGAGATTTCTACAGAGCTTAATAGAAAATTTCTCAGTGGCAGTGAGACTACCACAGTAGGAGTGAAGCACATATGATGAAGAGCTTTAATTGCAAAAGGCTTCACTCAACACGAAGGAGAATGCCAACCACAATGGCATCTGATCTGAGAGCCGAGAAGGCCAAGAAGACAAGAGAAATAGTGGCTGACCAGAAAGCAGATATCCAGGGCCACTCTACGATTCACCATGAACAACCTGAGCTGGAGAGAAGTAGATGCAGAGCAGAATCTGCACACAAGTCAACCAGTGTTCAAGGGATGCTAAGTACCAGAAGAAGTTTACCTTAAGTGTAAAGATTTAGCAGATCCTCAATGGTGATAGTGTGATATTCTAAAATCAAATGAAGTCAAGCATCAACAACAAAGATCAGCTGCACCAAGGAGAAGTGATAGATTGCTAAGTACTCAAGGATGTCAAGCTTCATGTACATGAAGAATTCTCAGTGAACTAAGAAGTTCCAAGACTACTGGTCTTGAAGGAATCTCAGTGAATCAAAGATTGTAAAGATATCCTTAATGGAATCCCTGCTTATTGAAGCAGAAGAGTGGAGTAGGAGCTTGAGTCTCTGAACCACTTAAAAATCCCTTATGTCTTTTACTTTATGTCATTTACATTATGCACTATAACTGCTATAACTGCTATAACCACTTACACCTAAACTAACATTAGAACTATATTTATCAAGATATCTTTGAAGGGGAACTTAACTTATTTCGATGTGCACGAACTGATTCTTATGTTTGTCATCTGCTAATTACTTAGCAATCCTGAAAGAAATGGAAAAAGCTTTTAAAATAAAATTGATCTATTCAACCCCCCCCCCCCTTCTAGATCTATTGTGTGCCCTCTGGGAACTAACACCTTGAACATGAGATCGTCATAGTATCTTGTGTATACTGAGTTATACTTTGTCATTTTTCTTAATACATAGAGTATGTTATAGGGTATGTTCGGGTAGAATAAAGTATACATGGAGATATGTGAATGATCAACAAAGAATTTACCACTTCTAGTAAAGGGAAAGTATGTTCTATGCGATTTGATAAGTGACAACTCAGAAATGTGGCCAATGTGGAATGAAAATTAGAAATGAGTTTCTAATATACATTAATCAGGGTTGTTCATTTTATTGAATTGAAATGCATTTGATTAAATAAATAAGACTTATCAGTAATTCTGTGACAAACCAAAAATTTATAAGATTTATAAGTAAAACCTTGAATGATTAAATAAAGGTTAAAGTATAAAACCTAGATTTGAAAGTAGAGAATTTATTTAAATTTTTAAGAAAAACCTATATGGTTTAATATTTGAAAGAATATAGAGAAATTAAATGTGAATGATAGAAATTTGAAGAGTAATTAATGAAGAATTAAATCTCATAAATGAGGTAACTAGTTAGCTTAAGTAAAATAGCGGATTAATGTATGTGCTAGATGTAAATGGTAATGAGTGGGTTACTTAAACCCATTATTTTAAATATATTACATATAAATGTAATATATTTACGAGATAGCTTAATATATATTATATTATGCCAAGTGGATATGAGGAGATGAATTGAAAATATGGTATAAGAAATTAAGCTAATTAATTTAAATTAGATGGGCTAAGTGTGAAAGAATAATTATAATTGGAAGGAAAGTCCATTAAAACTTGGATTATGAAATAACCAAGTTATTGAGTAAGCCTTGTATGGCATTATGGGAGGCCCATTAAAATTTATGAAATTAAGCCTCATGAAAAATGTAAGTAAATTAGTTATGGATTGGCATAAGTGCTATGGAAAATATTGAACAAGTGTGAGAATTAAATAAGTCCAATAATATGTTGAAATGTCGATGGTATGAAAGAATTAAGATGACCCAAGTTATTTAATTAAAAACTTGTGTCAAATTCAATGAAGAAGCTCAACGAGAATTTAATTTAGTAGCCCAAAATAATGAGATATGTGTTAGTAGAATATCCATGGTTATGAACTAACCATACTTGAGTTAAAGGTAGGAAATTATGGGAAATGACTATATTAGCCAAAAGAAAGTGCTTAATGACTCATGTGTTGTAATTATTTTCTTACTTTAGTTGGTCATCAACTCCTACCAACTCTACCTATGTGTCACCCTTTGATTTAGTCACCTTATTTAGTAAGAATTGCAAGCAAAGTAAAGGATAATAGAGAGAAGAGGTTGGGAGATGTTATAGATATATATATGATATATATATATATATATATATATATATATTCTAATATAAATAACCCCTCTCATTTTAACAAATAAGTTTTCTTCTCATTTTCTAAATTTGCTACAAAAGAAAATAGAGAGAGAATAGATGAGGTGTTCGGCAGCCCTAGATGGGAAAGAGGAGAAGAAATTTTGATCCTTATGCCATCCAAGATCCATCTCATATTTTGAAAGAAGAAGATTTGCTAAGGAAATCAAGGTATAAACGCTAACTTAATTTATCCTTTTATTTAATTTGATGAAATAAAGATCTAAGATTTCAAAACTCAAAAATCTTATATCTACATGATTTAGAGTGTATTATGTATGGATCTAACCATTTTGAGTGTTAAAAAGTTGGATCAAATGAAGAAAATAAAAATAGTTTTCAAAGGATAGAAAACCCAAACTTTTTCTTCACTTTGGATGTCTACCCTTTAAAATCTACATCTTCTTTTAGTGATCCGTCAAAGTGGGGTGTTAGCTATGTAAGTTAGCTTTTAAACCCAAGTGGTAGCACTCAAATATGTTGATTTTACAAGCCATAGGAGCTGATTTGGTAAAAACTGTCAAGTTTATACAAAAAAGAAAATAAATTATTTTGGATTAGTTCTGTCTAGGGGCTTTTTTGTTCTTTTTACTTCTTTAAAAATTCTAGAAAATTTTGGTATGTTAATATAATAAGTTATCAAGGTCCTGTCCAAATATTGTGATTTTTGGATGTGTAGAATGAAAGTTAAAGATTTTACAAGAAATGACTATTTTAAAAGTGAACCAAAACAACTTTTTGTGTGTAACTCTAAAAATTGTAAACTTTTTAATGGAGGTAGAGGATCATAACAGGAGCATACCCTGATAATTTTATAATTTCAGGACAAAAACTCAATTTATGAAAAATATTGCAAGATCCGGATGTTTTTGTCATTTTAAAAATAGTAAATGAAATTTAATTCAGAAACAATATATGTTCATAAGGATATCATATACTGATATATTCCAGAAAATAAAAAACATTTGGAGTTGTTTTGGTATTTTTCATATAATTGTTTGAGTTATGAATAAATGAGAATAATAAGTTATGTGATGTTAAAAATAGTGAAAATGTGATTTTATTGATAAATGTCCCTTAATATGTTATAATCAGAATTTTGGGGGGTATTTTGGTTATTTTTGATAAAATGTTATATTTATGGCATTTTAAGTTTATTAAATGAGTGAATTAGTAAAGGGTAAACAATTAAAATAAATTGTTTATAAGTTTAATAAATGATTAAAATATTATTAAAGGTTAATAATATTATATTAAAATATTATTAAATAATTAATAATATATTAAAATTTAATTATAATATTATTAAGTAATTAATAATATTAGATAATGCTTTAAAATATTATTAAATAATTAATAATATTAGACTAAAATATGAATGTATGATTAAAATATTATTAAATGATTAATAATATTAGAATATTAAGATATTATTAAATAATTAATAATATTAGAATATTAAGATATTATTAAATAATTAATAATATTAGTAAGTGATTAAAATATTATTAATCGATTAATAATATTAGAGTGTGATTATAATATTATTAAATAATTAATAATATTAGTAAGGGATTATAATATTATTAAATGATTAATAATATTTGAAAGGGACTAAGATATTATTAAATGATTAATAATATTAAGTGATTAAAATATTATTAAAGTGTTAATAATATTTATAAACGATTAAGATATTATTAAGTGATTATTAAAAAGTGAATAAAATATTATTAAATGGTTAATAATATTAGCAAGTGATTAATATATTATTAGTTTATTAATAATACTAAAAAATGAATAATATATTATTAAGATTAATGAGTTTAAGATGATAGTAATATTATTAAGGTATGATAAATATTATTAAGGACTTAATGTAAGATCTAATATTTATTTATGTGACCAAATGTTAGATAGCCTGTTATTAAAATAGTATTGTTATGAGATAAAAATATGTTATGCTAATTAGAACATCAATTTTAACAATGACAGGTCTTTTAAATAAAGAGATTATAATGAGATTGCGTAGCAGTAATTGACGGGCAATGCAAGTTTCCTGCTCAAACTCGAGTTATTATGTTTCAAGCATGCTAGTGGTTTAATTATTGTAAATTATTTCACATCCATGATAATTATTGTTATTTGCACTTAGTGCAAGTCTCACATATTTATCGGGGGTGAAAGACTGATCACCTTCATTACCAACGTATTTGTTCATGGTCATTGTTGGCCATTCAGTATTGTTGATTCAGTTATTCATGTATTGAACTTTGATTCATGCTCTTTCACAATTATTATGTATTGTTGAAATTCAAAAGCTTATTCTTTCATTCAATTATGATATATCTTTATTGCTTTTAAACTTGTTAAGCAAAGTAGTTGTTCACCCTTGCTATATCATGATAATATTTCAGTTAAGCCCGAGTGTTCAAAGAAAGATGAAGTCAAAGATAGTTTTGGAAAATAGTTCCATATAAACGTTTAGTTATTACATTTATTTCATGTATATGTAAACCTTTTGGATTATTAAGGTATGTAATGAATTAAGGTTGTAGACCTTAGGAAATGTTATAGAATCCTTTGAAATAAACAATGTATGTTTATATTTTCCGCTTTAGTTTATAGAATGTGTATGAAGATGATGTATCGTGACGCACCAGTTATGAGGTTCAAGGAATCCGGATTTGGGGGCGCTACAAATTTCATGTCTTATGTTTGATCGGGACATTGTATTGTAGAAGAATTGAATTGTACATTAACTATTCATGGAATAGGCTCTTTGTATTCTTTGTGATAATCTTTGTTATTGAATGTTTAATTCATATTATCTGGATAGTCATGATACATTATTTATAAGGTGTCACTCATGATGTAGAATAAATATTATTTATTTATATTTGAATAAAAGGAGTTTAATTCATTATAAATAATATTAGAATGGTTCAAATTTATTTATTCTACTTACCAACTTAATATTGAACCTAAAGGGTCACACCATAAAAAAAGAGAAATATACTTTTAGAAGTGATTGGCTTAATAATAATAAATTAAGTGTATTTAATTTATTAGTGGAATAAATTAAATAGCTTAATATTTATAATTAAGTATTTAGAGAAATACTAAATTATAAATTAATAAGAGGAGTCTTATTATTTATTATTATTATTTAATTCCTTGGGAATTAAATTAAAACCATAATTCTTAAAAAGTTTAGGAGAAAGGGTTAGTCTATAAATAAGAAGAGTCTTATTGTGGGATATACAAATGCATCTAATGCTATTTTCATCTCTCTTGCAAGTATTCTCAAAACCCTAAGGAGTCAGGATAGAGAGAATTAGGGCTAGCCACCCAAGATCTAGTAGAATCTAAATTCACATCTTCAATCATATTCTTTTGGTGGATCACTTCTTGGGCATTGCACACTATTATAGCGAACGCTTGATTCGTTGGATTGGAGAGACGCGAAGGAACAAAGGATTGGAGCTTGAAGATTTCATCAAGGAGTTAATCATCTTCAAAGGTATATCTTTTATCCTTCATCGAATAATAATATTTCATAAAGTGATTCCTGGGACTGCAGAAAAATTTTAAATTATGTTTATACAATGTTTTCGCTGCTTACAATATGATTGTATACTTTGATTTTGTTTCTGCAAACCAACACCTGGACATTCAAGTCTTATCCAAATGTGAAGGTGATAGCTCAAAATTATCCTCGAGTCTTCAGGTATGCTAAGAAGACTATCTATGATAAACCTTTCTATTATTTCTGTAGATATGATAGTATTTCTTTTATAACCAAAATTTTCTTTTCTTTCAACTCTTCATCTCTTAGTTGCATTGAAAATGTCGTAGAGTCTCCCTCTACGATCTCCGAGCAACCTTCTACTACTATTTGTTATAGTGAATTATTTATTCATTATTCGTCTGTAGAGTCTCAACACTCCACAAATGTTGTAAATATATCTAACTCCCCAGTCATAGAGTCTCAACACTATAGTGACCTTATAAATACACCCAACTCTCTAGAAGTAAAGTCCCAACACTCTACGAATGATAAACCTAACTCATCCTCTTCGATCGTAGAATCCCAAAACCCCATGATCGATGTATATAATACTAGTTCTCCCACACAAATACCTACACAAAAACATCCTACCTCTCCATCATCAATAAACATTTCAAACATTCTTTCAACACTTATATCTTCACCCCTAAATCCTTCATCACCCATTAAACCTATAAAAACTGTACAACATATAACTTCTATACAAATCATAGAAACTCAAACTCATCCCCTAACTCATAGAGATATACCATCATCCTTCAACAATGAATGCTTTGATCTTACCCTCACTCTTACCTGTAGACACTCGAAATCTTATTTTCCTTAGACTAACCTTTCAGGAGGGTAAAATGTAATTTAACTTCGAAGACAACCCCAAGTTAGGGCAAAAGCATCTTTTCACCCAGGAGAAAACCCCGTGGAAAAATCAAAATGCCAACGACGCCCAGATACAATGTGGACCAAACGAGGATCGCAAAGCTGAGAAAGTAGTCATAAGAAGTCACCGCAACAATCATTGAACTGTGTGTTATCAAGAAGAGTCGATTGACGACCCTCAGAAACCGAAAGATACCTTTCAGCTTACTGCATCATCTTCCTAGAATCTAATTTTGTCAGACTCGACCTTATTTCGCAGCCTTCCGCAAGGACTTTTTGGGATTTTTGGGTACGGAGCTCAACTTTCACCAAATTGAGATCTAAGGCACGTACTTCGAGGTAACCAGACCCGTGGGGCCCAACCTTAGGTGTACCTGCGGCTGCCTTTGGGGCTCTATATAAGCAACTAGCAGCTCATAAACACAAAAAAAAAAGTTAGAGAGAAAAGGAGTTCTAGAGAGAGAAAGGCTCGTATCTTCATATCTTTCATCATATTTTTGTTGTTTGATCTTATATATCATACATATTGAGTGTCTAGAGTGATATAAGTTGATCCCAAGCCAAAAGAAGCTTGTGCACGCGTCACCCAAGGTGAAAAACGCTCATTTTAGCCACTTTCTTTGTAAATATTGTTCATTATGTTATATTTTGCTTGAATTTAGATAGAACTTGTTGTTTTATACATATATTATGGTGTAGGTGGTAGATCTATAGATCCCATTGGTTATTTATTGCATATTTAGTTGTAAATCAAGTCTGGAGACTAGATCTACCTAGATCTAAGCCGAATCTAGCCTTTTGAGTGGTTATCAAGCATGAAGCTGTAACCCGTATGCTAGATCGGATTAGATCCATGGTAAATCTACATTTTTACTGCTTTTGGTCAGTCCCGATTACCCCGTATAGCCCTAGATCTATATCTAGAGGTGAGGGAGTCCGAAATGGCTTGAAATGGTGATTTCAACCGATGGAATCACCTAATATCAAGTCTAGGACATTATACATACTTGTTTATGTTTAATAATGTGAGCTTAGGAATTTCGATGTCGAGATATAATGATCGGAACTTGACTTGATTCCCACGATGGACGTTTCATTTTTAATGTAATGTTTAAATAGCGTAAAATCTTTGTATATGTAATGTTTGGATCTTGAAAACAAATTCAAGGGATTAGTCCAGAGAAGTCGGATTCAAGATCCCGTGATAGTGAAAACTTTGATTGTGGGTGTTCGGATTCATCGAGATGGCTTATATGCCCGATGATGATCCAACCCTTTTTGGCGCTTTCTAGCATGCATTTTCACCAAAAATGATTTCCAAATCAAAATAGCAAAGAGCTTTCAAAATAATCATAAAGCGATTTGGGGATAGACATTTAGATAATAAATGGAAGTATCAAAGGACCTAGATTCCTATTTGACGATGGATTTGAAAACTTTATTTTCAAAACATCATTGATATATATTATGTTCTAAAAATGAACTTTTATAGAAATCAAATCCTTTGTGCATAGGGTTAAAGAGGTACAGCACTACTTTCGGAATAATTTCATAGACTTAAGAATTAATAATGGAAGTATCAAAGGTCCTCGATTACTATTAGGGCGAAAGATTTGAAACATTGTGTTTTCCCAAAATATCATATGAAATGTATATTTTGTCTAAAAATGAACTTTTTGCTAAATCAAACCCTTCTTACATTGGTGCAAAAGAGAAACAGCACTACTTCCAAATAACTCACAATGAGGCTTAGAATAAACTTTCAAAATAACACACATACACACACACACTTTATGCATAAGAAATCAATGAGATGCGGTAACCGTGTTTTCATGGAAGTCGGGGGGTGCCTAACACCTTCCCCTCACTTAAGCTAGCCCCTGAATTCTTAGAATCTCGATTTCAGACCAATGTTACGGAGTCACATATTGGACCATATTGCGAAAACCTTCAAAATTCGGATGAGTTGGAACATCCATTTAAATCATACCAACTGGAGGCTCTGTCTCATTCGGTCCAATCATCAAAATTAATCAATAAAATCAAACTTTGTAAAATAAGTCGACTAATGTCGTTCTTTTCCTTACAATTTCACCTTCAGATGAATCAATTGACATATCGAACGATAAAGGGTAGAAAGAAGGAAAACAAGGAAAAATAATCAAAAGAAACAAAAAACCAAAAAAACCACGAACGATTTATTTTTTTTCCCGGCGTCGACAGGTGGCGACTCAGCTGGGGATGATAGAGAGCTTAAGTCGCGTTCAATCTTTTGATTTTCATTCTGCATGTGCATTATGTGTGAATGATCTTTGTGTGTGATAAATGTCTCTAATATTTAAGTTCTTTATATTAATTCCTCGCACAATGTCATCATATTGCATCCAGTGAGGAAGATGAATGTATGTTGTGTGGTACCTCCATTAGGAGGCAAACCCGTCGATTGTTTATTATCGGACTCTAAAGAGTGTTCTATTGTGAGGCTCACCACTCAGATCTAATCCAATTGAAAGATGAATGTCTTCATCAAGTGAATTGCGAAGATCTGGGAACCAATTTCAAAAAGCCTGTGAGAGTAACCTAAGATAGGTCAGCCTCTAATAAACCAAATGCGCAGGATGTCTCTTCATGCCCTATTACTTTTAGAATTTACAAATGTCATCTATCTTAAACTGTCATTTGTACATCCTTCTTATCATGTCATCAAGTTGACTAACCCTTTGTTTTGCAGGAAAAGATTAAAAAACCAATAAACTGATGCAGAGCATATTATGTATCCATATTATCTGCCAATATCTAGACTAAACTAGATACCGATTTTGTGCAGATTGGTCCTAGAACTCGATTCAAAGCCAAAAAGGCACGTTCACCACCAATCCAAATGGCTGAAGAAAGTTCATCAGAACCTATTTCTGTATCTCGAGATGAATTCGAGGAGTTTAAGAAACAGATTGCCAAGATGACCACCCTGTTAAGAGAACAGTGTAAAGTATCTCAGGAGCCCAAACTGAAAACTCATATTGAACCCTCTGTGCAAGGAGATATGAAAATACCAAAAAAGGACAGTGATACCCTGATGTCCACACCTATCTCTCCCCTCGATGTTAGAGTAGCAAAGAGGCCCCAGTCCAAAAGATGATAAGGGAAATAGTAGACCTCCGAGAAGATAGAGAAACTGGAGGTATCAGGAAGAAAGTTAGATAAATGGAGGATGTTATCTGGTCTATGAAAGTGGCAGGATCCCACAGAAGCGTGAATTATTCAAATTTATGTATTTTCCCAAAAGTGAGATACCCGGATAAGTTTCAAATCCCAAAATTTTTAAAGTACAATGGATTGGGCGATCCCTACACCCATTTGAAAGTCTACATAGGTGAACTTGGATCTTATGCCGAGGACCCTTACCGGTGAAGCCCGAACTTGGTACGCCCGGATTGACAACTCCAAAGTCCAGGGTTGGGAAGATTTAGCCCACACATTTCTCAATCAATATAGCTTCCAATCCTAGATGGACCCTGATCGCTACCAAGTGACCAAAGTTAAGAAATTGAGCCATAAATCCTTCAGGGAGTATGCACAAAGATGGAGGCAAATGGTCGCCCAAGTTAGCCCCCCAATGGATGAAGGTGAGATGGTGATAACTTTTATTAACATCCAAGAAGCTCCATATTACTAGAGAGTCATGGCAGGAATAGGAAAACCCTTTTTCTGAAATGATAAAGCATGGGGAATTGGCGTAGCTGGGTTTGAAATTCGACAAAATTAAGGACCTTATAGCCTTGGAGGCAGTGGCGGATCATATACAATCGGGTAATTATTCGAGCACTCTTAAGAGGGTATCTAAAAGAATCGAGAAGGATGTCTCTTTAATATTGCACGGGCAATCAACGAGAAAAAGTAATAATCCCCCCATACAGAAGCAAGGCAATTACACTGCATTTCAATCATCTGTAAACGCTCAAAATCCTACGGCACCGAGGGTTGGGGAGAACAAGCAAAGAAGGATATTCACTCCATTAGGGAATTCATTGGAGAATATATTGGCACTGCTGGTTGCCCAGAAAAAGATTACTGAGCTTGCTCCACCGGTCGATCCTAAAGGAAGGCAGTATGATCCCAGTAAGAAATGTGCCTATCATTCTGGAGCACCGGGGCATGACACTTAGAACTGTTGGACCTTAAAGCACAAGATTCAAAATATGATTGACAGTGGGGAGATTGTGGTAAAAGTGCTAGAGCAGCCTAATGTTAATAACAATCCCTTACCTCAGCATGATGTAGAGGGGGTCAATATGATCAATACAGAAAGTTGGGAGAACCACAAGTATTTGTGGAAATTGGAAGAAGCTCCCGCCATGACTGATCATTCCATAAGGGGTTACCCTAAAGAAAAGTGTATGATGGAGTAGAGCTTGACCTCAATCAAGGTGCAAATGGACCAATTAGCAGAGCTAGTTGTGTCCCAACATCAATTAACTCGCCCGCTGATCGATCAAGTCCTGCGAGGGCAGATCAACATCCCACACCCTAAAGTTGTTCCATTTCCAAAGAGAGATCAGATTCGTCTCCAAGTATAGGGCCAATGGATGGAGAAAGTAACAAGGGAGGCTAGATTTCATTGTTGGAAGAAATTTATAGCCAAGCAAAAATTTACCCCACTGGGGTAGTCTAGGAAAGAAATCCTGCGAATGTTGATCGACGAGGGAAAGATCACGGAGTTCTCACCACCCCCGGATCCTCGACCAAAATGTTTTAACCCCAGTAAAACCTGCCTATATCATTAAAATGCCCCTAAACATGCCACTGAGGAGTGTTGGGCCCTACGCCATCTAATTCAGAATCTGATTTAATCAGGAGAGCTGGAGATGATAATGGATGCGGAGATTTTCTCTGATGAAGAGCTAGTATATCATCGAAGGGTGCGAGGTTCAGAAGAAATAGTGGCGGTTATCACTAGCATAGAAGAAACTTCCACCTTGCCTCTCACCATCTAAGGATTGTCCAATAGGGGAGGTGGAAATTCATTAGAAATAGTTGCGCCAATGCCGATGATGTTGACCCCTAGGTTGCAGGTCTCTGTTTTTAATCTAAAAAAGGTTCCTTGGAACTATAGAGAGGGTATAAGGTTGGACACCGAATGTACTGCGATCCTGCCAATGGATAACCCATTATGCCTCCTAGGGCGGATAATGAAGCTAATAGCTAAAACCATTGGAAAGGTGCCATCAGAGAAGATTGTGGATTTCCTTAACAAAGTAGGACACAATGAGGCACGAGCGATAAAGCAGCAGAAGGAGGCACCACCCCAAACCTCCATCCTTGACTTTATGCTAGCCTCCAAGGACCACTGTCAAATTCTAATCTAAGTGTTAGAGGAGGCTCACTTACCCAAAAACATCGATACTGAGAAGTTCCAGCATCTGATTAGCCACGTACTACAGAGCAACGTGATATCTTTCACCGATGATGATATATCAGCCAAAGGAACTAGACATCGCAGGCCACTGTATATCGCGGTTATATCATCTGGGTATGTGGTAGGAGGCGTACTTATCGATGGGGGATCATCCTTGAATATCTGCCATCAGAATACCCTGGAGAGGATGAATATCAATCCGAATCGGATTCGAGACAGCCATATGGTAATCCGAGCTTTCGTTGGATCACGGAGTGATATAATGGGGGAAATTTAATTTCCCATGGATATCGGTCCATTTATTTTCAATATATCCTTACAAATATTGAATATCACTACTGGGTATAACCTATTGCTGGGGTGACCATGGATTCATATGGCTGGAGTCGTTCCGTCCACTCTGCACCAGCAATTGAAATATATAATCAACGGTAACTTGGTCACCGTCAGTGCCGAACATGAATATCCAATTCATATTCTAGAAGATATGCCTGTGATCGGTCTAAACCAAGATGTTTAACCTGCTAGTTTTCAAGCCTTCGAAGTGAGCACACCCCAATACCAATCTTTGGGCTCGCCAGCGTTGAAACCTCAGATATTTCCTGAAGTGATGGCAGTTGGTCAAGAGATGCTTTCCAAAGGACATCAACTAGGCCAATGGTTAGGCCAGAATGTTTAGGGGATAAGGACTCCTATTCATATTCCAACGCAGTTAGGCAGGATTGGACTGGGCTATCTTGGTGGTTCCAAACACCTTAATTCGCACAAGCATATGCCTATCCACATGATGATTCCGCTCAAGCTGAACCTCACTGAAGCATGATTCAAAGAGCCATTGAGGAACGTCTCCGCTAATATGTCAAACCTCCTGATACCCAAGGTCAACCAGAGCAAAAATGAGGAACCCATGAGGAAGAAACCCTCGAAGCTGTGGAGGCCAGAGAGGCAAGAAATAAGAAGTTTATAGAGGAGATCCAGCTATAATTTCTATGCAATTTTAGCCTCGCTGAAGGTGCTCATAAGGATTCATCAGGGAAGGGTCCAATAAACAATCATCCCGATATCCCGGTCATTAATTGGAAAAGTGTTGACATCCCAAAGAAGGATTCTGGGTCTAGTTCAGAATTAGTCATGGTCATCCTCAGAGACAGAAGTGACCACGGCGACACCTCCATCTCAGCTGTCCCTGAAGATCTGACTATCAATAATTGGACGATCACTCCTCATATCGTCTGGAAAGGGTAAAAACAGAAAGTGATCTTTTAGCGGGGAGACTATCCTTTATATTTCAGTCTATTTTATTATATTTGCAACTTGTTATTGCCTTTTGTCATATTAACTGTTGAAACCTTTTGTAATTGACAATTATTTTATATATATTAAGCAATCAAGTTTTCTTCTCAGGTTTCAAAATTTGAGTATTTCTAGCCCCGTCCTTAACTTGTCAAATTTGAGTAGTGACTACGATTTTGATACAGAATTGGACTTTAACTTGATGGGGATTGAGCAAGAAGCGGTAGATGATGATGAGGTCCTTGAGGAAATTAAAGGATGGGTCAAAGACATACCCAAACCCAACCTTGAGCAAACCACCACCATAAACATCAGAAACCCTGAACACCCTAAAGAGCTACAGATTGGAACCAACCTTCCTTCTAACCAAGAAAAAGACTTAATTAACCTCTTAACCTAGTTCCAGAATGTTTTTCCTTGGTCTCATGAAGACATGATAGGTTTATCAACAGACATAGTCGTTCATCGGTTACTAGTTAAAGAGGGATTCAAACCAGTTAAGCAGAAGCTAAGACAGTTGAAACCAGAATGGAGCCTGAAGGTCAAAGAAGAAATTATCAAATAGTTCAATGCGGGTATCATTATGGTATCAACCTAAAAGTAGTATGCACATAAGCCAATCATGTATGATGATAAAGCATATACTTGGTAACAATCTTATTCATTTATTAATAAAAGAATTGTTATTTAAAGGCGCTTATATTATCTACATAATGTTGTTATATTTAAATGTGATAAACTCATAGTTTTAAGCAATGCTTTGAGAACCATGATGATGATCATGCTAATGAGATCTAAATTCTTAAAAAGCTTAAAACTAAAATAGTTCCCAATCGATGGATTACTAAATAGGGGATTAGTGAATCCGGATAGATTGGTACATACGTTGCTTGCTCTTTGGAAGAGGATGATCGATCTCATGATCATTAGTGTGGATACACTAAAGCAAGTATGTAGGTGCTTATTGAAGAATAAGTACACTGAACGTGGCTCGCTAAGGAATAACTAATGGAGTTTTACTCGCCTATCAATAGGAATTCCTTTAGTGATAGTAGTACAAGTAATCCTTAGACTTGAGATTATCATAGTATCTTATGTATATTGAGTTATACTTTGACATGTCCTTTAAGACCCTGAGGGTATATCAAAGGTTATATTTGGGTATAATTAATTATACATGAAGATAATGAATGATCAATAAAGGATCTACCACTTCTAGTAAAAAAAATGAATGTCCTATGTGATTCGATAAATGACAACCCAGTAGTCCTTGGCCAAGGCAGAATGAAATTAGAAAGTAGTTTCTAATTTGCATTATCGGAGTTTAGGAGGTAAATTAATTAAAAGAGTTTAATTAATTTTTTCTAATAAGATTAGGAAGCCTAATTAATTAAAATATTTTAATTAATTAATATGAAACCCTAATCCTATAATGTTTAGGAAGGTTGCCTACATCTATAAATAAGAGGAGTCTTATTTTGATTAAGCACTAATGCAATTCCAATTGTTGGGAAAGCACACTTTTTCTAAAGAGAGAAAACTAGGGTTTTGCCAATAACCCACCTTCTTAATATTTGTTCATCCTTGGTGGATCACCTCTAGAGGCCAAACACTTGGGTGGCTAATGTTGATCGAAAGAGGGAATCACACCCGGTAGATTCAAGTTGAACAAGGAAAGGATTGGAGTTGAACTCGTACCTGAGGAAGCACGAATCTTCAAGGGTATGATTCGTTCTTCTTCTCTTTAGATTAAATTAATAATTGCGCATAAAAGATGATCCACGTTCATGGTTTGTAAAATTTTAAAATTCTATTTTTACACTTTCGCTGCTATGTATGTAATTGTTGCATGCTAATTTGATCTTACAAACCTAACACAACCTACTTTGAGTGGTTATCTAATGTGGTCTCAGTGCCGAAGTCTGGGGGAAAGGTGCGAGTCTGTGTAAATTATCAAGATATCAACAAGGTCAGCCTTAAAGATGACTTCCCAGTACCATTCATCCATGTGTTGATAGATAACATGGTGCAATACAAGATGTACTCCTTCGCCGATTGCTTTGTCGGATACCACCAGATTATGGTTGCTAAAGAAGACATGGAAAAGATCGCTTTTATCACCCCTTGGGGCACTTTCTGCTATAGAAGATTGGCCTTTGGCCTCATTAATGTCGGTGCTACATATCAGAGAGCCATGATGTAAAGCCCCCAAAAAAGGTCCAATCCACCCAACCCATTCTGGGTCGCCACGAAATACACTCAACAAAAGTTCTGAATACAAATCTTTAAATTCTAACTTTTAAACTGTCGCATAAAATACGGCCACAGTTAAACTGTGAGTTTCAATACAAATACAGTACCCACACTTCAAATCAATGTTACGTTACATAGAGGAACAGTCAATAACTGTTTTAGGAATTAAAATCTTGGAAAAATGCTCAAGAAAACCTTTGTACATGGGAGGCCATGCATCTAAGTGATAATAGATATCATATGACTTAAGAATTATCCTTGGTTGACCTAGTAGACCCCAAAGAAAAAAGAGAAGATTACTATCATGCTCTTTCCAATGGTGGGTCTTCTCTTGCCATATAATTATCTCTATTGTCTTCGATTGAGAATTAAATTCCAACCATACTCCAAGATTATATAGGTAGTTCTTATAGATATAATCAGCAAGTGGATGTGCACAACCCTGTCTTATGATAACACGAAGTCGTATATGTCATTAGATATCTTGTATGATAGTGGCAAAACACCCTTCCAAAGTTGGGCTCACCTCACCCTATTCGGTTCACCAAAATCAACGGTTAAATGACGTATAAAATACAACACACTTATCTAAAATTCTCAATAAAATTATTTCCATACTATTTTGTGGTTAACTTCAACAGTTATAGACCCTCGTTCTATTCCCCCGTTATCCCCGCTCGACCCAGCTACACTCTTTTTGCCTGAAAGGAATTGTGAAGCAAAAGGGTGAGCACAAATAGCCCAGTAAAGAATATCATGACTAAAGATAATTAAATTATCAATAGTTTTCATCAGTAATAAATCAGATATGCATAACATATTGTAGATGATAGAAGTTTTCAACCATATTTACAGCAGAACGAATAATCCATTAGAAGAGTCAAATAGACCATAATGTCTATTATCTCCTCCACGTTAAAAGTCCACCAACAATATTGTATCCCTATAACATCAATCAACAATTCCTGTCCATAATCATGTAAATAGTTTATAATCATAATTATGTTGATAAATTCCTTTTCGCACCCATGACGAAGGTAATTTTCATCACCTGTCTTTACCTGAAACACCAAAGACCATGGTTATACCAAATCACAGTTCATGTTCATAATCATGCTAATCAATTTATCTTTGCACTACGGGCCAAAGATATTCAACAATTAATCATTCATCTTTGCACTACGGCCAAAGATATTCATCAATCAACAGTTCATCTTTTCACTACAGGCCAAAGATATTCAACAACAGGTCATCTTTGCACTACAGGCCAAAGATATTCAACAACAGGTCATCTTTGCATTACAGGCCAAAGATATTCATATCTCAAAGAAATATCTAATCATTTCAGAATTTATATAAATAATAATTATAACCATGTTGATCAATTCACCTTTGCCCTTAAGCTAAAGATATTCAATTATAAATTCAATGGTCATGATCATACCAGTCAACAATTCATCTTTGCACTGTTGGCCAAAGAGAACCCATAGTCATGGTCATACCAATAATCTACCCATCTTTACACTCAAGTCAAAGAGAACTTCCATCACCAGGATTATAAAAATGTTATATATGATAATAAAAATAATATGATCAAAACATGGATCTAATTTTAAGAGTAAGATTCATAAATCAACGATAATTTGGTTAGAAAAAGAAACCAATTTTGTCATGAATAGTAACCCGTGCATAGTACTCTGTGAATAGTGCCCCGTGAATAGTAACCCCGGCATGAAAAGGTAAAAATTTCATAAGAAAAATTATACCAATATTCCAATGAAATGATATTCAACCGTAACATGTACCGTATTCGTTAATAGTGTCGTATACGTGAATAGTGACGTATACGTGAATAGTAACCTCGACGTGAAAAAGGTAAAAATTTCATAATAAAATTCATACCAACATTTCGGTAAAAATGATATTGAAAGAAATAACATCATTTACGAAGAAAGTAACATCCCTTACCATCCCCTACCTCAAAAGAACAGTACTTTTGACTGGAATATCAAATATAATACTGAAGGAAATTTGCACTGAATAGCAACACTCAAAGTATTGAAATACTCACAAAAATACGCTCGATATTATAGAGAAAGAAACTTATGATTCTGGTGTGATTTTTAATTCTAAACTAAGCACCCTATTTATAGAAAAATGCTTAGAACGCCGAAGCAGAAAATTTAATAAAATAATAATATTTTAAAAAAAATTCCTACGCACACCACATCACTCTCATCAGCACACACAAGTGGGTCCCACCCATATTAAAAACGTTTTTTGTGAAAAAAAATATTTCTAACCCCAAAAATTAATTATTTCAGAACTTCAATAATTCATAATAAATAGCCCTTTTATCAGAAAAATATGAATTTTATGTTCATTCCATACGAAATTTAATTCTCTACAACTTTGTAAAAGAAAGATTTTCCAAATTTTGAAAAAAAAATGACCCAAATTTATATATGGATGATTTTTTCACACCCCCATTCTGACAAAATCTTCAGCACAACCTCCACCCACGTTTTTTTTTCTTTATTTCACTTTTCCCTTTCTTTCTTTCTTTTTCTCCACCCCTTTTCTCTTCCTTTCTCTCTTTTCTTCCTTTTTTCCCCCACCAATCACCTTTTTCTTTCTTTTCATCCTTTCCCATAATTTCCCATTAATTCTCTCTTTTTTTTTTCTCTCTCTCTCTCTCACTCTCTCACTCTCTCTTCTCTCACCCCCACCATTTTCTCCACACACACACACACACACACACACACACACACACACACACATATATATATATATATATATATATATTAAAATATTTACAATTCCAATTCTATTTTCTCTCTTCCACCTCATTTTATTCATATACCATGAATTTATTATAAAAATATTCTTATTTAAATTATAAAATTATATTATTATATTATCACATTATACACTTATAATATAATATTATAATAATATATTTGAATGAATTATTTTATCAGAAAAGATAAAATATCAATTTTTAACAATTGTCTCATTTGCTAAAAATTCCTCCATTTATATCCACATTGAATAAATATTTTCTTATCATATAAATCAACAATTAATTATTCACAAATAATATTATAGAACTACAATATTGACAACCAGGTCGTTCTCAGGAAAGAGGGAGCTTTCCGATAAGGATTTCTCTTTACTGGCACGCAATTAGATTAACTAACCCCTTTCCTAAACAGAACTTCCTATACATTGCCAATAATGCTGTCTAATAATATTATTCAAATAATATGAATTATTGATTTGATAATGTAAAATATTATGCAGTGACAATTATTGAAACACAATAATATAAAATACTGTGTAATACCGTGTGCTACTGTGCAACAACGCGTATTACTTTATTTTAACCACCGGGTATTTCAACAGTGTTAACGGTAACTGTTACGCCGTTATTATTAGAAAATACATTTATGTCATTTTTTTATCCGACAGTTTTCCGTTATGAGGCCCACAAATGGCTGCGCCGTCGTACGAATATTCCCTGACAAAAAGAATATTCCACGACCAAGAGAATATTCCCCGACAACAATGAATATTTTATAACCACTTGCTTATTTTAAAAAATTTACATATATCACCCTCAACTTTAACCTTTTATCAATTTAACCATTTACTGAATAATAAATATAAAAAAAAATGAATACTTCTATTTCATAAATTTGGGGTCTTACACATGATGGTGTTATTCCATGATATGATGCACAAAGAGATAGAAGTATATGTGAATAACATCATCGTAAATTCTAAGGAGGCAGATGACCATTGTACCCATCTTCGGAAGTTATTCGAGCGACTTCCTAAATATGATTTGAAGCCGAACCCGACAAAGTGTGCCTTTGGCGTAAAATTTGGTAAACTTCTAAGATTCCTTGTAAGCAATCGAGGTATCGAATTGGACCCAACCAAGATAAAAGCCATCATTGAGATGCCTAAGCCGAGAACCTAGAAAGAAATCAGAGGTTTCCATGGAAGGATAAACTTTATCAGCCGATTCATCTCGCAACTGACAGCCACATGTGAACCCATTTACAAGTTGTTGAGAAAGAACTCCTCCAGGAAATGGAACGAAGACTTTCGGAAGGCTTTTCACATCATCCAGAAGAGGTTGATTGAAGCACCCATTCTGGTACCCCCAAGGGAGGGAGTCCCGTTGTTCATATACATATCAGTCAACTCCATTGCCATGGGCTATTTACTGGGGCAGAAAGATGATATGGGCAAGGAAAGGGCAATTTATTACCTCAACAAGCGATTCAGTAGTGGAGAATAGAAATACACGCTATTAGAAAGGACCTGTTGTGCATTGTCTTGGGCCGCTATGAGGTTACAGCATTACCTGCACGGCCATACCACCCATCTCATATTCCACATGGATCCTTTGAGGTATATTTTTATCAAACCGATGTTGAACTGTCGATTATCCAAATGACAGCTAATCCTTCAACAGTTCGACATCGTCCATGTTACCCAAAAGTCCATTAAGGGACAAGGGATCGCAGACTATCTATCGCCAGTACCGACAAGAGATTATGAGCCTCTTGAGATATACTTCCCTGAAGATGAGGTGATGGCAATCCAGTAAGCCCATAAGGAAGACATGGGACAATTCTGGAAGTTGTACTTTGACGGCACCGCAAACCCTAGAAGGAGCCGGGGCAGGGGAAGTTCTTGTATCTATCACTGGGGAGCAGTACCCCATGGCAACTAAGATGCGATTCAATAACTCTAACAACACATCAGAATATGAAGGATGCCTTTTGGGGTTAAAATTAGCTCAATCCATGGGTGTTAAAAGATTGGCAGTATTCAGAGATTCGGAGCTAGTCATCAGGCAATCCACAAGAGCCTACAATATTAAGGAATTACATCTATTTCCATACCACCGTTATATTGTTAAGTTGGCAGAAGATTTTGAAGATATCGTCTTTATGCATATCCCTCAGAATATGAATGACTTCGCCGATGCATTGGCCACATTAGCCTCATTGATCAATATATCGTCGAGAAAAGGCCTGCCTGTTATCACCCTCACGGCACAAGATGCACCAGCTTATGGGAACAGCGTTAGGGAAATATCCAATGAATTATCTCCTAGAGGACTACCTTGGTATCAAGATATTAAAGAATATTTACGAGATGGATCCGTCCCCGAGGGAATGACCCAAGATGAAAAAAAGCGAATACGGAAGATGGCAATGAAGTTCTACCTAAGCAGAGATGCCCACTATAAGAGAGATCCAGGCATAGGCCTTCTAAGATGCCTTGACAAGGATAAAGCTCAAAGACACATGGATGAAGTACACGGTGGAGTATGTGGAGCACATATGAGTGGGCCCCTGCTTGCCAAGAAGATATTAAGGACGGTTCATTACTGGATGTCCCTCGAAGTTGATTGTGATGATCATGTCAGGCGCTGCTATCAATGTCAAATCCATGCTAACGTGATTCATGCACCGCCTAACCAACTCCATTATATGACATCACCATGGTCATTTTCCATGTGGGGAATGGACGTGATTGGACCCGTTGAGCCTAAAGACAGTAACGGTCACAGATTCTGATAGTAGTGTGCATACAAGCCAATCATGTATGATGATAAAGCACATACTTTGTAAACAATCTTATTTATTTATTAATAAAATATTCATTTAAGGCATATAATTATCTACATGGTGCTATTTTTATAATATATAAATAACCCATAGTTTTAAGCAATGCTTTTAGAATCATGATGAGATCATGATAATGAGATCTAAATTCTTAGAAAGCTTAAAAACTAAAATAGTTCCCAATTGTGGGATTACTAAAATGGGGATTAGTAAATCCGGATAGATTAGTAAATTCTTAGAAACCTAGTTTTTGCGCTTCCGCCCTATTTATGTGATTTGATTGCATGATTGCGTTACGTACAAACCCAACAGTGGTATCAGAGCCTAACTTTTTGCTAATTATCAATTTTATAATTTCATGTATGAATTGATGTGAGAATTGGATCGTTTTTCTAGACAAAAAATCATTTTCTGCAAGTTTTTGCGACGAACGGCGCAGCTGCGCTGGTCTGCAAAAACTGCTGCTTCAGGCTACCTGCGCAGCTGCCCAGTTCATTACTGGCGCAGCTGCGCCGGTACCTGGACAGACCCTGAAAATTGATTTTAATTAATTAAGTAAACTATTTATTTAATTGATAAAGTTTTAAAATAAAGAAGTTTATTTTATCTGAAATATGATTTCAGAATGCTAAAATTAAAAGAGTTTAATTTGGATTTATTTTTTATTAAAATAAAAGAGTTTATTTTGTTTCAAAAATAAAATTTAGCAAAACTTTTGTCCATTAAATAACATCGATCCATATATGGAATAGCATTGTTATTCATGAGATGAATGGATATTTATTGATGCATATGTTGATGTGTATGATAATAAATGGGGTTGATTATGGACTATGACCAATGTGATTGTTTTTTATTTTGGATGAATGCTTGAATGTATGGGTTTTATAAAATGGGGTCTGCGTACCTCGTCTTCTCTGGTTTTATTCTCGGTGTAAAATTCTATCTCCCTCTTATGTACTTCCCCTTGACTGCTGATCAAGGTTTCTATTTAATTAAAAATAGTTTATGTAATAGAGATAGTTAGAATTATCTTGAAGAAACTGGAGACCAAGGAGCAAGGAATGCGTGAAGACCCATTTGTATGGAGCCAGGGTTTAAATGTAATAGTTATATTTAAATTTAAATTCTTGCACTCCTAGGTTTGACCTTTTGGTTCACTTGATGGCTCTAGTGAACCAATCTAGAATAAAAGTACATAATCAATCCGGGTAGAATATAGTATTCTATATTGCATGCTAAATATTATATATATTATATTTTATGCAAACATGCTTCGCATGTTTAATAAAATGACGCGTATTTTATATATATATATGTGCATGTGCGCTTAACAAAATGAGACAAATAATAACAAACCCCTCAAAGAAATAATATTAAGTCTGAAGCGTTCAAATGATATTTGGAATATCGAACGTCGCCTTCTAGCATGATTAATTAATAGAGTATTAAATATTTAATATGAGTTTGTTGTGCTATCCACAAGGCGAGTATTGAATATTTAAGATGTTAATTAATCACATTTGATGCTTATCAAGAAAATTGAACGATCTAGTCTTGTTGTGCTATCCACAAGGACGAAAATTTTTCTTTTTGAATTTATGGAAGTGCTAGGCTGGACTTAACTTAAATCATTTTAGTTCGGATGTGCACACACATGACCATTATGATTTAAGAAGCAAAATAAAAGGAGTTACATGGTGATGTAATTGACAAGAGTTGTCTACCTATTTATTTGTATATCGCTTGTTGTGCTATCTACAAGGTTATATACATTTGAAATGGGATCCTTAATCTCACTAGCAAACCTTTAATTAGATGTTGTCGAACTATATAAGTGAGGGTAATATAGTTTGATGAAAATAGTGGGATATACCAATTTAAAATAAAGACCTAAATTTATTTTGGTATGCAAAGTTAATAAAATGAATGTTTGCTAAAATGTTGTCTTTTCACATGCAGAATTTTAAAAATGTCAAAATCACTAATCTCACTACGAAGTATACTTGATGCAAATAAGCTTACCGGCCCGAATTATGAGGACTGGCTAAGAAATCTGAGAATTGTTCTCACTGCTGAAAAGATTTCTTATGTCCTCAATTCCACTATCCCTGAATCTGTTTCAGAAACAGCCTCTGAGGAAGAGATTGCCATTTTCAATAAGTGGCAAAATGATGCATCTGTGGCTCAATGCATCATGCTCGCATCCATGAATAACGAGCTTTAGCTTCAGCACGAAAAAATGGATGCTCCTGCTATGCTGCTTCACCTCAAGGAGTTGTATGGTGAACAGAGTAGGACTGCTAGATATGAGATATCTAAGGAGCTCTTCCAATCTCGGATGACCAAGGGCACTGCCGTCGAGACTCATGTTCTGAAGGTAATCAATTTGATTGAACGCCTCGGACAGCTTGGGTTCGTCATGGATGGGGAGTTGAGTCAAGACTTGGTCTTGCAGTCACTCCCTGAGACCTTCTCGCAGTTTGTGGTTAATTTTCACATGAATAAGCTAGATGTCAGCTTGCCTGAGCTGCTTAACATGCTGAAAACTGCAGAAGGTCACTTCTCATCCAAGAAGAACCATGTCTTGATGGTGGATTCTTCCAATAAAAGGAATAGGCCCAAGGTGTCTTCTGAAAAGAAGAAATCTAAGAAGGCTAAGGGAAAAGGGAAAAAAAAGGAGCAAAAGAAACCTGAACCAGCTAAAGGAATGTGCTTTCATTGCAATGAGCCGGGACATTGGAAGAGGAACTGCAAGAAGTTTCTAGCAGAGAAGAAGCTTGGAGAAGCTTCGACTTCCAATCAAGGTTTGTTTATGATTGAAATTAATTTTTCTGAAAGTCATAATACTACTTGGGTATTGGATACCGGCTGTGGTTCTCACATATGTAATACTGTGCAGGGACTGGTCAGAAGTAGAAAGCTGAACAAAGATGAGGTGATCCTACGAGTGGGAAATGGAGCAAAAGTTGCTGCATTAGCTGTAGGAACTTATTGTTTAGCAATGCCTTCGGGCAAATCCATTTATCTTAATAACTATTATTATGTTCCGAATATTATTAAAAACATTATTTCAATTTCTGTATTGGATATGGAAGGTTTTGACGTTATTATAAAGAAAAATGGTTGTTCTATTTATAAAGACGATGTTTTATATGGTATTGGAAATTTGCGAAATGGACTTTATACACTTGACTTACAAGAAAATATATTTCAAATTGAACAAATTAAGAAAAGGAAAAGAGATGATATTAATTATACCTATATGTGGCACTGTAGACTCGGTCATATCAATGAAACAAGATTATCCAAGTTTCATAAAGATGGGCTCCTCGAGCTATCTGATTATGAATCATATCCAACTTGTGAATCTTGTCTAATGGGTAAAATGACTAAATCTCCTTTTAGTGGAAAAGGAGAGAGAGTTACAGAATTGTTGGCATTGATTCACACAGATGTTTGTGGACCTATGACAACAAGTGCACGGGGTGGGTATTCTTATTTTATTACTTTCACTGATGATCACTCAAGATTTGGATATGTGTATTTAATGAAATACAAATCAGAATCATTTGAAAAGTTCAAAGAGTTCAGAAGTGAAGTAGAGAAACAAACGGGCAAGAGTATTAAGATACTTCGATCAGATCGAGGTGGAGAATACTTAAGCAGTGAGTTTCTCAATTGTCTCAAAGAAAATGGTATAATCTCACAATGAACTCCTCCAGGTACACCACAGTTAAATGGAGTATCTGAAAGGAGAAATCGAACACTGTTGGACATGGTTCGATCCATGATGAGTTTTACCGACCTTCCAATTTCCTTCTGGGGATATGCCCTAGAAACGGTTGCATACCTACTTAACAAAGTACCTACCAAATCCGCCCCAAAGACTCCATATGAGATGTGGAAAGGAAGGAAACCAAATCTTAAACATGTTAAGACTTGGGGTTGTCCAGCTTATGTCAAAAAATTTGAAAATGATAAGCTACAGACTAAATCCGATAAGTGTAGATTTGTGGGATACCCTAAAGAAACCGTAGGGTATTATTTCTATCATCCAACTGATCAAAAGGTGTTTGTTGCGAAACATGCTACCTTCTTGGAGAAAGAGTTTATCCATGAAGGGGTCAGTGGGAGTAAGATATATCTTGAAGAAGTTTAAGAATCACAAGTTACCACGAACCAAAGTCAAGTACCTAACCAAGTAGAAGAACCTACTGTACTACACCCTGTTCGTAAATCTGGAAGAGTACCGCAGATACCTGAGAGGTATGGATTCATTATAGAGGATGACGATGAGGTACACATCATGAATGATGATCCATTGAATTACGAACAGGCTATGAGTAATAAAGACTCAGGGAAATGGCTTGAAGCCATGAAATCCGAAATGGACTCCATATATGAAAACAAAGTATGGACTTTGGTTTCACCACCTGAAGGTATTAAACCTATTGGGTGTAAATGGGTTTTTAAGAAAAAGACTGGAGCAGACGGAAAGGTAGAGACCTATAAGGCCCGACTGGTTGCAAAAGGTTTCAAGCAAAGACAAGGAGTTGACTATGATGAAACCTTCTCACCAGTAGCCATGCTCAAGTCCATTCAGATTTTGCTTGCGATTGCAGCTTACAACGACTATGAGATCTGGCAGATGGATGTGAAAACGGCCTTCCTCAATGGAAAACTTGAGGAGGATGTGTATATGGCACAGCCAGAGGGATTTATCTCAAAAGTTGGAACAAATCAAGTCTGTAAGCTACAACTATCCATTTATGGGTTAAAGCAAGCTTCTCGTAGATGGAACATTCGTTTGGATGAGACAATCAAAGAATTTGATTTTATCAAAAATGAGGATGAACCTTGTGTATACAAGAAGGTTAGTGGGAGCGCAGTATCATTCCTTATATTATATGTTGATGATATATTACTGATAGGGAATGACATTCCTATGTTACAATCCATTAAAATCTGGTTATCTAAAAACTTCTCCATGAAGGACTTGGGTGAAGCATCCTATATTTTGGGGATAAAGATCTATAGAGATAGATCTAAAAGGATGCTCGACTTATCCCAAGGAACGTACATTGATACGATGCTAAAGAGGTTTAGCATGGAAGATTCCAAAAGAGGTCTCATGCCGATGAGCCATGGAATAAATCTCTCCAAGAAACAGGCCCCAAAAACACCTGAGGAGAGAGACCGTATGAGTAAGATCCCTTATGCTTCTGCAATAGGATCTATCATGTACGGTATGATATGTACTAGACCGGATGTTGCTCACGCACTTAGTGTAACAAGCAGATACCAGTCGAATCCAGGAGAAGAACTGGAAGGCAGTGAAAAATATCCTAAAGTACTTGAGAAGGACTAAAGATATTTTTCTTGTCTACGGTGGGTCTGAATTAAAACTCGAGGGATTCACGGACTAAAGTTTTTAAACAGACCAAGATGACAGTAAATCTGTTTCAGGGTATGTGTTTACCTTGAACGGAGGTGCAGTGAGTTGGAAGAGTTCCAAGCAGTAAACAGTTGCTGATTCAGTGACAGAGGCAGAGTATATAGCTGTAAGTGAAGCTGCAAAGGAAGCTGTTTGGATGAAGAAGTTCATAACTGAACTTGGTGTGGTTCCTAGCATCGGAGAAGCAGTTCCCGTATACTGTGACAACACCGGAGCGGTTGCACAGGCTAAAGAACCCAGGTCTCATCAGAAATCTAAACACGTGTTGCGGCGATTTCACTTGATCAGGGAGATCATTGAAAGAGGAGACGTCACCTTGGAGCGTGTGGACTCTCAAGACAACATTGCAGATCCATTTACTAAAGCTCTAACACAACAGCAGTTTGATCGTCACTTAGAGAAGATGGGTATGAGATACCATGGCGATTGGCTTTAGTGCAAGTGGGAGATTGATAGTAGTGTGCATACAAGCCAATCATGTATGATGATAAAGTACATACTTTGTAAACAATCTTATTTATTTATTAATAAAATATTCATTTAAGGCATATAATTATCTACATGGTGCTGTTTTTATAATATGTAAATAACCCATAGTTTTAAGCAATGCTTTTAGAATCATGATGAGATCATGATAATGAGATCTAAATTTTTAGAAAGCTTAAAAACTAAAATAGTTCCCAATTGTGGGATTACTAAAATGGGGATTAGTAAATCTGGATAGATTGGTACATATGTTTCTTGCTCATTGGATGAGGATGACTGATCTCATGGTCATTTGTGTGGAGACACTAAAGCAAGTATGTAGGTGCTTATTGGAGAATAAGTTCACTGAACGTGACTCGCTATGGAATACCTAATGGAGTTTTACTCGCCTGTCAATAGGAATTCCTAATGTGATAGTAGTACAAGTGATCCTTGGACTTGAGATCATCATAGTATCTTGTATGTAACAAATTATACTTTGACTAATTCCTTAAGGCCTTTTAAGGCATATATAGGGTATGCTTGGGTATAATGAGTTACATATGGAGATAATGAATGATCAATAAAGAATCTACCACCTCTAGTAAAAGAGGAGATATGTCCTATGTGATTCGTTAAACGACAACCCAGGAATCCTTGGCTAAGGTAGAATGAAATTAGAAAGAGGTTTCTAATTTGCATTATTTGGAGTTGTGCATTTTCTAATCGAAATACATATGATTAAATAAATTAAGACTTGACAGTAAATCCATGTCTTATATTTAATTGGGACATTGTATGGTGGAAGGATTGAATTGTACAGTAACTATTAACTCACAGGTTCTTTTATGATTAATGTTGAAATCTATATTATCTGAAAAGTCGTTGATCGCTAGGGAGGCTTATCCCTATTGTAGAATAAATGTTATTTATTTAAATAGATTATTAGTTTAATTTATTTATTTAAATAAGATTAGAATTGTTCTAATTAATTTATTCATAACCGGTTTAATATGGAGAACCTAAAGGGTCACACCATAAAAGGAAGAAGAATTATTTAAGAAGAAAATGGCATGATAGTAATAATGCATTAAGTATAATTAATTTAATCTATGGTGATAGAATAAATTAAATAGCTTAATGTTTATTATTTAATATTTTAAAAATATTAAATATAAATTAATAAGAGGAGTCTTATTAATATTATTATTATTATTATTATTATTATTATTTTAATTCTAAAGGAGTTTAGGAATTAATATAATATCAGTACTCTCTCTCAATCCTAATAAAGATTAGGATATAAATTAATTAAAAGTATTTAATTAATTAAATAAAACCCTATTCTAATTGGATTAGGAGGGTTAACCTATTATCTATATAAGAGAGTCTTATATCAGAAATAAGGGACGTGAATTTTTCCAAGAGTTGGGAGTACACATATTCTATAGAGATAGAAACAAGGGTTAAGCCAATAACCCATCTTCTTGAGTTCTTCATCTTCCTTGGTGGATCACCGTTAGAGGCCAAACAATTGGGTGGCTGACATTGATCAAGGGAAGGAGCCACTATAGAGGAATCAAAGGAGTAGAACTTGTACCTGAGGAAGCTTGAATCTTCAAAGGTATAATTCTATGTTCTCTCTTTTCTGTTATTGATAACTAGCACAAAGCATGATCATGGTTATGGGTTTGTATAAATTTTTTGAAAACCTAGTTTTTGCGCTTCTGCCCTATTTATGTGATTTGATTGCATGATTGCGTTACATACAAATCCAACAGATTCATCTTCACCATGATTGAATAATTTACCAAGTGGGTGGAAAGCAGCCTCTTTCCCTAAAGCTACCAAGGAGGTCATTATTGGTTTCATCAGAAACAATGTCATCTGTTGATACGGACAACCTGAGATTATCGTGTCAGATAACGCCAAAAATTTGAATAATGAGATGATGAGGGAATTGTGCAGTAAGTTCAATATCAAGCACCTCAACTCCGTTATATATTGCCCAAAGATGAATGGTGCGGTGGAAGCTGCCAACAAGAATATCAAGAAGATAATGATGAAGATGTCGGCAAACCATCGAGGATGGCTGAATTTGTTGCCTTTAACCTTGCTCTCCTACCGAACGTCGACTCAAACCTCGACTAGGGCATCACCCTACCCATTGGTCTATGGCATGGAGGTAGTACTCCCCGTAGAAGTTGAACTTAAATCGCTAAGAGTAATTCTAGACTCTCAGATAGAGGAGGGATAATGGATACAAGATCGATACGATCAGCTGTCCCTTATAGATGAAAAGAGAGCCGAAGTTATCTTTCACGGTCAATTATAACAGCAGCAAATGTCCCGGTCCTATAACAAGAAAGTAAGACCCCGGGCATTCAAAGAGTATGATTTGGTACTGAAGAGGTGAAAGTAATATGCATACAAGTCAATCATGTTTGATGATAAAGCATTTACTTTGTAACAATTTTATTCATTTATTAATGAAAGTATTATTTAATCAAAGACATTTAATTTATCTACATGGTGTTGTTTTTATAATATGCGATAAACCCATAGTTTTAAGCAATGCTTTTAGAATTATGATGATGATCATGCTAATGAGATCTAAATTCTTAGATAGCTTAAAACGAAAATAGTTCCCAATCGTTGGATTACTAAAAAAGGGATTAGTAAATCTGGATAGATTGGTACATACGTTGCTTGCTCATTGCATGAGGATGATTGATCTCATAATCATTTGTGTGGAGACACTAAAGCAAGTATGTAAGTGCTTATTGGAGAATAAGTACACTGAACGTGGCTCGCTAAGGAATACCTAATAGAGTTTTACTTGCCTATCAATAGAAATTCCTTAAGTGATAGTAGTACAAATAATCCTTAGATCATCATAGTATCTTGTGTATGAAGAGTTATACTTTGACATGTCCCTTAAGACCCTAAGGGTATATCAAAGGGTGTGATTGGGTATAATGATTTATACATGAAGATAATGAATGATCAATAAAAGATCTACCACTTCTAGTAAAAGAAGAGAATGTCCTATGTGATTCAATAAATGACAATCCAGTAGTCCTTGGCCAAGGCAGAATGAAATTAGAAATGAGTTTCTAATTTGCATTATTTGGAGTTGTGCATTTTAGAATCGAAATACATATAATTAAATAAAATAAGACTTGATAGTAATTTTATGTCTTATATTTAATTGGGACATTGTATTGTGGAAGGAATAAATTGTACAGTAACTATTTACTTACATGTTCTTTTATGATTAATGTTGAAATCTATATTATCTAGAAAGTCGTTGATCACTAAGGGGACTTGCCCTTATTGTAGAATAAATGTTATTTATTTAAATGAATTATTAGTTTTATTTATTTATTTAAATAAGATTAGAATTGGTCTAATTGATTTATTCACAACCGATTTAATATGGAGAACCTAAAGGGTCACACTATAAAAAGAAGAATATTTATTAAAGAAGCTAATGGTATAATCGTAATAATAAGTTAAGTATGTTTAATTTAATCTATGGTGATAGAATAAATTAAATAGCTTAATATTTATTATTTAATATTTTAGAAATATTAAATATAAATTAATAAGAGGAGTCTTATTATTATTATTACTATTATTATTATTAGAAATATTAAATATAAATTAATAAGAGGAGTCTTATTATTATTATTACTATTATTATTATTTAATTCCTAAAGGAGTTTGGGAATTAATTAATAAGATACTCTCTCATATATTCCTAATAAGATTAGGAGGCTAATTAATTAAAGGAGTTTAATTATTCCCAATAGGATTGGAAAGCCTAATTAATTAAAAGGTTTAATTAATTAATATGAAACCCTATGCCTAAATAGTTTAGGAGGGTTGCCTACATCTATAAATAAGAAAGTCTTATTATGGAACAAGGGCACATTATTCTAATAGTTAGGAGAGTATATACATTCTATAGAGATTGAATTAGGGTTTAGCCAAACATCCACCTTCTTGAATAACTGTTTTTCCTTGGTGGATCAACTCTAGAGGCCAAACACTTGGGTGGCTAACGTTGATCAAAGGAAGGAATCAATCCCGGAGAACTCAAGGAGATTACAAAGGATTTGGAGTTGAACTCGTACCTGTGGAAGCTTAGTTCTACAAGGGTATGATTCTATAATTTCTTCTCTTTCGTTTAATTAATAATTGTGCATAAAAGATGATCTAGGTATAAGGTTTGTAAAAATTTTAAAATCTATTTTTAACCATGCTTTTGCTACTTTGATTATTACAAACTTAACAAGAAGATCATTCCAGGCCAAGATGCAGTCAGAGGAAAATTTGCTCCGAATTGGGAAGGACCTTTCATTGTCAAAGCAATCTTGTCAGGCTGAGCCATAAAGTTGGAAGAGATGGATGGTGAAGAATTCCTGCAATTGATCAATTCTGATTCTGTGAAACGGTATTATGTCTGAGATCCCTTTTTCAATTGAACTTGTTAAAAAATAAAGATAAGAAAAAATATATCAAGTCAAGTTTTCAGGCCAAGCCTGAACTACGAAAGACCTGATCTCCCCTCATCCACGGGAGTACGTAGGTAGCCATTTATGGTGTGGTCTAACCCTCAAAAAATAAAAATCAAATCCTTTTACCCTATATCAAACCCAAACCTTAAACCTGTCAAAAAACCAAAAATAGCCAGATAAAACCCTCAAAGTCGACTGCCAATACTGAAAGAATCTTCTGGTATCTTGGCATTGCTTTATCCGATTTTGTACAAGGATGATAAGAGCCGCTCTATATTAAAATAATAAATTATGAAGCAGAAACGAAAATCAGCATACAGGTCTAGACATACTCAAATGAGGGAAGTGGGCTAAACTTGTTACTTTTTATATATACAACTGTTTAGAATAAAAATATGTTCTAATATGGAACAAAAGATAATAACATAGTCTGTGCAGGAAAGTAAAATAGGACTACAAGTCTACGGTCTGGTGAGACAACATCTCCAAGTACCCAGATGTATCTGCAGTCATAGGACCAGCCCTAATCTCCTGCTCTAGTCTATCAACCAGTCACAGCGACTTTACCGCTGACCTAAAAATACATGCCTGACTCTAGATAACCTCTCGAGCATGATCAGTGAGCCCATTCGCAAACGATCGAACTGTGTCTCTATTGGTATAGCCCCATCTCGAGCAATAATGGCAGCATCTCTCTCAGCAATGGCTACATCCCTACCTGTCACAGTGGTCAACATCAGGGCCCGAGCCTGATCCAGCACAAAAATCAAAAGACGCACATAACAATCCAACTCCTCCCTAAACGATGAAGCAGAACTCGGAGTTGTGCTAACTAAAGCAGCTGTCAAACCTGCAAACAAATACTCCTCAGTAGGAGATACGGGGTCCTCCATCAGCTCCTCATCATCAGTCAACCAATCCCCTGCCTCAGCCTGATCCACTACAACTGAATCTGCATCCGACGCTAACCAGGCTAAATACTCTGTCGATCGGCCCGAATGGCTATCTCTAAACTCTGCAGTCTGTCGATGGGACCAAAACCCGTAAACCCCGGCCAAATCTACCTCAGTGGCTAAGCAAATGGGAAATTGATAATTCTCAGTCTCCTTGAATGCATGAACATCTTGATACTGATCAAACTGACCCATCACCGCCAGAGGATGATATGTGGTCACACCCCTCAAACCGGCCAGCAGGAGGAAGTCTAGATCAGCCACATGAGTGATGAAACTCAAGAATGAGCAATAGCCAAAATATATGATAATCTCAAATGGCTCCTCCATGGTATCCAAAAATGCGGTCCAAGACGTCACATCCACGCATGAAGATGAACGGAAAGAGTAGGTCAAAGACATACCATGGCCAAAACAAAATCCATGACGACGGAGCCCACCAATAGGTCTCAAGTGAGTCATGAACCAGATGTACAGAAGGACAGAGCTACCGCTAAACTCCTGATCACCAACAGTCCGGCAGAAGGATGCCGATATGATAGTCTCCGCTAAGATGAGGGGAAGAATGGTAAAGTCATCTTTGAGAGCCCTGATGGCCATCGACATCCCTACGTCCATATGATCGACATAGAAGGGCATGTACAAGTAAGATAAGATACATATAATCAGGGCATCTACTCGTTCAGTCTGCCATCGCTCCTCGAAAATAGCAAAGTCCACCCGATGGACAAGGAAGTTGTCAACAAAGGCGAAATGGTCTATCATAAAGTTAATCGAGATGATGTGGCTACCACTAACCTTAGCTAAGACGACCGCCCTCCTCAAATCGGTAACAGTCATGAACTGACGGCGCATATATCTCACTGCCAATCAGGCGCAGGGCCCATCTATCCAAAAACCAAAAATGCTACCGTACTCCTCCAAAGTGGGAGTCAACTCATCAGAGCCAAACTTGAAGACATGGCGCTCTGGAATCCAGTGAGTGAGCATCCCGTCAACAAATCCCTCTAGAACCTGGAAGGATAACAGAGATAAGGAGTGGCCTAACATGCTACCAACTGCAACACGATCAGAATCTGGTAAACTATTGTGCCAAACCCTCAAACTGGTAGCTATCCGACTAGGCAGAAGGTAATCTAAGCGAACAACGAAAGAGGAAGTCATCTGTAAAAACTATGTCAAAAAGACCATACAGGGGTCAATCTCTATCCAAGCATTTTAATATAAAGCATGCATCGTAATAAGCGATAATATAGCATATGAAATGAATAAATGAAAAAAGATAACACCATATATATCAAAATGAAATACATCAGTTTTATATATACATCAATTTCATACCTATGATACATGTGAAAACTGAAGATAAAAAATATAGGATAATGGGGCACTTGCGCCCCGTGACTAACAAAGGGCCTATGGAAGGATCATAATGTCATCCACAAAGGTCATAGTGTCGTCAAACTGATCAACCTAAGCCATGTCATCCTGAGAAGGCATTTCCTGCATATCTGGCCGATAAGGCATGTCATGGGTATCTAAGCGATAAAACATCTCCTGTATACCAGGGCAATAATCAGAGGGATCCTCTCCATCCATAAAGCCACCAGTACCTGATGGTCCGGCCTCATGCCCTTGGGAATCGAAGGTGTCAACTAATAACAAATCCCCACCCAAATGGCGGCAGTACATCAATAGCCTCTTTACCTGGTGAGTCAAAGCTGTGATCTAGGACTGATGAGAAGGCTCCTAAAAGCAAGCGATCCACTCGATTATCACGATGGACCCTGGAACCATGTCTCCCAAGAATTGGGCAGCCCTGGTCTGAGCTCCAATAGAGCGAGGGCGCCACCAAGCAGAGAAATCATCTCAGGTAATGGGGTCATCTGATAGGTGAAACCCCTCATACCCCGCCACAGGAATATCTAAAACAGGCAGAGCCAAAGGCCAAAATAGCTAAGGCGGAGGTAGGAAGGGAAGACAAACCTCATCGGTGATACATTAGAAGGCACGCTCTCTAAGGTAGAGCTCCCAGCCTCCATCGAATAGAAGAGGAATCCGGCGAGTAGACAGATAATTCTCTAGCCCAATCGGTACACCATCCTCAAATCCCTCAGTCAGGTGCTCGGCAGTATAGGGGACCCACACTACATCAGATGCGGACAATAACTCTAACTACAGGCGGGCATATGTGAAATCCACTGAAATCAAAACCTTTGATAATGTGGACTAATGCCATCTGCGACCCCGAGGGTAGGTGTCCAAGCCCAGAACAGTGAGAGGTCGGAGGCAAGGGAGCCTCTCATAAGCCCAGAATTGTCAATTTAAAGAACCCAATATTAGTCATGAAAAGGTAAATCAAGATTTAGAGAATCATAAATCGGTCAAGATGACTCACCAAAAGAAATAGGTAGAAGCCGAGCCAAGCATCGGTCACCCCCTCCGAGCGCAGTCGTATCCCATAGAGGAAGATAACGAATGTGAAAGATCCCCAATCGTAGTCCCCAATGAGTTATGCGTCCCGAATAGCCCCTACCAAACAAAAAAGAACAGTGGAGGAGTTGTTCGCAATGAAACAACCCCTCATGATGGTCAGGAATAGACGTCGCAAGATGCGATCCCTCTCTACCAAATTATCAGGCAATGGCTCCTGCAGATTACCCTGAGCCGCGTCCACGCTCAGAGAGCCTGACTGGATACTACGAGCCTTGAAGGCTCGCTCCCAAGGAGAAAAACCAAGAAGGGTGTGAATAGTAGTGGCAGTGATATGAGCCTCCAAAGGTACCTGCTCCCCAACAAACTCCAAGCCAGTAATATACCACCAATCCATAGGCGTCATCACAACCTCGCAATCGAGCAGATGGAGGGACTGACTCTGATGGAACCACCTCTCGAACAGAGCTCGGGGATAGCCCCAAGGGCAACGGCATGGGGCAATGGTGACGAACCCCAGGAATTCACCCGAGCCTGATACTCAGGGTGAAGCGACTGATACAAAGTGAATATACTGAACCAGTTACCCCTGGGCTGGGCAATCTCTAGGACCTGCACGACATCAAGGTTAAAACCCAGTTGTTGGCAAGAATGGAGAATTAAAGCAAATCAATATAGAAAACTTCAGTACCTCGTTCGCCTGCAAATAAGAAGACGGATGACCGGCTCAAACCGATGCCCAATAAATTGGGAATAGAGACCTGGATATCAGGAAGGAATTTGGGAATAGTCGGAGGACGGACCTCATACTCTGGGCATCAAACCCCTCAAGCATCTCACCCTTGTCCTCATTAAGAGGACGGTGTACTGACTCTGTTAATCGATTAACCTGTCGTGCATTCCGTGGAATAGGAATATCCAAAGCAGGCCTTTCAAGGACAAACCCCTGATGAAGCCCTACGGGAACAAGAACTGCTAGGTCTGTCTGACTCCATACCTGGACAATGAGTTCATAGGAATCAGAATAAGATAAGGTGAGTCCATATCTTCATTTTATTTTGATATACAATTACGATAACCTAGAGACATTAGACTCCTAGGAATTCAATTTGGGTCATAGCATCATGCATGTCCTATATGTGTCTCAAATAGATGCGTACATCATTTTGACATAAATATACCAGCATAGCTAAGCATGTATAGAGTATCCTGTCATTTAACTTATGAAAATTTTTTGCCAGAGTTTCCTTTATAATATGGACTATCCACGTGCACGTAGGCACTTATTAAACCACCCTATGAGGGTATATCATCACAGCCAAGCAAGTGAATAGCAAGTTAAACAATTTTTCTAGTACATTATTAGAATACATGTCTAGACTAACTATCAAAGTGAAATATACTACATTTATATGGTCCATATGATGATACGTAAGCATGCAATGCATCATAACATGTCTATTAAGCTATCTATGCATACATATTGCGTTAAATGAAGAAAGTACAGTAAAACACCTGTTAAAACGCAAAAAAAAAAGTGGGAAGTATACATTACATGTAGTGCAGTAAAATGAACGTACGGTGGTGGAATACACGAAATCAAGCCCGATTTGAGTAGATCTGAGAAGAAGGGTCAGATTCTACAGAGAAAATGAAAGCAAACTCGAATCGAATGAGTGAATATGAGCTTTCCTGGGGAAATAAGGCAAAATGCGATTAGCCTCAACCACACCTACTCCATCCATAGGTGTACCTGCGGCTACCTTAAGTGGGCCCCGCGGCTCCCTATTTGGCAAAATGTAGTCCAAAACGCATTCTTACGGGTCCAAAACAAAGTAATCACATAGAAAGGTGCCCTTTCGGGTCATTTTTTAAGCCTCAAAAGCCCTGAAAAACCTCCGAAAAGGGGCAGAAACCAGGGAAAATAAAAAAAATGTCGTGGAATGATGGAAGACCAGAAAGTCAGTCAAAATCAATAATCCATTATAGAATCCATCGGCATTAACCCCGGTGACGGTATCGGCTCAACCCTGATATAGAATCCGTCGGCATTAACCCCGGTGATGGTATCGGCTCAACCCTGATATAGAATCCATCGACATCAACCCCGGTAAAGGTATCGGTTCAACCCTGATATAGAATCCGCCGGCATCAACCCCAGTGAAGGTATCAGCTCAACCCTGATATACAATCCATCGGCATCAACTCCGATAAAGGTATCGGTTCAACCCTGATATAAAATCTGCTGGCATCAACCCCAGTGAAGGTATCGGCTCAACTCTGATATAGAATCCATCGGCATCAACCCCAATGATGGTATTGGCTCAACCCTGATATAAAATCCATCGGCATTAACCCCGGTGATGGTATCGGCTCAACCCTGATATAAAATCCATAGGTATTAACCCCGGTGATGATATCGGCTCAACTCTGATATAGAATCCACCGACATCAACCCTGATAAAAGTATCGGCTCAACCCTGATATAGAATCCATCGGCATCAACCCCGATGAAGGAATCGGCTCAACCCTGATATAGAATCTATCGGCATCAATCACGGTGAAGGTATCGGCTCAACCCTGATATAGAATCCATCGGCATCAACCAGATGAAGGTATTGGCTCAGCCCTAATATAGAATTCATCGGCATTAACCCCGGTGACGGTATCGGCTCAACCCTGATATAGAATTCATCAGCATTAACCTCGGTGACGGTATCGGCTCAACCTCGATATAGAATCCATCAAAATTAACCCCGGTGATGGTATTCGCTCAACCTTGATATAGAATCCAATAGTATTAACCCTGGTGAAGGTATCGGCTCAACCTTGATATAGAATCCACTAGCATTTACCCCAGTAAAGGGATCGGCTCAACCCCGATGTAGAATCCACTGGCATTAACCCCAGTGAAGGTATCGGCTCAACCCCGATGTTGAATCCGTTGGATAAAACCCGACGAAGGTGTCGGTAGTGCATGACAATATTCTCACAATCCTTATCTTCCCTAGCAGGTAGGAATAACCCTTTTTAATTCTGAATTACACATTTCATTGCATACTTTACACATAAAATTGTATCATTAGATATAGCTTTTCATTTATCTTCGTGTCTAGTAATCTTTGTTTTGTTCATTCCATTGCATTGCATAAACATGACAAAGAGGGGCATCTGTAGGCACTCGAAATTTTGCTTTCCTTGGACTAACCTTTCAGGAGGGTAAAAGCGTAACTTTACTTCGGAGACAACCCCGAGGTAGGGCAAAAGCATCTTTTCACCCTGGAGATAACCTCATGGAGAAATCAAAGTGCCAACGATGCCCAGACATGATGCAGATCGAACGAGGATCGCAAAGCTGAGAAAGTGGCCATAAGAAGTCACCGCAATAATCATTGAACTGCGTGCTATCAAGATGAGCCGATTGACAACCCTCAGAAATCGGAAGATACCTTTCAGCTTACTGCATCATCTTCCTGGAATTCAATTTTGTCAAACTCGACCTTATTTCACAGCCTTCCGCAAGGACTTTTTGGGATTTTTGGGTACAGAGCTCAACTTTCGTCAAACTAAGACCTAAGGCACGTACTTTGAGGCAACTGAACCTATGGGGCCTAGCCTCAAGTGTACCTTCTCCAGCCGCAGGTACACCTACGACTGCCTCTGGGGCTCTATATCAGCAACCAGCAGCTCATAAACACAAAAAAAAAAAAAAAGTTTGAGATAAAAGGAGTTCTAGAGAGAGAAAGGCTCGGATCTTCATATCTTTCATCATATTTTTGTTGTTTGATCTTCTATATCATATATATTAAGTGTCTAGAGTGATATAAGTTGATCCCAAGCCAAAAGAAGCTTGTTCACGCGTCACCCAAGGTGAAAAATGCTCATTTTAGCCACTTTCTTTGTAAATATTGTTCAATATACTAGATTTATGTTATATTTAGCTTGAATCTAGCTAGATCTTGTTGTTTTATACATATATTTTGGTGTAGGTGGTAGATCTATAGATCCCATCTATTATTTATTGCATATTTAGTTGTAAATCAAGTCCGGAGACTAGATCTACCTAGATCTAAGCCGGATCTAGCCTTTTGAGTGGTTATCAAGTATGAAACTTTAACCCGTATGCTAGATCAATTTAGATTCATGGTATATCTACGTGTTTTCTGCTTTTGGTCAATCCCGGTTACCCCGTATAGCCCTAGATCTATATCTAGAGGTGAGGGAGGCCGAAATGGCTTGAAATGGTGATTTCAACCGATGGAATCACCTAATATCAAGTCTAGGACAATATACATACATGTTTATATTTAATAATGTGAGCTTAGGAATCTCGATGTCGAGATCTAATGATCGGAACTTGACTTGATTCCCACGATGGACGTTTCATTTTTAATGTAATGTTTAAATAGCGTAAAATCTTTGTATATGTAATGTTTGGATCTTGAAAACGAATTCGAGGGGTTAGTCCAGAGAAGTCGGATTCAAGATCCCGTGATAGTGAAAACTTTGATTGTGGGTGTTCGGATTCATCGAGATGGCTTATATGCCCAATGATGATCCGACCCTTTTTGGCGCTTTCTAGCATGAATTTTCACCAAAAAAGATTTCAAAATCAAAATAGCAAAGAGCTTTCATAATAATCATAAAGCGATTTGGGGATAGACATTTAGATAATAAATGGAAGTATCAAAGAACCTTGATTCCTATTTGACGAAGGATTTGGAAACTTTATTTTCAAAATATCATTGACATATATTGTGTTCTAAAAATGAACTTTTATATAAATCAAATCCTTTGTGCATATGGTTAAAGAGGTAAAGCACTACTTTCGAAATAATTTCATAGACTTAAGAATTAATAATAGAAGTATCAAAGGTCCTCGATTACTATTCGGGCAAAGGATTTGAAACCTTGTGTTTTTCCAAAATATCATATGAAATGTATATTTTGTCTAAAAATGAACTTTTTGCTAAATTAAATCCTTCGTACATAGGTGCAAAAGAGAAACAGTACTACTTTCAAATAACTCACAATGAGGCTTAGAATAAACTTTCAAAATAACACACACACACACACACACTTTATGCATAAGAAATCAATAAGATGCAGTAACCGTGTTTTCACGGAAGTCGGGGGGTGCCTAACACCTTACCCTCGCTTAAGCTAGCCCCCGAATTCAAAGAATCTCGATTTCAGACCAATGCTACGAAGTCACATATTGGACCATACTGCGAAAACCTTCAAAATTCGGATGAGTTGGTACATCTATTTAAATCATACCAACTGGCAGCTTTGTCTCATTCGGTCCAATCATCAAAATTAATCATTAAAATCAAACTTTGTAAAATAAGTTGACTAATGTCGTTCTTTTCCTTACAATTTCACCTTCAGATGAATCAACCGACTCATCAAAAGATAAAGGGTAGAAAGAAGGAAAACAAGGAAAAAATAATCAAAAAAACCAAAAAAAACCACAAACGATTTATTTTTTTCCCGGCATCTACATTACCAATATAAGCCGGAGTGATGAGGTTAACACTGAAGTGATGCTTGATAGAATAATGGATCAAGTCTCAGAGATTCCTTTTAAACCTCAGTTAAAAGAGCTGATGAACCTAGTTGTTGATGAGCTTAATGCCAATCTTGCGCATTTCTCCTGTTCTATTGAGCAATACTTGAAACCAAGGTTCCAGAAGAAATGTTTAAGGCTTTCAGGCAAGAAATGATAACACTTCTAAAAGACATTTCCAAGAATCTAAAAAGAAGGGACGATCTCTACTTTCAGCGCCTTCAAGAGCAGAGAAAGGATGTGCTCGTCCTACAAGAAGTAAATGACAAAAAAATCTCAGCTCTCACCGTTTTTGAATTAAGCTCCCCCTGAGCGACTTCAAAGAGATGTTTACTCCGCAAGTTAAGAAGACTAAACACTCTCTTCATCGCACTGACAATGTAATGGCACTTGTACATTAACAACGTGAGCAGGCAAAACAAAGGTTAGAAGAGAATTGAGAAGACATCGTCATGTATTGCAACTAAATGTAAGATCTGGTGCATAACGTCCAAGAGCTTTCGACATAATTCTATGTGCTTAATGCTGGCAAAAGGGGGAGGAAAGTGCTAGAGGATAAAATGCTAGAGATGGGGGAAATGTAGAGCACCTACTCTAAGGAAAAACATCGAGCACCTACTCTAAGGTAATAACATCAATCGCCAACTATTTAAGCTCTTCCAATAGATGATCGTAGCCACTCCCGACAGATTGGATCTTTCAATGTAGTAACAACTGGCTCACGACTCTCGTCCAATGATCCCATGTTCAAAAATAGAAATCTTCAGGGAATTCACATTTAAAGGGAGCAAAGATTTAATATGCCTAACATTGGCCATCGACCTTCTATTGAGGAGATTCAGAGCAGAGAAGTTAAAGGAAGAGAAGCCTATGAGCATAGAGTTGCATTTGAGAAGAGGTGTCTCTCAAAAGAGAAAGGGGGAAGCAAGAGGAAGAGGTAATAAAATTTTGTAAATTTTTATTTTCTTTTCTGTAAACCATTATACTCTTGTACAAAAGTTCAATAAATTAATAAATTCATTCTTTCGATCTAAAAATACAATTTCTTATTGTATGATAATGCATATTTACTATTTATGCTCTCTGCATCGTAGAATTGATGTTTGTTCTAAAACTACTAGTTTTTGTCATCATTAAATAGGGGGAGATTGTTAGAAATGGTTATGTCCTACATATTTAAATTTGATGATGTGATGATAATATATAATTTTTCAATAGTTTTTTGTAAAGTCCTTATCTGATAAATATATATACAAGGACTTAGAAATAGAACGATCAAACTTGTTAGGTTGATCCTTTGAGTTAATTCAATGAATATGTAATAGGATTAAATCGATTGTATAGTCTTGTTAAACGATCGTATAACTACTCTGCTATTTTGTGTAGTTAATGGTTTTCGCTGAGTAAACTTAAATTTCATAGAGCAACAACCAAGAAGAAGTAAGGCTATAAAGCGACAGCAAGTTCATAGAGCTGTCTTCGACATCGTAGAGTTATTGAAGTGTTCAGAGAAGTTTGCAAGTCTGCCTAAGCATCGTGAAATACTAATTCATAAAGCAGAAAGTAGATCATCGTAGAGCAGATCGTAGAGCTTGACTCTACGTTTCTCATTACTCTACCATCAACTAATTTCATAGAGCATGTGTAACGCCCTCAAAACCCCGTACTTAGTACATCAGACTTTGTGTGTTATCTTATATAACATTCTTTCATAACTTAACCAATGATCCCATAATCATTTTGGTTGAACTAGTCTATTACAGACAAATATTTGAAATTTTCTTTAACTTAATCCCTGGATCGTAATTTGTTCTCGATTTCATCCTTTCTACAAGTATCAACTTGTAACTCATGTTTGTATACATGGATAAAACCATATATACCAGTTAATTTTATTCAGACATTCTATACTTCTATATATCTAAGGTTCACAGTACTAATAACAAAGATTGTTCTTGGCAACAGAGGGGTACATTTCGATAATTTTGGCATCTTACCAGCGTTCATTAGTGTAACCTCAGTGCATCGGTGTTAGATCTCTGTTCTTATAGCACTAGCAATGTTATTGAATATCCTCATTCAGATATCTAGTTCTTTATCCATATAGTATTAATTTTTAATAGCTAAATGAAATTTAGAGTATTGACAATTACATGATTAGTCCATATTACCAATACCCTCATTCAGATTAATAGATCTTTAACCATTCTAAGTTATATCAAAGTAAAGACATAACACCATTTCATGATAATAAATAATATCATTGATAGATCATTCAGTTACATGATTTACTTGTTTGTATTACAAAAGTCTTTACGACTACAAATAAAATACAAGTAAACAATCTAGTCTATGCATTCTACTTTACATCCGTGATCTTCTCATCATTCTTCTTAACTGCAAATAAATGTTTATTCTCAAAAGTGAGCACGACGGCTCAACAAGTCTAACAAATAACACATACACAGTTTATTCTTTCATATAAACTTTAACATACTTTGACTTATCATATTCCTCAATTTAATATCACAATTAACTTTTATTTCAACAATTTATATCACATTATTACACAAAAGCGTATAAATCAAATTCATAACTTATAAACATAACACATAACAAGTAGAAGACTTTCCTCGTATATTTTTTACAGATATATAACGGTTTAAACATTTGTCGTAAATCCTACACGATTATAAGTTCATGTAGACTAATTAAGCGTTTAACAATTAAATCTTTTAAGTTTTATTTCGGGTATTATAACTGCTTATAAATAAGACTCCTTCTACTGTATAGGAAATAATTTAAGCATTATAATTGCTTATAAAATAAATATTCGATTATTATATTTAAGATAATTTCAGCATTATATTGTAAATAAGACTTTTTTACTATGTGCTTAAAATAATTTGGGCATTATAACAGCTTATATAAGTGATTTATGACACTTTAAACTTGAAATAACATAACTTATATAACGATTTGCTCGAGAACACACTAAGAAACACAGAGAACGAAAAATCGTACATGGTAACGACTTATGTTTTTGAGCTTTTCTACTATACTAATAGAAAATCGAACATAATAACGACTTGCTTAAGAATAGATGAAGAAACACGGAGAACGAAAAATCGTACATGGTAAAGACTTAAGTTCTTGAGCTTTTCGACTATAAGATGAAAGAAAATTGAACACAACAACGACTAGGGATTTTACCTCTTGTAGTTGCAAGCTTTAACTATTTCTTTGCAACTTTAATACTTGAAATATATATCTAGAGAGTAATTTTGCTATTTGAAAAATGGTGAGAAAAATGAAGAACTAAGCTTGCTATTTATAGGAAAACCAAAGTTTTATTAATCGTATTTTTACCCCAACTTATTACACTTTACTCCCTAGCATATTCTTGGAATATTCCCTCAAAATATCTAAGCAATCATTACATTTATACGTGTATTATTCTTCCGGTTTAATTGACCTTTACTGATTAAAAGTCTGACATTACTAAGTTTTGTTCTGTATAAACACTATTTTGTGAAGTGAAAAGTCCAACAGACTTGGCACGTTTTTCGGTGATTAGTGTTTTTGGCGACCATTTCTCATAAAATGGTTAGACGATCAAAAATTAAAAAAAAAAAAAATTTATCTTTTCCCTATTTCGTCTTATTTCTATTTTGTCTTATTCCTATTTTGTCTTATTCCCCTGCATATTTTTTGAGAAAAACTTTTATTGATTATTACATATCGGTGTTCCATACAAACACTATATCTTCAAACGAAACGATTAAAAATGAAAAACTTTTTCGTATGAATAGTAATTCCCGCATTTTTCTGCGAAACAACTTTTATTGGATAATATGTGTTTTCACACTGTATTACCGATAAATCTTGAAACACAATGTTATTACTATGTACACATTTCTCTAGGGAGCTTAGGTTTTATCTAACCCTTAGGGTTTAATCTTTAGGGTTAGGGTTTTAACCTTTTTCCCAATTTAGGTTTTAGCCTTAAATTAACTTCTTGATTTTATTAAGTGTTAAGGTTAACTACTTAAACCAAAATACAAAATCCTATATATAGCAAAAATCATATAACACATTTAAAGCTCAATTCAAGTTTATTTATTCATATAACACATAACTTAGGTTATAGTTCAAACCTCTAATCGTATATGATCGTATATGCGAGTAATTTTTAGTCTTTCAAATAGCTCAACGTATACTTGAGCAATCGTTCTTAGGTTTTAAGTTGACAACCTTTATTAGATCTTTTCAGATCACATTTGAAAAATACGGGATATTATAGCATGTCAGAACTGTCTTCAGATTGACAATTTAGAAGCGAAGATTCCAATATGTTACTCACCATCTTCCAATTCAGATTAGAAGCACAACAAAAAAGTATATATGCGACCGCCTATCAGCGACTGCACTCAGTTGCATATGTACATCAGCGGCCGAGTGCGATCACTGATAGTGGTCGTATATTATCTGGTCGCAGGGTGGACTCAGGTGACTGACATTAGCGACTGAATTTTCAACGACGGCCAATAGCGACCACTTCCGTCGCTAAACTGAGTCACGTTGAGTCAGGTCTCAGGGGTGACGTGCCACCACGTGTCAGCGACCACCATTAGAAAACACATCGGTCGCCTATCGCAGTTGCTGATAAGTATTAGCGACCGCATGCAGTAGTTGATACTAAATTTAAAAAAGTTTGCATGTTTTGTGGATTTCCCAAAAAAATTATAACTTCTTTATATCCCAAGACACATCAGTATATATAAACATCCATATTAGCATCCATCCATGCAAACAAATAAACTAACACAATACAAACTATATAAACATAAACAAACCAACATGAACCAAATGTGCTATATACAAATGTCATTCTTGTCTAACATGTAGTCGTCAAAGAATAAATACAAAATTATAAGGTTTTAAATCTTTAGAATACAAGCCTCTTCATGCATCATCGTCCAAATTAGTATGGACCTGTAACAAAAGAATAAAACATGTTACATATATAGTATATATGTTGATACTGGTATGACTTATGTAAAGCAAAGTCAGGGAAAACTTATGTATTATTGAATGTAAAAAAGTGGTTATATATAGCCTTACAATAACAGAAAGCTAAACAATAGGAATTATTTAAACAGAAGTAAGACTAATTAAGTATACCACAACAATATATATATATATATATATATATATATATATATTTAAGTAATTAATTTGATTGTAATAAGTACTAAGATTACCTCGTCGCCATCCTGATGTTGTGTTGTTGCCGCAACTGGATCTACTAACTCATCAGGACTCAAAGACTGCAGATTCCCTCTCAGTATACGAAAAAGATCACGATCTCAACAGATCACTCTCACACAGTCAGCAAGAATATGATAACTCGGATGACCTGATAACTGTGTAGACTGGATAGCAGAGCTACCTGTGCCACTGATGGTTAGACATCGTCATTGTCCTTGGCCTTTGACGTAGTGTTTCTTCACAACTGACGCCCTCTCCCATAATTCTTGATCTATTGACGGTCGTGGGGCGCCAATAGGATATTTCTCGTCCATTAAGCTCTTATAAGTGTCATGTCATCAGTTTAAACATTAAATAGTTAAAAATAAATATTTAAACTTAATAATGACGTAAAAAAATATAAACAACATATCAAAGGTATATATAGTAATTACCATTATCTGCATAGCCTCAGGAAGACCATCGCGGGTGGCCACGTACACATCAGTCAACAGATAGACTGACCCTGAGACTAAGCCTCCTATGAAAGTCGGGATCCATACATATGTATATATATTAATCACATAGACAGAAGTACTAATACTATGAATGTAAACATTACAAAAAAATAAAACTTTGTAAAATACATACCTTAGCAGCAACATGTTGCAACTGTGATATATTGTCGCCCTTATAGGTGCCTTTTTCCTTGTCACCTTCAGGTGGACCTGAGGCTATGTTCAGGGAGGCAGTCTTGCGTCTCTTCATCCAGCTCCCAGCCTTCCATTTCTCATACATCTCAGCCAATATGGTTTGCGCGCACCACCAGGGGCTATGCTTGTGCATGTACTGCTCACCCTATTTTGGATGGTCGCTCTCAGCATTTTGTAGGGCTTTTGTCATTCTTTATTCAAATTATCTTTTGTTCGGTCGACGCACTTTTGCCAGAAAAGTGTTTGTATGATTGATGAGTGTGCGTCATCCTATTTATACCTTTTTTGCAAATTAAAATATAATAATAATATTAAAACGATGATAATATAATACAACACTACTATACAATATTAGTTAATTAATTATATACCTGAAATTCAGCCCAAATTGCATCCTTGTGGGCTAGAGGTGTGCTCACCCACGTAATCACAGGCATATATCAGTTCTATAAACAACGTTGTGAAATGCACTTGACAATCTTGGTATCTAGAAAATCACTAAATTATATAACAATTTATATTAAAGATAAGTAATTTTATTTTAATATTTAAATCAATTAATGAACTTATTACAACATTGCTAATATCAAATAAATATATAATAAGTAGATAATGTATGTGCTGTCAGGAGGAGGTCGAATCTGAATAAGCATTCGGTCATCTGGATTAGCCGGGGCCTTTGAGATCTGATTTGGACCCTGACCCAAGCTGCGCTTTCTTGGTGCTGATGAAGAAGACATCTATAAATTAAAATTTTAGGATGTTATTATGAGTTATATGATAATACATACACAAATAAAATGACAATAATGACAAGTTCTTGTACGAAATAAATAACTACGATAACTATAAATGAAAGGTACATGAACATGACAATGATATAGAGAACATGTATATATGTCATTGTATGTAATACAAGTAAAACTAAACATACAGTTTAATGAAAATTGATGTCTGAGTCAGAATTATTTTGAACATCATTTGGAGATTCAAAACCATCATCTTCTTCAGATTCGGTGTCAGTCAATAACTCTTCCTCCTCAGTATCAATGTCATCTGGCACAGGTACTGACTCGGGATCCAATTCATCAGGTTCATCTCCACTCGCTAACTAGTTTAGTTCATTGTTGTCTTCCATATTTATTATAGGAGGTCTATTTAGCATCTCCTCTTGGTAGAACTCCCCGTCTATTAATTTGACACGACTGTGCGCGGGAGTGTGAATTACAACTTTCCAATCTGCAGGCGGTCTATCCTTTTTCCTAACAGAACTAGGAGTGTAGTAGACTTGTACTATTTGAGTTGGCAACACAAATGGTGCATTAACGTACGTGAACCTATGGAGGTCAATATCGATGATTCCATATCGATCGACATGTATCCCTTTTTTCTTAATTAAACCAATGACACTTGAACAAGTTAATTTGACCCCCATAAGTACCCTTGTACGGCAACTTTATAATTTTCTCCAACTCCCCATAAAAGATTACGGCCAAGCTCATTGTAATAATCTCCATGAATACACTCCAGTGTTAGTTTCTCTTTTACAACGAGCATATGTATTTGTATGAAATTCACAGCCATTTACTTTGTAACCATTGCGGCTAACTTAGTCCTTGTCTGGGCCCATAGCTAGGACTTATACATTTGAAAGAATCAATCCCTCATTAAGAGCCTATAATTTTATTTATAAATTGTGAATTATCACATCATAAATTATATTACGTTGGTTGATTAACTTTACTAACTTACTTTTCCCTTTATCCAAAATGCAAAATTTTGATCATGACTGAGTTGAATTTCTTTATCAGTGATGTCGTCTTGATTTTATTTTAACTCATCATTGTATGATCTATACATGTATTATAAATATTAAAATATAGATATATGAGATTGTCGGTTAAGATATAAAGTTAAATATGAATTTTACATGTATACCTCACAAATTCGTCAATCTCCTCGCAATTGAGAAGATGTAAGTATGTGCAATATGTAATTATCGCTCAGAGAGGAATATGCATTTCCTTTTTCCATAAACGCAACTCGGTAGACCAAATACAGAAAGCCGACCATTTAGTTCAACATTGCCCCCATCATCATGTCTCTAGACTCGATTGACCTTTGATAAGACTTCGTCGGGAAAATCGTCTGAGACAAACGTAGATATCTCATCAAAATTGTATGCCTCATATATCGACCCCTTGACTTAAGCTCTATTTTGCACCTTCCTCTTAAGGTTTCCCATCACCCTGTTGAAAGGGTACATCTATCTATATTTAACTGGACCACCAACACGAGCTTCATAGGGTAAATGGATTTGCAAATGCCCCATGGAGTCAAAAATATTAGGTGGGAATATTTTTTTCAATCTTACACGTGATCTAAATGATGTTCTTCTCAAATATAAACATGTCCTTTTCATTTAACATTTTTGAGCATATGTCTCTGAAGAAACGACTAAGATCAGTCAAAGCATCTCATATTGATTTATCAACCAAGTCCCAAAATGTTATAGGCATGAGTCTCTCCATGAACACGTGACAGCCATAACTCTTCATCCCTTGTAATTTCCCACCTGTAACACACCTTACAATGTTTGACGCATATTCATCTGGTAGTTTTAGAGACTTAATCCATGTGCACACATCTTCAACCTGCTTTTTGGACAATGTGTACCTTGCATGTGGTTTGACCATCTTAACATTATGAGATTAATAAAGTTTTAATCTAGGATGCTTACAAATATCTTTCATGTCCAATCGTGCCTTATCATTATCTTTTATCTTGCCCGTAACACTCATCATAGTGTTAAACACATTATCGAACATATTCTTCTCAATATGTATCACATCTAGATTATGACGAATCATATTTGTAAACTAATAAGGCAGTTCCCAAAAGATGCTTCTCCGAACCCAATTATGAGATTCGCCAAACCCATTGATTATGTTTGAGGCAACAATCTTACCGAATTGAATGACAGATAATCTCATCACACGGTCATGCATCTCCATCCCAGACAGTTGTGGTGCAAACATATCATTCTTTACTTTCCCTTTCCTGAAGTTTTCTCTATTTCTTCTAAATAGGTGATCTATCGACAAGAAACAACGATGACAGTCAAACCAACAAGTCTTTCAAACATTTGATAGATTGAAAGACTTTATATGTTTCATACAATATGGACAAGCTAACTTCCCGTGTGTTCTCCATCCAGATAGTATACCATAAGAAGGGAAGCCACTTATAGTCCACATAACCGCTGCTCTAAGGTTGAAATTTATTTTCATGGAAAAATCCCAAGTATGTACTCTATCCTCCCATAACAACTTCAACTCGTCTATAAAAGGTCTCAAGTAAACATCTAGATTCTTTCCAGGACTTTTCGAACCAGGAATTACGAGTGAAAGAAACAAGTATGGTTGTTTCATACACATCTAAGGAGGCAAGTTGTACAGAGTAACAATCACATGCCAACAGGAGTACGGAATAGTTGAGTGGCCAAAAGGGTTGAAACCATCAGTCGACAATCCCAGCCTCACATTTCTAGGTTCCAATGCAAACCAAGGATGTGCTAAGTTGAAATCTTTCCAAGCCTGCCCATCTGCGGGATGGTTAAGTTCCCCTTCTTTAGCTAGAGATTTCACATTCCAAGTCATATGTTCAGTTGTTCTTAAAGATATGTACAATGTTTTTAGCAGATATGTAATTGGAGAATACCTTAAAATCATAAAAGATATATTTGTCTTTTTTGTAGTTACACTCTTTTTATTATGCCTGAACCGATTATGACTGCAAAACGTGCACTTTGTCTTCTGTTCATTTTCCTTATAAAACAACATATAATAGTTCGGACATGCATCGATCTTTTGGTGTCCAAGACCTAACTTCTTCACTATTTTCTTACAAAAGTAGTAGTTATCGGGCAATTTTTCATCGTCAGGCAACATACTCTTAATGGCCTTCAAGGGCGACTCAAAACTCTCATGGCTCATATTGTGATCAACCTTGATGTTAAGTAATGTCGCCACTACAGACAATGTAGTTTGCTTGGTGCAACTATGCCACAACGGTTCGCTACCCTCGTCTAACAACGTCTAACAACTTAAAGAACGCTTTAGCATCAGAATTCCTAGGTTGCTCTCTGTCTTATTCTCAATAAAAATCAGGCACTGCAATATCATGAACCCTGTCATTCATTCGATGGGTATTGCTGTCTAGATTATGTACTTATGTGATGTCACTATCTCTTCTCTGCCTTTGTGCCCACCAGCATTTTTCGTAATTTTTTATGAACCCAGAAACAAGTAAATGATAGTTTACCATGTCTCTGTCCATGTAATTTACATTCTTACACTTCAAACAAGGGCATCTTACTTGTTATGATCATTCACACATTTTGGGTGACTATACGCATAATCCAGAAATATTTGGTAACCAGTTCTAAATTCAGTTGTAGCACCTATATGGGCACTTGACTTTTGTCGTCTCATTCAACTACGATCTGAATAAAAATCTGTTATACCCGATACCTATTTTGACAAGAAATACTGTATTAAACTGTGTCATCTTTAAGTATAATTATTTTACTGTATAGAGAAATTAAGATCTTGCAAGCTTATCCCTCCTTTACGTGCAAGGTTTAAACTTTAAGCAAGAGTTTTAAGAGTAAGTTTGCTGAATTTAAGCATGAGTTTGAAGAGCTAACGCTCAGCACTGAGAATTTGTTCTCTAGTCAAGCCTTAGTTCTTACTCAGGACTTAGAACTCACAATCAAGGACCATCAACGATAATTAATGAGCAAAAAAAGTATAATGCAGGCTTTGAGGTTCTTTCTCTGTCTCACACACCCAGTTCTGTCAAATGATAGGCTTTAAACTTTTTTTCCTTTGAATAATTCATTTTGTCTATTGGTTTTCTTACCTGTTTGAAATATTTTGTGGGTGTGTACAACCTATTTATAATTGATATCATCAGTATTGTTACAAACATTTGTTGCATGTTATTGAACTTTTGTGATCTAGGACTTTTTTACTGATTCATCTTCTCTTAGGACTTGGTCCATAATTGTTCCTCACAAACACGGCTAAGTTCAATCAATTTTTAGTTAATTTTGTGAATTTGTCACCATTTAATTCATGTCATGAATGTTAAAACTTTCTGGTAGTATATATACGTAATATGCTTCCTCTATTTTGACTATGAATCATTAGGACTAAATTTAGAATCTTTCGACACAACTCTATATTAGTCGTATGTTGAAGCCTAGCTAACTATAGATTTAGGAACTATATATATATATATATATATAACACCACACATACTGGATGGTTCAAATATTGATATTTCTCACCCTGTATCATTTATCAGAATACATATCACCATAGCATTGCCATAATTATTTAGCTATATATTATTAGTATTGTTGTTGTTATTGTTATTATTATTACTACAATTACTATTAATTGTTGTTGTTACTATTATTATAAAATGACATAATTTTGTATAAAAGTTATAATTAATGGTTTTTTTATAAAACTCAAAAATTTAAAAATATCTAAGGATAAATATATGTAGTTTTACTATTGTTTTTATTGAGAAAACTGAGCCAGAGAGTTCATACAAGCAAATGCAAGTGCTCTAGTCTCTAATGAAGCAACCCTAGACAAAATTTAAAAAGAAGATATGACCCTTACAAGAAGTTCCTAAACCGACTCCTAAAATTTGAAAAAGTACACAAAACAAAATGGTCGCTGATAAAGTCCAAACCCTAATAGTTATAATTTTAACAGGTGACTAATTTCCACAAAATTGTATGTAATGTAACTTAGGATAATTGAATCTTTAGTTAGCAGATCGGTAGCATAATAGAAAGCATAATATAAGACTCATTTACACTGGTAACAAAACAATTGACAAGAAATTTAGTAGGATATTAGATGGGCAAAAAACACCACTATAGCACTAAACTAATTGGCTATATACACAAACTCGAATATATATATATATATATATATATATATATATATAAATTTGCAATCAAGCATTAGTTGTAGGATAAGTAAAGTATTCTAATTGGAGAAAATGATAAAATCTTCTTGCCAAATGAAATAACTTTCAAGGGCTGGAGTGAAAGTAGTATGCATACAAGCCAATCATGTATGATGATAAAGCATATACTTTGGAGACTGGACTTATTTATTTATTAATAAAAATATTCATTTATTAAAGGCATTTAATTATCTACATGATGCTGCTTTTATAATATGTAAATAACCCATAGTTTTAAGCAATGCTTTTAGAATCATAATGTTGATCATGCTAATGAGATCTAAATTCTTAGAAAGCTTAAATCTAAAATAGTTCTCAATCATTAGATTACTAAAAAAAGGGATTAGTAAATCCGGATAGATTGGTACATATGTTGCTTGCTCATTGGATGAGGATGACTGATCTCATGATCATTTGTGTGGAGACACTAAAGAAAGTATGTAAGTGCTTATTGGAGAATAAGTTCACTGAACGTGACTCGTTATGGAATACCTAATGGAGTTTTACTTGCCTGTCAATAGGAATTCCTAATGTGATAGTAGTACAAGTGGTCCTAGGGCTTGAGATCATCATAGTATCTTGTGTGTAATGAATTATACTTTGACTTATTCCTTAAGACCCTCAGGGTATATCAAAGGGTATGCTTGGGTATAATGAGTTACATATGGATATAATGAATGATCAATAAAGAATCTACCACTTATAATAAAAGAAGAGATATGTCATATGTGATTCGTTAAATGACAACCCAGTAGTCCTTGGCCAAGGCATAATGAAATTAGAAAGGAGTTTCTAATTTGCATTATCTGGAGTTGTGCATTTTCTAATCGAAATACATATAATTAAATAAAATAAGACTTGACAGTAATTCCATGTCTTATATTTAATTGGGACATTGTATGGTGAAAGGATTGAATTGTACGGTAACTATTTACTCACAGGTTCTTTTATGATTAATGTTGAAATCTATATTATCTAGAAAGTCGTTGATCGCTAGGGAGGCTTATCCCTATTGTAGAATAAATATTATTTATTTAAATAGATTATTAGTTTAATTTATTTATTTAAATAAGATTAGAATTGTTCTAATTGATTTATTCACAATCGGTTTAATATGGAGAACCTAAAGGGTTACACCATAAAAGGAAGAATAATTATTTAAGAAGATAATGGCATAATAGTAATAATGCATTAAGTGTAATTAATTTAATCTATGGTGATAGAATAAATTAAATAGCTTGGTGTTTATTATTTAATATTTTAAAAATATTAAATATAAATTAAAAAGAGGAGTCTTATTAATATTATTATAATTGTTATTATTTTAATTTCTAGAGGAGTTTAGGAATCAATTAATCTGCCTCTTAACAAAATTAGGAGGCAAATTAATTAAAGGAGTTTAATTAATAAATTCCAATATGATTGGGAAGCCTAATTAATTAAAAGAGTTTGATTAATTAAATGAAATCCTATGTCTAATAGGATTAGAAGGGTTGACCAATATCTATATAAGAGGAGTCTTATAATAGATATCAGTTGATGTAATTCTAATTGTTGGAGAGTACTCCTTTTTTATAGAGGATAGAAAACTAGGGTTTAGCCAACCACCCTCCTTTCTTAATAATTCCTCTTCCTTGGTGGATCACCTCTAAAGGCCAAACACTTGGGTGGCTAACGTTGATCAAAGGAAGGATTCTAACCTAAAAATTCAAGAAGATCACAAAGAACAATGAGTTGAACTCGTACCTGTGGAAGCTTCGTTCTACAAGGGTGTGATTCCATAACTTCTTATTTATCGTTTTAAATTAATAATTTGCATAAAGGATGATTCGGGTAATGATTTTGTAAAAAAAATTTAAATTCTGATATACCATGTTTTCGCTTATTTTGTAATTTGATTGCGCCCACAGTTTCGTACAATCCCAACTGTGGCATCAGAGCCAAACCTTTATGCAATTATTAATTGTTTTAATTCCATATATGTATGGATATGTATTTAGAATAATTTATTAGACATAATTTTATTGTATAAAATTATTTTTTTATGAAAAAAAAGGCAATTCGGTAATGGCAGTGGGCATATAAGGTTACCTTTTATATCTTATATATATATATATATATATATATATATAATAATAATTTTATAATTAAAATAAAGAGTTTATTTTAATCTTGAAATTGGATTTCATTCAAATTAAAATTGCTCATTAAATGATACTCATAAATATATGGAATGTTTTTAATTCATGAGATGAATGATTATTTATTGATGTATATGGTGATATGTATGAAAATAAATGAGATTGATTATGGAATATTGACCAATGTGATTGGATTTTATTTTAGTTGAATGCTTGAATGAATGGGTTTTATTAAATGGGGTCTGCGTACCTCGTCTTCTCTGATTTTTTCTTGATGTAAAATTCTATCTCCCTCCCATGTACTTCTCCTTGACTACTGATCAAGGTTTCTATTTAATGTAAATAGTTTATGTAATAGAGATAGTTAGAATTATCTTAAAGAAATAGGAGACCAAGGAGCAAGGAGCGCGTGAAGACCCGTTTGTATGGAGTCGGGGTTTAAATGTAATAGTTATGTTTAAATTTAAATTCTTACACTCCTAGGTTTGACCTTTTGGTTCACTTAGTGGCTCTAATGAACCAAACTAGAATAAAAGTCCATAATCAATCCGGGTAAAATATAGTATTCTATATGTGCATGCTAAGTATTATATATATTATATTTTATGCAAACATGTTTCGCATGTTTTAATAAAATGACGCGTATTTTATATATATGTGTGCATGCGCGCTAAACAAGATGAGACAAATAATAACAAATCCCTCATAAAAATCATATCAAGTCTAAAGCGTTTAATGATATTTGGAATATCGAACGTCGCCTTCTAGCATGATAAATTAATAGAGTATTAAATATTTAATATGAGCTTGTTGTGCACACATAAGGCAAGTATTAAGTATTTAAGATATTAATTTAATCACATTTGATGCTTATAAAGTTAATTGAATAATATTGTTTTGTTGTGCACACACAAGGACAATATTTTTCTTTTTTGAATATATGGAGTGCTAGGTTGGACTTAACATAAATTATTTTAGTTCGGATGTGCACACACTTGACCATTATGATCTAAGAGGCAGAATACAAGAAGTTACATGTCGATGTAATTGACAAGAGTTATCTACCTATTTATTTATATATCGTTTGTTGTGCACACACAAGGCTATATACATTTGAAATGGGATCTTTATTCTCACTAGCAAATCTTTAATTAGATGTTGCCGAACTATATAAGTGAGGGTAATATATTTTGAAAAAAATAATGGGAGATACCAATCTAAAATAAGACCTAATTTATTTTGATATATAAAATTAATTAAATGAAAGTTTGCTAAAATATTGTCTTTTCACATATAGAAATTTAAAAATGTCAAAATCACTAATTTCACTACGTAGCATACTTGATGCTAACAAACTGACCGGACCGAATTACACGGACTGGTTAAAGAATCTGAGAATAGTTTTCACATGTCCCTGGAACTGTTCCAGAAACAGCCTCTGAGGAAGAGATTGCCACCATTGTAAAGTGGCAAAATGATGCATCTTGGGCTCATTGCATCATGCTTGCATCCATGAATAACGAGCTTCAGGGTCAGCATGAAAACATGGATGATCCTACTATATTGCTTCACTAAAGTAGTTGTATGGTGAACAAAGTAGGACTGTTAGATATGAGATATCTAAGTAGCTCTTCCGATCTCGGATGGCCGAGAGCACTGCCGTTGAGACTCACATCCTAAGGGTGATCAATCTGATTGAACGCCTTGGACAACTTGGGTTCGTCATGGATGGGGAGTTGAGTCAAGACTTGGTCTTGCAGTCACTCCTTGAGATATTCTCGTAGTTTGTCGTAAATTTCCACATTAATAATTTAGATATCAGCTTTCCTGAATTACTTAACATGTTGAAAACTGCAGAAGGTCACTTCCCATCCAAGAAAAATAATGTCTTAATGGTGGATGATTCTTCCAAGAAAAAGAAGAGGCCTAAGGTATCTTCTGAAAAGAAGAAATCTAAGAAGGCTAAGGGCAAGGCAAAAGTGAAGGATCAAAAGAAACCTGATCCAGCAAGCAAAGGAATGTGCTTCCATTGCAACGAGTCGGGTCATTGGAAGAGGAACTGCAAGAAGTTTCTAGCAGAGAAGAAGCTTGGAGAAGCTTCGACTTTCAATCAAGTTTTGTTCATGATTGAAATTAATTTTTCAAAAAGTCAAAATTCTACTTGGGTATTAGATACCGGCTGTGGTTCTCACATATGTAATACTGTGCATGGACTGGTTAGAAGTAGAAAGCTGAACAAGGATGAGGTTGTCCTACGAGTGGGAAATGGAGTAAAGGTTGCTGCATTAGCTGTAGGAACTTATTGTTTAGCACTACCTACGGGCAAGTCCATTTATTTAAATAATTGTTATTTTGTACCGAATATCATTAGAAACATTATTTCTATTTTCGTATTAGATATGGATGGAATTGGCATTATAATAAAGAACAACAATTGTTCTATTTATAAAACAATATTTTATATGGTGTTGGTAATTTGCGAAATGGACTTTACATACTTGACTTGCATGAAAATATATTTTAAATAGAACAAACTAAAAAAAGAGAAAGAGATGATATTAATTATACCTATATGTGGCACTGTAGACTCGGTCATATCAATGAAACAAGATTATCCAAGTTGCATAAGGATGGGCTCTTAGAGCTATCCGATTATGAATCATATCCAACTTGTGAATCTTGTCTCATGGGTAAAATGACTAAATTTCCTTTTAATGGAAAAGGAGAAAGAGTTACAGAGTTGTTAGCATTGGTTCACACAAACGTTTGTGGACCTATGACAACGAATGCACGGGGAGGGTATTCTTATTTTATTACTTTCACTGATGATCACTCAAGGTTTGGATATGTGTATTTAATGAAATACAAATCTGAATCATTTGAAAAGTTCAAAGAGTTCAGAAGTGAAGTAGAGAAACAAACGGGCAAGAGTATTAAGATTCTTTGATCAAATCGAGGTGGATAATACTTAAGCGGTGAGTTTCTCAATTGTCTCAAAGATAATGGTATAATCTCACAATGGACTCCACCAAGTACACCACAGTTAAATGGAGTATCTGAAATGAGAATTTGAACATTGTTGAATATGGTTCGTTCCATGGTGAGTTTCACCGATCTTCCAATTTTATTCTAGGGTTAAGCCCTAGAAGCGACTTCAAATCTACTAAATAAGGTCCCCTCGAAATCCGTCCCCAAGACTCCATATAAGATGTGGACAGGGAGGAAACCTGGTCTTAAGCATGTTAAGATTTGGGGATGTCCAGCTTATGTGAAAAAGTTTCAAAATAATAAGCTTGGGACAAGATCTGATAAGTTCACGTTTGTGGATATCCTAAAGAAAGTTTGGGATACTATTTCTACACTCCTACTGAGCAAAAGGTGTTTGCTGCGAAACACGCTGCCTTCTTGGAAAAGGATTTTATCCTTGAAGGAGCTAGTGAGAGGAAAATAGATCTTGAAGAAATTTAAGAACCACAAACCACTACAAATCATTTGGATGAACCTGTCAAAGTAGAGGCACCTTCTGTACAACACCCTATTCTTAAATTTGGAAGAGTACCGAAGATACCTGAAAGGTATGGATTTGTCATAGAGGATGACAATGAGGTACACGTCATGAACGATAATGATCCATTGAATTACGAACAGGCTATGAGTAATAAAGACTCAGGGAAATGGTAGATAATCATAAAATCTAAAATGAATCTTTGAAGCAATACTCAAGTCCATTTGGATTTTACTTGCGATTGTAGCTTATTATTACTAAATCTAGCAAAATGGACGTGGAGATGCCCTTCCTTAAATATACATTATTATAGGAGAATGTATGTATGATACAGCCAGATGGAATTGTTTCAATGGTTGAAGCAAATCATGTATATGTGCTACAACAATCCATTTATGGATTGAAGCAAGCTTCTTGTAGATGGAACATTCGTTTTGATGAGACAATCAAAAAGTTTGATTTTATCAAAAACAAGGATGAACCATGTGTGTACAAGAAGGTTAGTGGGAGCGCTATTTTATTCCTTGTATTATATGTTGATGATATATTACTGATAGGGAATAACATTCCTAAACTACAATCGATCAAAATAAAGTTGTCTAAACATTCCTCCATGAATGATTTGGGTAGAATATCCTACATTGGGGATATAAATCTGTATAGATAGATTTAAAAGGATGTTCTGCATAACCCAAGGAACGTATATTCATTAGATGCTAAAGGCGTTTAGCATGGTAAACTCCAAAAGGTATCTCATGATGATGAGTCATAGAGTGTATCTATCTAAAATTGTCCTCAATAAAAGAGAGATTACATGAGTTACTATCATGTATGTAATGAAATATACGAGACTTGATGTTGATCAGTCATATTCTGGAGAAGATCACTGTAAGACAGTGATAAACATCCTAAAGTACTTAACTGACACTAAGGATGTCATCATATCACATTATGAGTCTGAACCAAATTAGACGACTAAACAGACTCAAGTTTTCAGACTGACCAAGACGACAGCAAATCCACTTTAGGGTAAGTCGTTACCTTAAAAGATGGTGCAGTGAATTGGAAATATTCCAAACAGCAAAAGGTTGCTGGTTTAGTGACAAAGACAAAGTATATAACTGTAAGTGAAGCTGTAAGTTGATGTTTCGGATGAAAAGTTCATTACAGAACTAGGAATAGTTCCTAAGTCTCATCTTGAATCCAAACATGTGTTGCGGCACTTTGATTAAAGAAATCATTGAAAGAGGAGACGTCACCTTGGAGCGTGTAGACTCCCAAGACAACATTGCATATCCATTTACTAAAGCTTTAACACAACTGCAGCTTGATCGTCACTTAGAGAAGATGGGTATGAGATAACATAGAGATTGGCTTTAGTGCAAGTGGGAGATTGAAAATAGTATGAATACAAGCTAATCATGTATGATGATAAAGCATATACTTTGGAGACGGTCTTATTTATTTATTAATAAAAGTATTCATTTATTAAAGGCATTTAATTATTTACATGATGCTGCTTTTATAATATGTAAATAACCCATAGTTTTAAGCAATGCTTTTAGAATCATGATGTTGATCATGCTAATGAGATCTAAATTCTTATAAAGCTTAAATCTAAAATAGTTCCCAATCATTAGATTACTAAAAAAAGGGATTAGTAAATCCGGATAGATTGGTACATATGTTGCTTGCTCATTGGATGAGGATGACTGATCTCATGGTCATTTGTGTGGAGACACTAAAGCAAGTATGTAAGTGCTTATTGGAGAATAAGTTCACTGAACGTGACTCGTTATGGAATACCTAATGGAGTTTTACTTGCCTATCAATAGGAATTCCTAATGTGATAGTAGTACAAGTGGTCCTTGGGCTTGAGATCATCATAGTATCTTGTGTGTAATGAATTATACTTTGACTTATTCCTTAAAACCCTCAGGGTATATCAAAGGGTATGCTTGGGTATAATGAGTTACATATGGATATAATGAATGATCAATAAAGAATCTACCACTTATAATAAAAGAAGAGATATGTCATATGTGATTCGTTAAATGACAACCCAGTAGTCCTTGGCCAAGGCAGAATGAAATTAGAAAGGAGTTTCTAATTTGCATTATTTGGAGTTGTGCATTTTCTAATCGAAATACATATACTTAAATAAAATAAGACTTGACAGTAATTTCATGTCTTATATTTAATTGGGACATTGTATGGTGGAAGGATTGAATTATACGGTAACTATTTACTCACAGGTTTTTTTATGATTAATATTAAAATCTATATTATCTAGAAAGTCGTTGATCGCTAGGGAGGCTTATCCCTATTGTAGAATAAATATTATTTATTTAAATAGATTATTAGTTTAATTTATTTATTTAAATAAGATTAGAATTATTCTAATTAATTTATTCACAACCGATTTAATATGGAGAACTTAAAGGGTCACACCATAAAAGGAAAAATAATTATTTAAGAAGGTAATGGCATAATCGTAATAATGCATTAAGTGTAATTAATTTAATCTATGGTGATTGAATAAATTAAATAGCTTAGTGTTTATTATTTAATATTTTGGAAATATTAAATATAAATTAAAAAGAGGAGTTTTAATAATATTATTACAATTATTATTATTTTAATTTCTAAAGGAGTTTAGGAATTAATTTAATATAAGTACTCTCATTTATTCCTAATAAGATTAGGAGGCAAATTAATTAAAAGTGTTTAATTAATAAATCCCAATATGATTGGGAAGCCTAATTATTTAAAAGAGTTTGATTAATTAAATAAAACCCCATGTCTAATAGGATTAGACGGGTTGACCAATATTTATATAAGATGAGTCTTATAATACATATCAGTTGATGTAATTCTAATTGTTTGAGAGTACTCCATTTCTATAGAGGATAGAAAACTAAGGTTTAGCCAACCACCCTCCTTCTTGATAATTCCTCCTTCTTGGTGGATCACCTCTAGAGGCCAAACACTTAGGTGGCTAACGTTGATCAAAGAAATGAATCTAACCCGAAAATTCAAGGAGATCACGAAGAACAAGGAGTTGAACTCGTACCTGTGGAAGCTTCATTTTACAAGGGTATGATTCCATACCTTCTTATTTATCGTTTTAAATTAATAATTTGCATAAAGGATGATCAGGGTAACGGTTTTGTAGAAATTTTTTAAACTCTGATATACCATGCTTCCGCTTATTTTGCAATTTGATTACATCACGATTTCGTACAAACCCAACATGGAGTGGAGTTGCCCTCAATACAAGTTTGTATATTTATGTCCACTAAATACACATTCATTCTGATACATATCTATCATACTTGGGCCTAATATAAGATGCACATTCACAACAACATAGTACATAGAGAGGATATGCCTTTACTAATTCTTAGAAGAGCTCCATTTATTATTTTTATGTACAAAAAGAAAAAAGAAAAAAAGAGTTCTGTATTTAGGTTTATATGAAAGCATTAGAGGCGGTCTTTTGTTTGTTCAGCCAATACATCTCCCAAGTTGCACAAAATTTCCAAGTGGAATATTACAAGCTCGGAATTTGCCTTATGACTGGAAAGCATGCAAAGAATTTCCAAAGTGGAATATTACAAGCTCAGAATTTATAACTACCATATTTAGAACCTTAAAATTATAAAACCAAACATTAAAATGTATTAATGCAAGGGAAGAGTTTTAATTTTTAAATTTAGAAATTTATAAATACCTGAGGATGACCAGATGGAGGCGGCGTGGGCGGCGACAGCGGCTTGGGCGGCGGGGGTGGTCTGTCCTATGACCGACGTCCATCTCTTCCCCCTCCCCTTCTTCTCCTTCTTTTCTTTTCTTTCTTCTTCTTTTTCTTTTCTGTCCGACTGTCCGATTCCTAATGGATTAAAAAGGATCAGCGACCGCTTTCTACGACCACAAGCGGTCGCAAATACGTAAATACGTGGATGTATTAGCGATTGTTGTGTGGTCGCTGTTATGATCTTGTCGCAATAAGTCTTTCCGCTGTTAGGTTTGTAATATCCATGAACATACAATCAAATTGCTTCTAAACAGCGGAAGTATGGTAAATCAAAATTTAATTTTTTTTTTATAAATCATAACCAAGATCGACCTTTATGCGTAATTATCAATTAACAAAGAAGATGGAGATATAGAATCACACCCTCGTAGATCAAAGCTTCCTCGGGTACAAGTTCACCTTGTTAGGTTTTTAAGATTCATGAACACAATCAAATTGCATCAAAGTAGCGGAAGCGTGAAAAATTAGAGTTTTAAAATTTAACAAACCATATACCCGGATCATCCGTTATGTGCAATTATTAATTAAGAGAAAGAGATGAAGAATAAGATTCATACCCTTGTAGAAACTAGCTTCCTTAGGTACAAGTTCAACTCCAAATCCTTTGTGCTCTCCTTGAATTTACCATGTTAAATTCCTTCCCTTGATCAACGTTAACCACCCAAGTGTTTGGCCTCTAAAGGTGATCCACCAAGGAAGAACAGTTATTCAAGAAGATGGGTGTTTGAAAAAATCCTAGATTCTTTCTCTATAGAATTATGTGTACTCTTCCAACTCTTGGAATTCTCATTAGCCTTTAATCAAAATAAGACTCCTCTTATTTATAGATGTAGACAACCCTCCTAAACAATTTAGGATTAGGGTTTTATTTTAATTAATTAAACTATTTTAATTAATTAGGCTTCCTAATCTTATTAGGAATAATTAATTAAACTCTTTTAATTAATTTGCCTCATAATCTTATTAGGAATATGAGAGAGGACTTTTATTAATTAATTCTCAAACTCCTTTAGGAATTAAAATAATAATAATAATAAGATTCCTCTTATTAATTTATATTTAATATTTCTAAAATATTAAATAATAAACATTAAGCTATTTAATTTATTCTATCACCATAGATTAAATTAAATTCACTTAACTTAACTTATTATTACGATTATGCCATTTGCTTCTTAAATAAAAAAAATTTTATGGTGTGACCCTTTAGGTTCTCCATATTAAACCGATTATGAATAAATCAATTAGAACAATTCTAATATTATTTAAATAAATAAATTAAACTATTTAATTCATTTAAATAAATAACATTTATTCTACAATAAGGGTAAGCCCCCCTTAGCGATCAACGAATTTTCAGATAATATAGATTACAACTTTAATCATAAAAGAACTTTTGAGTTAATAGTTACCGTACAATTCAATCCTTCCACCATACAATGTCCCAATTAAATATAAAAAATGGAATTACTATCAAGTCTTATTTTATTTAATTATATGTATTTCGATCCTTAAACGAACAACTCCAAATAATGCAAATTAAAAACTCCTTTCTAATTTCATTCCACCTTGGCCAAGAATTCCTGGGTTGTCATTGATCGAATCACATAGGACATTCTCTCATTTTTACTAGAAGCGGTAAATTCTTTATTGATCATTCATTATCTCCATATATAATTTATTACACCCAAGCATACCCTTTGATATACCCTTAGGGTCTTAAGGGACATGTCAAAGTATAATTCATCATACACAAGATAATATGGTGATCTCAAGTCTAAGGATTACTTGTACTACTATCACTATAGGAATTCCTATTGATAGGCAAATAAATCTCCATTAGGTATTCCTCAGCGAGCCACGTTTAGTGAAATTATTCTACAATAAGCTCCTAAATACTTGCTTTAGTGTCTCCACACAAATGATCATGAGATCAATCATCCTCATCCAATAAGCAAGCAACGTATGTTCCAATCTATCTGGATTCACTAATCCCCTTTTTAGTAATCCAACGATTGGGAACAATTTTAGTTTTTTAGCTATCTAAGAATTTAGATCTCATTAGCATAATCATCATCATAATTCTAAAATCATTGCTTAAAACTATGGATTTTTCACATTTAATATAACAGCACCATATTGATAAATTAAATGCCTTTAATTAAATAACTCTTTTATTAATAAACGAATAAGATTGTTACAAAGTATATGCTTTATCATATCATATATAATTGGCTTGTGTGCATACTATGTTCACACCTATAACTCCTTCGCGTTCTCCTTGAATTCACCGGTTAGATTCCTTCCTTTGATCAACGTTAGCCACCCAAGTGTTTGGCCTCTAGAGGTGATCCACCAAAGAATAATATGTATTCAAAAAGATTGGTGTTGGCAAAACTCTAGTTTCTATCTCTATAAAAATTGTAATTACTCTCTCAACTATTGGAAAAATAAGTTGTGTAACCCTAACCCATGATAGGTAATGTGACAACCCGAATTTTTTAAGAATTAATAAATGAGAATTTAACAAATAAAATTCTTATTATGAGGTGTTTCGAGTTTGAGTATGTGTATATGTGTTATATATTGTGAAATATGTGATTTGGTGTGAAGAGAATTTTAATATTTATTGAATTAAATAAATATTTTAATTAATTTATTTATTGAGTTAAATAAATAATTATGTGATTGTTATGGAGTAATTTAATTAAGTATAATATATTAATTAAATAAATATTTAATATTTAATTTAATTAATATGTAATAATTTTGTGTTATAGTTCTAATTTAATTGGCATAATTAAATTAGATGAATTTATGTGGTAATTGTTACATGAAATTATAATTAGCGAGTAATTATAATTGTTATGTGGTAATTTTTATATGATTAATTGATGTTAACTTTTAATTAATTAAATTAGAATGTTAAGATTTAATTAATTAAAGTATAACATTAAAAATATGTGTTAAAGGATTTATTAAAAGAATTAAAAGAGTTTTTAAAACCGTTTTTCCAAACAAGGCCCTTGCACTGTTCTAAATCCGTTTTGTCAAACGGGACCTTAACTATTAAAAAAAAATTTTAAAAATAAATTATTTTTGTCAAACAAGCCTTAGGGTTTTTTAAATGCCAATTGTTGTAACCTATAGTATTAATTGCAAATTATTATAATAATTATACTCATTATGTATTATAAGTTATAAACTTTATATTTATGTTTATACTTATAATATATGTAATATATGTATATTATATTATATGTATATTACGTTAGTTTAGAAAACAAAGTTAGAAGTGTTAGTCTGTTAGAAACAAAAGAGTTACAGAGAAAGAAAAGAAAGAGAACTAGAGAGAAAAGAGAGAAGAAGAAAGAAAGAGGAGGAAGAGGTTTTGAGAAATCAAAACTAGAAGTCTATTATCATCATATGAATCATCATCTTCTTCTAAGCAAATAGGTATAATCCAATTTTAATTGTTATTCTTCATTTTTTTATTCTCTGTAAATTGATTTTCATGATAAACTATAAATTGATGATCAATATGTGTTAGATTATGTATATAAATGATTATATATGAGTTATATGATAGTTTAAGGGGTTCAATTCATATAAATATGATGAACATGAAGAAATCATGTTCATAGTATTTTATTATGAGCTTATTTTGAATATAACCTTTAAATTATCAAAATTGGTATGTGTGTGTCAATTGTTGTTTAAATTGATCATGGATTATGTTAATATGTTAAGAAATAGAGTTAACCCAATTGGAATTACATGATTTGATTGTAAAACGAATTCACAGTAGCAATTTTCGTCAAGAACGCTTAAGAATGTCGTTTTCTTCAAAAATCATAAAAACTGTGTTTTGATTATGTATTGTAATGATTATGTATGTTATAATCATGTTAAGAGTCTAAAATTTTATTTTCATTAAGTTTCATGTGCATTATGTTGAGAAAAATCAGACTTTGGTGTGAAGAAATAAGCCAAATTGGCTTATTTCTTTGCCGTTCGCTAGCTGGGGGAAACCCACCAGTAGTGGGCCCCATCCCAGCTGGGCTTTAAGCTTATAATGACCCACCCCAGCGGGGCTACAAGCTGTCCGAAGTGGTTTAAGTAGTGTAATGCAAAACTGCTTTGACCTCCCTTAGTAAAAAAAGCATAACTTCTTCATACAAACTCCGATTAGGACGATTCAGGATGATTCGGAAAGATAACGAGTAGACCTACAACTTTTATTTTTTAAGTTTTTCAATTTGAAGTCGTTAATCAAAATGGTCATCTTTGTGACTGATGCGTATTCGGAGGCAATCGAAGGGCGTCGGACATGCACATACGCAAGTATAGTGCTGTCGACGATAATAGATATTTTTCTAAGTTATAAAACATTATTATTATGAATTATTAATGATGCTTAACATTAGTCAATGATGTAATGACAATTATGTCGACTTAAACAAACGTTAAGTGTTGATTAAAAGAGAAATATAAAGGAATATAAAACGAAGGTTAACATGCTTAATGTTAACAAACATTATACATCTAATGTGATGTAAAGGCGAGGTTTAAGACTTAACTAAATGTTAAGTGTATTAAAGGGGAACGTAATGAGAAGTAAAAGGAAGTTTAACGTAAAATAAATCGAATAAGCGATGAGGAGTCCTAACCGGACTTAACCACATAAATGGAACATTGTGTGTCAAACCTAAAGAAGTTGATAGTATATCGTAAAGTAGACTTACTTAAACGATTACTAAGCATGCTATGTGACTAATAAATGATGAGCATGATTATATAATTGTGTAGGATTCATGAAGTGCAGATAATCATAAGCTGTTTTTCGGTAATTTGTAATCTACGATCAAGGCAAGTCTTCCAGTTCCTATGTGCTACTTGTATTCAATTTTTATTTACATGTATTCATGGTAGCAATATGAGGCGTAGAATTTACATGTTACTCGCTATGAATTAAAAAAGTCAAATTATGACTATATTTGGTTGAGTTATGGAACTCAACATGTGATATACGAAATGTTGAGCATGTGGAACTTATATTTATATTGAACTGATATTTATGCTGAGCATGAAATCTTATAATTATTTTAAATTGAGATATATATTGAGCATGAACTTATGTGTTATGTGCGGCATGAAAGCTGTTAGATTTGCTGAGATGTCGAGCTCGTTCTTGCAAAATAACCATATTTGCAGGTTAAGGATCCAAGGTAACGTTATGTGCTACTTGAATGACGTGGCTCAGATATAATGGACAAAGATTAAATATTTTAGCTAAAGTTGTTATTCCTTTAAACCATGTTTAAGGTTCTGGAAGTGTACTTAATGGTTTATGATGTTTATTTTATGTTGAGTTGTAAAATTTGAGTTATTCGAAGTTTAAAGGATATTGAATTGGGATGTAAAATTTATATAATAACTTTGACGAAGCGATTCATGTAATATATTTGAATCAAAGATATGTAATGATAAAGGTTGAGATTCAGGGCAATAAAAGAAAGATATATATAAAAATTTTAAATATTCTGCATTTTTAGTGATTGTATTATCGAATAATGATGTAAAGATAGAATAAAGTTGTATTGTTAACGATCGAGAATGAGAATTATATTGTATAAATTTTGGGGTCGTTACAGGCAACCCTTCTAAACTATTTAGGAATATGGTTTTATTTAATTTGTTATTTCCCAGAAGCACGATATAGATCTAGAAAGGGGGTTGAATAGATCTTTAAAAATTATTTCATAATACTTATTTGAGAATTACCAAATAATTAATTAATCAAGATTATCTATAAGCAGCGAAATATTAGTTTGAAAACTCCCCTTAAAGATTTATTTTTGAAATCTCAGTTCTTAAACAATGTTTATGCATAATCAAACATATGGCAAATATAGCAGTTATATATATTGCAGAAAGTAAAGTGTAGAATGTAAAGGACACAATGGGTTTTAAGAGGTTCTGAGACTAAACAGCTCCTAACCCACTCTTCTGCTAAACAAGCAAGGAATCCACTAAATGATTCGGTCACTTAGACCAGGACACACTGCCCTCATCAAGCCCCGCAGACTTGGCTATTTTAGTCTCAATAGACAAGGACACAAAGACCTCTTCAAGCCCAGCAGTTTTGGCTATTTTGTCCCTAGGACAAGGATCTTCCGACCCTGCTTCGGTCACAAAGATCGGGATCCACTGACCCTAATTCGGTTACATTGACCAGGATCCTCCGACCCTTCTTCATGATTGGAGAACTGTTGTAGAGGTGCTGCTAAGATGTTTTGAAGGCTCTTTATCTTATTGTACTTAGCAGTTGTGTTGATCATCCTCTTGAAGCTTATTGAACTACATTGTTGGTGAAGCTTGATCTCTTTTGATTGTCAACAGCTCTTCATGATTAATGTTGATGTGCTGCTAAGCTATTCTTTTTAAGCTATTTATCCTTAGTGCTTAGCTACTTTGAACGGTCTCAGAATCGTAGACTTGTGTTCTCCACCTATGATTTGTAGATTTTGAGTGTTCATGATGAATCATAAAGTGAAACTTTGATATTGACCTTCTAATTCATCACTATTATTTCATCTTCATCAACTACATGGCTTCTTCATATTTGAATCTTCAGTTCTGCAATGTCCTCCACTATCTTGGCTCTGCCGCTCTGGCTCTTCTTCTCCGGAGCTTCTCTAGCTCTTCTGGTCTCTGGCTATGCGGCTTTGACCTTGATATATTCTCATCAACTTCTTGTGGTCTGATGAGGTGCTGCCAAGATTATCTTGTTAATTTTCCTTTCTCTTTGAACTTGGCAGCGATGAACATTTCTTTGTTTGTAGAGTTTTCCTTACTCTACGTTCTCACTCGTTTAGCTTGATGTTCATCATTTTGATGATGATTCTTCTGATAATTGAAAGTGTATTGCACATCATCATCCTCTTTGTTTGAATGAAGCTGTCTTTTATACTTCTCTAAAATCTTCCCGTTGAGAAGTATCCGTTAAAGCATTTAATGCTTAGATGCTTTGATATCTCTGATGTTGACTTTCTCAAGCTTTGTGTCAGTGTACCTTCTGACTTATGACTTGTCACATCAGTCAGGATTCATTTAGCTTTTCAGAAATTTTGCTTTCAGCTTACTATCCGTAAGATATATCTTTATTTTCATCCAAGAATATATCTTTTGAGACCTTAAGATCATATTTTTTCACCGTTCCAATTTTCAGTCTTTCTGTCAGACATGTCATGAACTTTACGATCTTCTGTTGCTGCAAGAGTTATAGGATTGAGCCTTATGATCGGTTTGACCTCTTTTGTTCTTATATTCTTTTCACTATTGATAGTATAGTGAGGGATGTCGTAATCCTTTTATTATGAATCCTCACCTATACTGTGACTTTATCTTTTCTTCTACTTTCGGATAGCTTCATGAGGTCTTGGACTTGCTTAGCAGATTCTTCTTCTTGCTATTGATACTTTAGTTGCTTTGTGAAGTCGACAACATCTTACTGAGTGAGTTGTTCTTCTTTGTTCACACAGGTTGGTTGCCTCTTTTATGAAGACTCGATTGCTCTACGATCTGTTCTGAGTCTAGTAATTCAATAGAATATCCTTGCAGTGACTTTTAGACTTCTTCTGGAGATCTCTTCTTATGAGAGAATTAAACTCAGATATCATCAAAGTATATTCTCTTGCCATATCCTCCTTTATGCGTAATCTTTACTCTAACTATCCATGGCACAAACTAAGCTTGGTGATCTCCTTTATTTCGTGTAGTCAGCACTTCACATATTACTTCTGATGCTGAATTTATAATCTTGATATCACTAAACAATCTTAGAGTATTATTTAGATACTGCTCTCGTTCAGTGTATGCTTGGAGTATCCTATGATCTTTTTGTTCTAAGAAATCTTTACTCTGCAATCTATTGATTCACTTAGAAGATTTATCGTTCTTGCCAGATGATGCTTAATAGCTTCTTCGACTTCTTGTGCAGCTCTTTGTTAGTCTTGTGGCTTTGAGATCACTTGCTTCTTTTGCGAGCTGATTTTCTGTCTGCAAAATAGAGTGAATTTTACGATCGTCTTATGTTGTGCAGACACAAATTTCTCCACGGAGATAAGCCTTGCAACTTTGAGATCAAGTGTTCATTTTACGAACTGAATCTTTGTATGTGAGCTGAAGTGAGCTTTGTTATCTTCTGATGTTGTACGAACATGGTTGACTCTGCTGAGTATCTTCATATTGTGAACAGGCAGAGTGACTTTACAATTATGAATTCCAATCATCTATACATCAGATCAGCTATCATAAAATCAACCTAACATTATTTGATCTTTCTATTCTAAGTCCTTGTACATAAATTCTTTTGAAGGACTTTACAAAACTTACTTGTACAGATATATATTAAGCACATGTAAATCTACTCTTCGATCAATACTTCTTTTATGCAAAGCAGTTTTTTTACAATGATCCTATCTATTACATATGCATTCAGAGCAAGGATCAACCTAACAAGTTTGATCATATTATTCTAAGTTCTTGTTCATGGATTTCTCAGTTAAGGACTATACAAAACATATTCATACAAATATACTTTATAAGCTTTATCATTTAATCATATACACGTGCCATTATCAAATCATATATATTTGGAATCTAATCAGAGGTTTAATCAAACTCCCCCTTAATTAAACATTCTTCTAATCTATTAGTAGATTACCAACATAATTAATTAATCTCCTTTAATTAATTAGACTCCTAATCCAATTAGGAACTTATGAGAGTATTTTTATTAATTAATTCCCAAATCCTTTTTGGTATTAAATAATAATAATAGTAGTAATAATAATAATAATAATAATAATAATAATAATAATAATAAGACCCATCTTATTAATTTATATTTAATATTTCCAAAATATTGAATAATAAATATTAAGCTATTTAACTTCTTCTATCACCATAGATTAAATTAAATATACTTAACTTATTATTGCAATTATGTCATTTACTTCTTAAATAAATATTTTTCTTTTGCGGTGTGACCTTTTAGGTTCTCCATATTAAACCGGTTGTAAATAAATCAATTAAAAAATTATTGTCTTATTTAAATAAATAAATTAAACTATTTAATTCATTTAAATAAATAATATTTATTCTACAATAAGGGTAAGCCCCCTTAGTGATCAATGACTTTTCAGATAGTATAGATTTCAATATTAATCATAAAAGAACCTTATAATGAATAGTTACCGTACAATTTCATCCTTCTACCATACAATTTCCCAATTAAATATAAGACATGAAATTACTGTCAAGTCTTATTTTATTTAATTATATGTATTTCGATTCTCAAATGCACAACTCTAAATAATGCAAATTAGAAACTACTTTCTAATGTCATTCTGCCTTGGCCAATGACTACAGAGTTGTCATTTATCGAATCACATATAACATTCTCTTTTTACTAGAAGCAGTAAATTCTTTGTTGACCATTCATTATCACCATTTACAACTTATTATACATAAGCATACCCTTTAATATACCTTAAGGGTCTTAAGAGATATGTTAAAGTATAATTCATCATACACAAGATAATATGATGATCTCAAGTCTAAGGATCACTTGTACTACTATCATTTAAGGAATTCCTATTGACATGCAAGTAAAACTCCATTAGGTATTCCTTTAGTGAGCCACGTTCAGTAAACTTATTCTCTAATAAGCATCTGCATACTTGCTTTAGTGTCTCCACATAAATGATTATGAGATCAATCATCATCTTCCTAATAGCAAGCAAAGTATGTACCAATCTATCTGGATTCATTAATCCCCTTTTTAGTAATCCAACATTTTGAAACGATTTTAGTTTAAGCTATCTAAGAATTTAGATCTCATTAGCATGATCGTCATCATGATTCTAAAATCATTGCTTAAAACTATGGGTTTATCACATATAATATAACAACACCATGTAGATAAAATAAAATACCTTTAATAAATGAATTCTTTTATTAATAAATGAATAAGATTACAAATTATATGCTACATCATATTAAATATGATTGGCTTGTGTGCATATCACTTTCAATCTCCCACTTGCACTAAAGTCAATCGGCATGATATCTAATTCCCATCTTCTCTAAGTGATGATCAAACTGCTTTTGGGTTAAAATTTTAGTAAATAGATATGCAATGTTGTTCTTGAGAGTCCACTGTCTTATAGTGACTACTTCTCTTTCAATGATTCTCTAATCAAATGAAAGTGTCACAACTTATGTTTGGATCCCAGATGAGACTTAGGAACTATTCCTAGTTTTGTAATGAACTTTTCATCCCGACAACCAACTTTGTAGCTTCATTTACAGTTATATACTTTGTCTTTCTCACTAAATTAACAACTCTTTGTTGTTTATAACTTTTCCAATTCACTGCACCACCGTTCAAGGTAACTATTTACCCTAAAGTGGATTCGTTGTTGTCATGGTCAGTTTTAAAAAATTGATTCTTTATACCCCTCTAGTTTTTAATCAGACCCACCATGCATCCTTAGTTCTGGTTGTGTACTTTAGGATGTTTTTTTTCACTATCTTATAATGATTTTCTCAAGAATATGACTGATCAACATCAAATCTTTTACATTTCATTACATACAAGCTCATCAACATAAGACATCTCTTGGAATTTTCCATGCTAAATCCCTTTAGCATCGAATGTATATACGTTCCTTGAGTCAAGCCAAATATCCTTTTAAATCTATCTATATAGATCCTTATCCCAAAAATATAGGATGCTCCTCTAAAATTATTCATGGAGGAATGTTTAGACAACATTACATTTACTGATTATAACATTGGTATGTCATTCCTTATCAGTAGTATATCAACATATAGTACTAGGAATGTCATTTGCACTCCCATTAACCTTTTGTACATACTTGATTCATTCTCGTTTTTGATAAAATCAAACTCTTTTGATTGTCTTATCAAAACGAACGTTCCAACTTTGAGAAGTTTGCCTCAATCCATAAATGGGTTGTTGTAGCTCGCATACATGATTTGCTCCAACCTTTGAAATAAATCCATATGACTGTATCATATATACATTCTCCTCTAATCACCATCGAGGAAAGGCGTCTTCACGTCCATTTGCCAGATTTCGCAATAATAAGCTGCAATCGCAAGCAAAATCCAAATGGACTTAAGCATTACTACCGGTAAGAAGGTTTCATAGTCAACTCCTTGACTTTGTTTGAAACCTTTTTTCAACCAGTCTGGCCTTATAGGTGTCCATCTTTCCATCTGCTCAGTCTTTCTCTTAAAGACATATATACACCCTTTAGGCTTATGCCTACGCGGAGGGTTAACCAAAGTCCATATTTGGTTTTTCATACATGGAGTTCATTTCAAATTTCATGGCCATCTGTCATTTCTCTAAGTGTCTACTACTCATAGTCTCATCGTATTTAACTAGATCATCATCCTCTATTATGCAAACCTCATCAGTATCATCTATGATGAATTCATACCTCCCAAGTATCTTCGATAATTTTCCACATTTATAATTTGGTTGTGGTACAATAGGTCTATCTACAGGTTCCTTTAGTTAACTTATAGTGTTTTGTGGTTCTTGAACACCTTAAAAATCTATAACCTTCCCACTAGCCCCTTCAATGATAAACACCTTTATCCAAGAAGGCGGTGCATTTCTCAACAAACACCTTTTGCTCAGTAGGATTATCGAACATATATACCCTAAACTTACTTTAGGATGTCCCACAAATCTGCACTTGTCTGATCTTGTCCCAAGCTTATCCTTTTGAAATCTTATTCATATAAGATGGACAACTCCTTATCTTAACATACTTAAGATTAGGAATCCTCCATGTCCATAACTCATATGGAGTCTTGGGGCCAAATTTTGATGGTACCTTATGTCGTAGATATGCAGCCATTTCTAGGGCATAACCCCATAAAGATATTGGATTGTCGGTAAAATCATTATAGACCGCACTATGTCCAATATGGTACGATTTTTCCTTACAGATACACCAATTGATAAGCGGTTTTATGACCACTTATTCAGATAGTAACCAGCTCATTCTGTTGCTTAAACTCAAGTAATCCAGTGCGTTTAATATGTTTTTCCTTTATTTTGCAGTGTTTATGTTTAGGAACTCTCCGGGTGCAAATTGAGCGTAAAAGGACCTAAGATGGCCTAAAAGGGGCATCGCACTTAAATAGGCTAAAAGAGATGATGGCATGATAGGGCAAAGCATGAAGTCAAATGGCTAAATGGGGATGTGATGTTTCAAAGAGGCTAAAAAGGAGTTCACTTGCCAAGCATGGGAATGGCAAAGCCAGGTGCAGCAAAAAGCAGCAGAAAAATCAGCATCAGAGGCCCGCGCGGTAGTGCCGGGTCAAGGCAGCAGGCATGCACGCCCGCGCCAATTTCTAGAGCCAGAGGCCCAACTTTCCTGCCCGCGTGGCCGCGCCCCATCCAAGCATATTCCTCGCGTGGCCACGCTAGTTTATTTTCGGCCAGCCATTGACTTTTTGATTTATTGAACAGGAGAAGGTAGAGATATAAGGGCTTTTAAGTCCTATTTGTAAAATGTCTCCATATAGGGAGCTCACATTAGCCCTAGCCCTAGTTTTCCACTTCCTTTTCCTTTCTATTTTGTATAGATTAGGAGTAGATTAAGGTAAGCATAGGGTTAATTGGTTAGTGTAGTTTCTAGGGTTAGATTAGTTAAAGAAGATTGAAGTAAGGATTGACATCAAAGATCCAACACTTGGAGAAGATACAAGATTTGCAATTCTCTATCTCTTACTCTCCTTGTATTCAATTTTTATTCGGATGATGTTTATCAACCTTGTGGATAATATATTTGGGTTATCTATGCCTTAAATCTATTTTGAGGTTCCAATGGAACCTTTTGAGTTGTCAATGTTGATTTCCCTTCCATGTTGGTCTTATTTGATTGCTATGTGCTTATCTATTGCAATGTATGCTTTAATTGCTTAATTGTGTTGCAACCAATTACTGTGATAACCTATGTGGGATTGAAAGACGAAATATAGGTTTATATCCAATCGCAGTAGCGGGCGATTGTAGGTTCACATGGCATTGGACTTATGATTTGTGCTTAGGATAGACATATACCGAAGCACCGCTCGTAGTCAATAGAGAACTTGACCTTCAACCCTATTTATTTGTAAATCACATAGACATATAGTGGTTTAGGTAATGTGGGTGTTCACATGCGTCTATCACCTGTGGATTGCATGTGATACGGATTAGGTGCATCGAAAGATGGACTTCTCCCACTTTCGTGATTTCGGCTAATAACTATTGCGATTGGTTTGACCTGACTGGGAGTGTATCGACTTAGACGAATCATTAGGGGAAATTGGGATCTCTTATCTTCATTGTCTAATTCGACTCTAGGATTAATTAGTTTAACTTCAATTCCTTGCCTAGTTTAAAACAGTTTTAATTCAATCTCTTTACCATCCTTTTATATAAGACTGAAATGATTATGTGCTAGTGGTTTGGTGTCTTTTATCCATTAATTCTCTGTGGGACGATATCTGTACTTACTCTTTATTACTCGTTGGTCGCGTATACTTACACGTAAATCGTGTCATCTAATCGAACCAACAAGTTTTTGGCGCCGTTACCGGGGAATTATTTGGATAACTGTTTGCCAACATTAGTTTCAATCAAATTAGTCTTAATTTAAACTTTTTATTTTTGTTTTAATTCTTCCTATATTCTCTTCTCAGGTACAATGGACTTAAATTTCTATCCATGGAACTGTACAAGACAAGAACAACCAAGGGAAACAAGCACTGATGGACTCGACCCAATTGCCACACTCTCAGCACAGTTAGAGGAGCTCTCGAGAAAGTTAGATACTAGTTTTAGCCCAACAGAGTCGAGAGCCAGTGACTTCATATGACTATGGTGCTGGAGCTTATATGAGCCATCAGGAGCCTATCAGTTATGGACAGGAGCAGTATGGGGGTGAGTACTTCCACAGTGAACCGTACACCAATTATCAGCAAGATTGGGGGTATCACCCGAGCCCTTCCGAAAACTACTATCAAGACCAATATTGTGAGTCGAGTCCAATTTTTACACCCGAACCCACTTATTCATCCCCATGTTTACAAAGAGAACAGTCTACCATGGACATCCTGGATAGAGCCTTAGCGAAGCAAGAGGAGATGATTAGGAGCCAAGAAGAATCGAACCAAAACTTTCTGAACTAGATGGCCCTAATCAATAATCCCTCAACAAATGAGCCTCAATACAGGGAGCCCGTGGCTGAAATAGAAAAGGAAGGATTGGACAATTTCTGGGGAAATTCCATAGCATCAACACAGAAGACCTTAGTTGAGCAATCACAGTCAATCGAGAATCTTCAGAATGTGGCAAATCAGATTAACATGGCCTTGATGAAAGAGGAGTTGATTGAGCAAGGGATACAGACTCAGAATCTTCATAATCAGCTCTCTCAAGTAATGGAAGCCGTGAGCAAAGGACCTCAGAACTCCAGTGAGATTCAGTACATGGATTCTGAGGATGAAGTGGACGAGGAGATCTTGATTGAGCAAGAGTATTCAAATGAGGATCTTCAGATTTGGGTAGAGCAGATTAGCACGGCATTAAGGAAAGACGAGGTATTTGAACAAGAGATAACAATGCAAGATCCTGTACCTCCAATGACTGAAGCCGTAAATTATGGTCCCCAAACTACTTGGTGCTATGACATGGGTGCAGAAATTAATAGAGAATTCGAAGTGCAATTGCAACTGGATGAGCCGAAGGCAATGGAACAAGAGGAGATAATTAGGGATGTGGAACAGTATGAACCAACAGTGATAATACCCCAAGAACCTTCTCTGCCGAAGTTTGAGAATCCAGTCAAGTTTGCACACCCTTGCCCCCTTGGTAGCCACATTACAGAGCCGGATCTAGATGATATGAGAGAGTCCACAAGCTTCAAACTATGGTGGTTAGAAAAGAAGAGAATAGAAGAAGAAACTATTGTGTTGTGTGAACCTCAAAGCCCAAACCAGTTCACATACACAATGGAACCCTTGCCTAGCCCCCTACCTTTAGTACGGGGAATCCTTGTTTATATCATGTGCTAGGTCGTTTAAATCTGCATCCTCTCCTACTGGGAAGCCGCCAAAGTCACACAGCTAGTCTGATGGATGGAGGGGTTCTCCAATACCGTCGGGGAGTTGGATAGCAGTGGTCAGACAGAGTCGATCTAGAGGACTATAAAGCAAGCGCTTGATGGGAGGCACCCCATCAATTCTCTCTATCTCTCTATTTAATTCTCCATTTACATACTTTCTATCACATTTCCCTCCCTATCGTTTAATTCTTATTAATTAATATTTAGTTTAAAGTTTTTGCATACTTTAGCATTTAGGAGTTCATTGCCTACATTTTTGGACTTAGGCATGAATGCGTATAATTTTTGGGAACATAAAGCTTATAGCATATTTTTGATGCGCTTGCACATTGAATACGCCTTTAGAGAATTTTCGGGAATTTAATGCATATAACTTTCCATGTTGGATTCTCTTGATGTAAATAGTCAATATATACTTTTGATAATCTAAGACGGCTTAATAAGATTTTATGTCTTTCTCAGGATCAATGCATGCTGCAAGAAGCCAAACTAAAGGGCTAACCAAGTGCATAGAAAAAAATCTGCAGAAACAAAATCTGGCAGCCCGCGCGGCCGTGCCCAATTCAAGGCATTACCACGAGCGGCTGCGCCACATGCAGAATGGGCCAGATTGGGAAAAATCTTGCAGATTTTGGGGGGCACCAATTCATATAGATTATCAACAGCACCCAAACCTCAATCCATCTAATCCCGAACCCTCGAGTTCCTTAATGCAATCCCCCCCCCCCCACTACAAGCCTTAATTTTGAAAACCTCCTATATCATCAATCCGAAGTATCAAGTCCCATCCACCTCATCCTCTCAACCTGGTCAATTGAGATATTGAGTGTGGAATCATTAGCAGAGTAAGATTAATATTGAGTTGGGTTGTATCGTTTAGTATAGTGTTGAGCGGGGTCTATTTTGCCAGAGCAGAGAGAGGCGGGGAAACTTCTGAGAAGGCGCCAATTCATTTCATGCAGCATCAGAAGCCGAATAGGGGAGTTCCTTTCTTTTTACCTTTACCTTCAATGAGGACATTGAACACTTTAAGTTTGGGGGTATTGGTTTTATTTTGCATATTTAGTTAGTTCATTTCATGTTTTGCATATAGTGTAATTTGCATGCATATTGCATATTGTGTTTGTTTATATAGTGCATGTAGGTCATATTTTATTAAAATTTGTCAAAATTTTAAAAAAAAATTCTTTTGTTTTTCATTCTATGTTTAGAGCATATTGTATGAATCCAGTTTTCAGTTGGTTGGTATGTATGTTGCCTGTGAAGAAACTGAAATCACTTGATTTTTGAACTGATTTAAGACTTAAGCCTGATTTCATGGTCATATATGTAAATCCTTATCTGTCAGATACTGTGTAGCCAATGAGCACGATAGAGTAACCATCATAACATGCTAAGTTTAAATTTTCACATACTTGTCTTCTGGTGGGGAAGCTATGTTTTAATAAAAGAATTTCAGTTCTTATATGATAATAACTAAAACTATTAAAAGCTTAAGTTTGGGGGAAACAAGGGTATGTTGCATCTATGTGGGGAGATGGAGCGTAAGACGCACTCCCCTGGAAAAAGAAAACAAAAGAAAATGCATTGAAAAACGAAAAAAAAATAGAATAAACACGTCGGCTACGTCGAGTTCTATGGCCTTTGATATTCGAGCAAGTAAGCCCTCGGGGTGTCTCTACACCCAGCGCCCTAAGGCCGTCTAGTCTGGGAGTCGTTGGTCAAAAGCTCGCTACATGAATATCATTGAAAAGCCTAAGAGAACTAGGCATTGCACAGTCGATTGTGTAACAGGGAAAGTGCGAATACGCCCTCGTGAGTAATAAAAGCTTAATGAAAACCCCCTGTTAACTCTTGACTCTAGTAATGCATGGTCTTGGTTAGAACTTATATGATTTACTATTTTTCTTAAATTAAATCTTATTTTTCTCCTAAGAAGCATAGTATGTGAGTTATCTATCTAAATGCATGTTTAATGGTTGCTAAGCACACAACGCACAACACATCAGTGCTGACAATTTTGGATTTGCAAGAATATGCCTTATGGTCTTGTCTTGGGTAGCTTATCGGTTTGACTATCTTGTGGTTTTTTCAAGACATTGCTTTGAAGTTCAATATTGACTGGAACTTGGTTTGCGTTCATGATAGCGCAAGTTGCATACATTGTATATACTGCATTGCATATGTTGTTTAGTTTTGTTTTGGTTGCTTGAGGGCGAGCAACGTTTAAGTTTGGGGGTATTTGATAAGTGATTTTATGACCACTTATTCAGATAGTAACCAGCTCATTCTATTGCTTAAACTCAAGTAATCCTATGCATTTAATATGTTTTTCCTTTGTTTTATAGTGTTTATGTTTAGGAACTCTCTGGGTGCAAATTAAGCGTAAAAGGACCTAAGATGGCCTAAAAAGGGAATCGCACTTAAATAGGCTAAAAGAGATGATGGCATGATAGGGCAAAGCATGAAGTCAAACGACTAAATGGGGATGTGATGTTGCAAAGAGGCTAAAAAGGAGTTCACTTGCCAAGCATGGGAGTGGCAAAGCCAAGTGCAGCAAAAAGCAGCAGAAAAACCAGCATCAGAGGCCCGCGCGGCCGCGCCGGGTCAAGGCAGCAGGCACGCGCACCCGCGCCAATCTCCAAAGCCAGAGGCCCAACTTTCCTGCCCGCGCAGCCATGCCCCATCCACGCCTATTCCTCGCGCGGCCACGCCAGTATATTTTTGGCCAGACTTTGACTTTTTGATTTATTGAACAAGGGAAGGCAGAGATATAAGGGCTTTTAAGCCCTATTTGTAAAAGATCTCCATATAGGGAGCTCACATTAGCCCTAGCCCTAGTTTTCCTCTTCCTTTTCCTTTCCATTTTGTATAGATTAGGAGTAGATTAAGGTAAGCGTAGGGTTAATTAGTTAGTATAGTTTCTAGGGTTAGATTAGTTAAAGAAGATTGAAGCAAGGATTGACATCAAAGATCCAACACTTGGAGAAGATACAAGATTTGCATTTCTCTATCTCTTACTCTCCTTGTATTCAATTTTTATTCGGATGATGTTTATCAACCTTGTGGATAATATATTTGGGTTGTATATGCCTTAAATCTATTTTGAGGTTCCAATGGAACCTTTCGAGTAGTCAATGTTGATTTCCCTTCCATGTTGGTCTTATTTGATTGCTATGTGCTTATCTATTGCGATGTATGCTTTAATTGCTTAATTGTGTTGCAACCAATTACTGTGATAACCTATGTGGGATTGAAAGACGAAATATAGGTTTAGATCCAATCGCAGTAGCGGGCGATTGTAGGTTCACATGGCGTTGGACTTATGATTTGTGCTTAGGATAGACATATATCGAAGCACCGCTCGTAGTCAATAGAGAACTTGACCTTCAACCCTATTTATTTGTAAATCACATAGACATATAGTGGTTTAGGTAATGTGGGTGTTCACGTGCGTCTATCACCTGTGGATTGCACGTGATACGGATTAGGTGCATCAAAAGATGGCCTTCTCCCACTTTCGTGTTCTCGGCTAATAATTATTGTGATTGGTTTGACCTAACTGGGAGTGTATCGACTTAGACGAATCATTATAGGAAATTAGGATCTCTTATCTTCATTGTCTAATTCGACTCTAGGATTAATTAGTTTAACTTCAATTCCTTGCCTAGTTTAAAATAGTTTTAATTCAATCTCTTTCCCATCCGTTTAAATAAGACTAAAATGATTATGTGCTAGTGGTTTGGTGTCTTTTATCCATTAATTCTCTGTGGGACGATATCTGTACTTACTCTTTATTACTCGTTGGCCGTGTATACTTGCGCGTAAATTGTGTCATCTAATCGGACCAACAAGTTTTTGGCGCCGTTACCGGGGAATTATTTGGATAACTATTTGCCAACATTAGTTTTAATCAAATTAGTCTTAATTTAAACTTTTTATTTTTGTTTTAATTCTTCCTATATTCTCTTCTCAGGTACAATGGTCTTAAATTTCTATCCATGGAACTGTACAAGACAAGAGCAACCAAGGGAAGCAAGCACTGATGGACTCGACCTAATTGCCACACTCTCAGCACAGTTAGAGGAGCTCTCGAGAAAGTTAGGATACTGTTTCAGCCCAACAGAGTCGAGAGTCAGTGACTTCATATGACTATGGTGCTGGAGCTTATATGAACCATCAGGAGCCTATCATTTATGGACAGGAGCAGTATGGGGGTGAGTACTTCCACAGTGAACCGTGCACCAATTATCAGCAAGATTGGGGGTATCACCCGAGCCCTTCCGAAAACTACTATCAAGACTAATACTGTGAGCCGAGTCCAATTTTTACACCCGAACCCACTTATTCATCCCCATGTTTACAAGGAGAACAGTCTACCATGGACATCCTGGATAGAGCCTTAGCGAAGCAAGAGAGATGATTAGGAGCCAAGAAGAATTGAACCAAAACTTTCTGAACCAGATGGCCCTAATCAACAATCCCTCAACAAATGAGCCTCAATACAGGGAGTCCGTGGCTGAAACAGAAAAGGAAGGATTGGACAATTTTTGGGGAAATTCCATAGCATCAACACAGGAGACCTTAGTTGAGCAATCACAGTCAATCAAGAATCTTCATAATGGGGCAAATCAGATTAACATGGCATTGATGAAAGAGGAGTTGATTGAGCAAGGGATACAGACTCAGAATCTTCAAAATCAGCTCTCTCAAGTAGTGGAAGCCGTGAACAAAGGACCTCAGAACTCCAGTGAGATTCAGTACATGGATTCTGAGGATGAAGTGGATGAGGAGATCTTGATTGAGCAAGAGTATTCAAATGAGGATCTTCAAATTTGGGTAGAGCAGATTAGCACGGCATTAAGGAAAGATGAGGTATTTGAACAAAAGACAACAATGCAAGATCCTGTACCTCCAATGACTGAAGCCGTAAGTTATGATCCCCAGACTACGTGGTGCTATGACATGGGTGCAGAAATTGATAGAGAATCCAAAATGCAATTGCAACTGGACGAGCCGAAGGCAATAGAACAAGAGGAGATAATTGGGGATGTGGAACAGTATAAACCAACAGTGATAATACCCCCAAGAACCTTCTCCGCCAAAGTTTGAGAATCCAGTCAAGTTTGCACACCCTTGCCCCCTTGGTAGCCACATTACAGAGCCGGATCTCGATGATATGAGAGAGTCCGCAAGCTTCAAACCATGGTGGTCAAAAGAGAAGAGAATAGAAGAAGAAATCATTGTGTTGTGTGAACCTCAAAGCCAAAACCAATTCACATACACAATGAAACCCTTGCCTAGCCCCCTACCTTTAGTACGGGGAATCCTTGTTCATATCATGTGCTAGGTAGTTTAAATCTGCATCCTCTCTTATTGGGAAGCCGCCAAAGTCACACAGCTATTCTGATGGATGGAGGGGTTCTCCAATACCGTCGGGGAGGTGGATAGCAGTGGTCAGACAGAGTCGAGCTAGAGGACTATAAATCAAGTGCTCGATGGGACGCACCCCATCAATTCTCTCTATCTCTCTGTTTAATTCTCCATTTACATGCTTTTTTTCACATTTCCCTCCCCGTCGTTTAATTCTTATTAATTAATATTTATTTTAAAGTTTTTGCATACTTTAGCAATTAGGAGTTCGTTGCCTATATTTTTGGACTTAGGCATGAATGCGTATAATTTTTGGGAACATAAAGCTTATAGCATATTTTTGATGCGCTTGCACATTGAATACGCCTTTAGAGAATTTTTGGGAATTTAATGCATATAACTTTCCATGTTAGATTCTCTTGATGCAAATAGTCAATATATACTTTTGATAATCTAAGAGGGCTTAATAAGATTTTATGTCTTTCTCAGGATCAATGCATACTGCAAGAAGCCAAACTAAAGGGCCAATCAAGTGCATAGAAAAAAATCTGCAGAAACAAAATCTGGCAGCTCGCGCGGCCGTGCCCAATTCAAGGCATTACCACGCACGGCCGCGTCACATACAGACTGGGCCTGACTTGGGAAAAATCTTGCAGATTTTGGGGGGCACCAATTCATATAGATTATCAACAGTACCCAAACCTCAGTCCATCTAATCCCGAACCCTCGAGTTCCTTAATGCAATCCCCCCCCCCCACTACAAGCCTTAATTTTGAAAACCTCCTATCTCATCAATCCGAAGTACCAAGTCCCATCCACCTCATCCTCTCAACCTGATCAATTGAGATATTGAGTGTGGAATCATTAGCAGAGCAAGATTGATATTGAGTTGGGTTGGGTCGTTTAGTATAGTGTTGAGCGGGGTCTATTTTGCCAGAGCAAAGAGAGGCGGGGAAACTTCTGAGAAGGCGCCAATTCATTTCATGTAGCATCAAAAGTCGAATAGAGGAGTTCCTTTCTTTTTACCTTTACCTTCAATGAGGACATTGAACACTTTAAGTTTGGGGGTATTGGTTTTATTTTGCATATTTAGTTAGTTCATTTCATGTTTTGCATATAGTGTAATTTGCATGCATATTGCATATTGTGTTTGTTTATATAGTGCATGTAGGTCATATTTTATTAAAATTTGTCAAAATTTTAAAAAAAATTCTTTTGTTTTGCATTCTGTGTTTAGAGCATATTGTATGAATCCAGTTTTCAGTTGGTTGGTATGTATATTACCTGTGAAGAAACTGAAATCACTTGATTTTTGAACTGATTTGAGACTTAAGCCTGATTTCATGGTCATAGATGTAAATCCTTATATGTCAGATACTGTGTAGCCAATGAGCACGATAGAGTAACCATCATGACATGCTAAGTTTAAATTTTCACATACTTGTCTTCTGGTGGGAAAGCTATGTTTTAATAAAAGAATTTCAGTTCTTATATGATAATAACTAAGACTGCTAAAAGCTTAAGTTTGGGGGAAACAGGGGTATGTTGCATCTATGTGGGGAGATGGAGCGTAAGACGCACTCCCCTGGAAAAAGAAAACAAAAGAAAATGCATTGAAAAAGGAAAAAAATAGAATAAACACTTCGGCTACGTCGAGTTCTGTGGCCTTTGATATTCGAGCAAGTAAGCCCTCGGGGTGTCTCTACACCCAGCGCCCTAAGGCCGTCTGGTCTGGGAGTCGTTGGTCGAAAGCTCGCTACATGAATATCATTGAAAAGCCTAAGAGGACTAGGCATTGCACAGTCGATTGTGTAACCAGGAAAGTGCGAATACGCCCTCGTAAGTAATAAAAGCTTAAGGAAAACCTTCTGTTAACTCTTGACTCTAGTAATGCATGGTCTTGGTCAGAACTTATATGATTTACTATTTTTCTTAAATTAAATCTTATTTTTCTCCTAAGAAGCATAGTATATAAGTTATCTATCTAAATGCATGTTTAATGGTTGCTAAGCACACAACGCACAACACATCAGTGCTGACAGTTTTGAATTTGCAAGAATATGCCTTATGGTCTTGTCTTAGGTAGCTTATCGATTTGACTATCTTGTGGTTTTTTCGAGGCATTGCTTTAAAGTTCAATATTGACTGGAACTTGGATTTGCATTCATGATAGCGTAAGTTGCATACACTGTATATACTACATTGCATATGTTGTTTAGTTTTGTTTTGGTTGCTTGAGGGCAAGCAACGTTTAAGTTTGGGGGTATTTGATAAGCGGTTTTATGACCACTTATTCAGATAGTAACTAGCTCATTCTGTTGCTTAAACTTAAGTAATCCTGTGCATTTAATATGTTTTTCCTTTGTTTTGTAGTGTTTATGTTTAGGAACTCTCCGGGTGAAATTGAGCATAAAAGGACCTAAGATGGCCTAAAAGGGGCATCGCACTTAAATAGGCTAAAAGAGATGATGGCATGATAGGGCAAAGCATGAAGTTAAACAGCTAAATAAGGATGTGATGTTGCAAAGAGGCTAAAAAGGTGTTCACTTGCCAAGCATGGGAGTGGCAAAGCCAGGTGCAGCAAAAAGCAGTAGAAAAACCAGCATCAGAGGCCTGCGCGGCCGCACCGGGTCAAGGCAGCAGGCACGCGCGCCCACGCCAATCTCCAGAGCTAGAGGCCCAACTTTCCTGGTCGTGCCCCATCCAAGCCTATTCCTTGCGCGGCCGCGCTAGTCTAGTTTGGTCCAGACTTTGACTTTTTAATTTATTGAACGGGAGAAGGCGGAGATATAAGGGCTTTTAAGCCCTATTTGTAAAAGATTTCCATATAGGGAGCTCACATTAGCCCTAGCCCTAGTTTTCCTCTTCCTTTTCCTTTCCATTTTGTATAGATTAGGAGTAGATTAAGGTAAGTGTAGGGTTAATTAATTAGTGTAGTTTTTAGGGTTAGATTAGTTAAAGAAGATTGAAGCAAGGATTGACATCAAAGATCCAACACTTGGAGAAGATACAAGATTTGCATTTCTTTATCTCTTACTCTCCTTGTATTCAATTTTTTTTCGGATGATGTTTATCAACCTTGTGGATAATATATTTGGGTTGTATATGCCTTAAATCAATTTTGAGGTTCCAATGGAACCTTTCGAGTAGTCAATGTTGATTTCCCTTCCATGTTGGTCTTATTTGATTGCTATGTGCTTATCTATTGCGATGTATGCTTTAATTGCTTAATTGTGTTGCAACCAATTACTGTGATAACCTATGTGGGATTGAAAGACGAAATATAGGTTTAGATCCAATCGCAGTAGCGGGCGATTGTAGGTTCACATGGCGTTGGACTTATGATTTGTGCTTAGGATAGACATATATCGAAACACCGCTCGTAGTCAATAGAGAACTTGACCTTCAACCCTATTTATTTGTAAATCACATAGTCATATAGTGGTTTAGGTAATGTGGGTGTTCACGTGCGTCTATCACCTGTGGATTGCACGTGATACGGATAGGTGCATCAAAAGATGGCCTTCTCCCACTTTCGTGTTCTCGGCTAATAATTATTGCGATTGGTTTGACCTGACTGGGAGTGTATCGACTTAGACGAATCATTATAGGAAATTGGGATCTCTTATCTTCATTGTCTAATTCGACTCTAGGATTAATTAGTTTAACTTCAATTCCTTGCCTAGTTTAAAATAGTTTTAATTCAATCTCTTTACAATACATTTAAATATGACTGAAATAATTATGTGTGAGTGGTTTGGTATCTTTTATCCATTAATTATTTGTGGGACGATATCTGTACTTACTCTTTATTACTCATTGGCCGCATATACTTGCGCGTAAATTGTGTCATCTAATCGGACCAACAAGTTTTTGGCGCCGTTGCCGGGGAATTATTTGGATAACTGTTTGCCAACATTAGTTTCAATCAAATTAGTCTTAATTTAAACTTTTTATTTTTGCTTTAATTCTTCCTATATTCTCTTCTCAGGTACAATGGACTTAAATTTCTATCCATGGAATTGTACAAGACAAGAACAAACAAGGGAAGCAAGCACTGATGGACTCGACCCAATTGTCACACTCTCAGCACAGTTAGAGGAGCTCTCGAGAAAGTTGGATACTGTTTCAACCCAACAGAGTCGAGAGCCAGTGACTTCATATGACTTTGGTGCTGGAGCTTATATGAGCCATCAGGAGCCTATCAGTTATGGACAGGAGCAGTATGGGGGTGAGTACTTCCACAGTGAACCGTACACCAATTATTAGCAAGATTGGGGGTATCACCCGAGCCCTTCCGAAAACTACTATCAAGACCAATACTGTCAGCCGAGTCCAATTTTTACACCCGAACCCACTTATTCATCCCCATGTTTACAAGGAGAACAGTCTACCATGGACATCCTGGATAGAACCTTAGCGAAGCAAGAAAAGATGATTAGGATCCAAGAAGAATCGAACCAAAACTTTCTGAACCAGATGGCCCTAATCAACAATCCCTCAACAAATGAGTCTCAATACAGGGAGCACGTGGCTGAAACAGAAAAGGAAGGATTGGACAATTTGTGGAGAAATTCCATAGCATCAACGCAAGAAACCTTAGTTGAGCAATCACAGTCAATCGAGAATCTTCAGAATGGGGCAAATCAGATTAAAATGGCCTTGATGAAAGAGGAGTTGATTGAGCAAGGGATACATACTCAGAATCTTCAGAATCAGCTCTCTCAAGTAGTGGAAGCCATGAGCGAAGGACCTCAGAACTCCAGTGAGATTCAGTACATGGATTCTGAGGATGAAGTGGACGAGGAGATCTTGATTGAGCAAGAGTATTCAAATGAGGATCTTCAAATTTGGGTAGAGCAGATTAGCACGGCATTAAAGAAAGACGAGGTATTTGAACAAGAGACAACAATGCAAGATCCTGTACCTCCAATGACTGAAGCCGTAAGTTATGATCCCCAAACTACGTGGTGCTATGACATGGGTGCAGAAATTGATAGAGAATTCGAAGTGCAATTGCTACTGGACGAGCCGAAGGTAGTGGAACAAGAGGAGATAATTGGGGATGTGGAACAGTATGAACCAACAGTGATAATACCCCAAGAACCTTCTCCGCCAAAGTTTGAGAATCCAGTCTAGTTTGCACACCCTTTCCCCCTTCGTAGCCACATTACAGAGCCTGATCTCGATGATATGAGAGATTCCACAAGCTTCAAACCATGGTGGTTAGAAGAGAAGAGAATAGAAGAAGAAACCGTTGTGTTGTGTGAACCTCAAAGCCCAAACTTGTTCACATACACAATGGAACCCTTGCCTAGCCCCCTACCTTTAGTACGGGGAATCCTTGTTCATATCATGTGCTAGGTAGTTTAAATCTGCATCCTCTCAAATTGGGAAGCCGCCAAAGTCACATAGCTATTCTGATGGATGGAGGGGCTCTCCAATACCGTCGGGGAGTTGGATAGCAGTGGTCAGACAGAGTCGAGCTAGAGGACTATAAATCAAGCGCTCGATTGGAGGCACCCCATCAATTCTCTTTATCTCTCTGTTTAATTCTCCATTTACATGCTTTCTATCACATTTCCCTCCCCCTCGTTTAATTCTTATTAATTAATATTTAGTTTAAAGTTTTTGCATACTTTAGCAATTAGGAGTTCATTGCCTATATTTTTGGACTTAGGCATGAATGCGTATAATTTTTGGGAACATAAAGCTTATAGCATATTTTTGATGCGCTTGCACATTGAATACGCCTTTAGAGAATTTTCGGGAATTTAATGCATATAACTTTCCATGTTGGATTCTCTTGATGTAAATAGTCAATATATACTTTTGATAATCTAAGAGGGCTTAATAAGATTTTATGTCTTTCTCAGGATCAATGCATGCTGCAAGAAGCCAAACTAAAGGGCCAACTAAGTGCATAGAAAAAAATCTGCAGAAACAAAATCTGGCAGCCCGTGCGGTCGCTCCCAATTCAAGGCATTACCATATACAGACTAGGCCTGACTTGGGAAAAATCTTGCAAACCAATTCATATAGATTATCAACAACACCCAAACCTCAGTCCATCTAATCCCGAACCCTCGAGTTCCTTAATGCAATCCCCCCCCCCCCACTACAAGCCTTAATTTTGAAAACCTTCTATCTCATCAATCCGAAGTACCAAGTCCCATCCACCTCATCCTCTCAACCTGATCAATTGAGATATTGAGTGTGGAATCATTAGCAGAGCAAGATTGATATTGAGTTGGGTTGGGTCGTTTAGTATAGTGTTGAGCGGGGTCTATTTTGCCAGAGCAGAAAGAGGTGGGAAACTTCTGAGAAGGCGCCAATTCATTTCATGCAGCATCAGAAGCCGAATAGGGGAGTTCCTTTCTTTTTACCTTTACCTTCAATAAGGACATTGAACACTTTAAGTTTGGGGGTATTGGTTTTATTTTGCGTATTTAGTTAGTTCATTTCATGTTTTGCATATAGTGTAATTTGCATGCATATTGCATATTGTGCTTGTTTATATAGTGCATGTAGGTCATATTTTATTAAAATTTGTCAAAATTTTAAAAAAAACTCTTTTATTTTGCATTCTGTGTTTAGAGCATATTGCATGAATCCAGTTTTCAGTTGGTTAGTATGTATGTTGCCTGTGAAGAAACTGAAATCACTTGATTTTTGAACTGATTTGAGACTTAAGCCTAATTTCATGGTCATATATGTAAATCCTTATCTGTCAGATACTGTGTAGCCAATGAGCACGATAAAGTAACCATCATGACATGCTAAGTTTAAATTTTCACATACTTGTCTTCTGGTGGGAAAGCTATGTTTTAATAAAAGAATTTCAGTTCTTATATAATAATAACTAAGACTGTTAAAAGCTTAAGTTTAGGGGAAACAGGGGTATGTTGTAGCTATGTGGGGAGATGGAGCATAAGACGCACTCCCCTGGAAAAAGAAAACAAAAGAAAATGCATTGAAAAAGGAAAAAAAATAGAATAAACACGTCGGCTACGTCGAGTTCGGTGGCCTACACCCAGCGCCCTAAGGTCTTCTGGTCTGAGAGTCGTTGGTCGAAAGCTCGCTACATGAATATCATTGAAAAGCCTAACAGGACTAGGCATTGCACAGTCGATTGTGTAACCGAAAAAGTTCGAATACGCCCTCGTGAGTAATAAAAACTTAATGAAAACCCCCTGTTAACTCTTGACTCTAGTAATGCATGGTCTTGGTTAGAACTTATATGATTTACTATTTTTCTTAAATTAAATCTTGTTTTTCTCCTAAGAAGCATAATATGTGAGTTATCTATCTAAATGCATGTTTAATGGTTGCTAAGAACACAACTCACAACACATCAGTGCTGACAGTTTTGGATTTGCAAGAATATGCCTTATGGTCTTGTCTTGGGTAGCTTATCGGTTTGACTATCTTGTGGTTTTTTCGAGGCATTGCATTGAAGTTCAATATTGACTGGAACTTGGATTTGCATTCATGATAGCGTAAGTTGCATACATTGTATATACTGCATTGCATATGTTGTTTAGTTTTGTTTTGGTTGCTTGAGGGCAAGCAACGTTTAAGTTTGGGGGTATTTAATAAGAGGTTTTATGACCACTTATTCAGATAGTAACCAGCTCATTCTGTTGCTTAAACTCAAGTAATCCTGTGCGTTTAATATGTTTTTCCTTTGTTTTGCAGTGTTTATGTTTAGGAACTCTCCCGGTGCAAATTGAGCGTAAAAGGACCTGAGATGGCCTAAAAGGGGCATCGCACTGAAATAGGCTAAAAGAGATGATGGCATGATAGGGCAAAGCATGAAGTTAAACAGCTAAATGGGGATGTGATGTTGCAAAGCGGCTAAAAAGGAGTTCACTTGCCAAGCATGGGAGTGGCAAAGCCAGGTGCAGCAAAAAGCAGCAGAAAAACCAGCATCAGAGGCCCAAGCGGCCGCGTCGGGTCAAGGCAGCAGGCACGCGTGCCCGCGCCAATCTCCAGAGCCAGAGGCCCAACTTTCCTGCCCGCGCGGCCGCGCCCCATCTAAGCCTATATCTCGTGCGGTCGCGCCAGTCTATTTTCGGCCAGACTTTGACTTTTTTATTTATTGAACTGGAGAAGGTAGAGATATAAGGGCTTTTAAGCCCTATTTGTAAAAGATCTCCATATAGGGAGCTCACATTAGCCCTAGCCCTAGTTTTCCTCTTCCTTTTCCTTTCCATTTTGTATAGATTAGGAGTAGATTAAGGTAAGCGTAGGGTTAATTAGTTATTTTAGTTTCTAGGGTTAGATTAGTTAAAGAAGATTGAAGTAAGGATTGACATCAAAGATCCAACACTTGGAGAAGATACAAGATTTGCATTTCTCTATCTCTTACTCTCCTTGTATTCAATTTTTATTCGGATGAAGTTTATCAACCTTGTGGATAATATATTTGGGTTGTATATGCCTTAAATCTATTTTGAGGTTCCAATGGAACCTTTTGAGTAGTCAATATTGATTTCCCTTCCATGTTGGTCTTATTTGATTGCTATGTGCTTATCTATTGCGATGTATGCTTTAATTGCTTAATTGTGTTGCAACCAATTACTGTGATAACCTATGTGGGATTGAAAGACGAAATATAGGTTTAAATCCAATCGCAGTAGCGGGCGATTATAGGTTCACATGGCGTTGGACTTATGATTTGTGCTTAGAATAGACATATACCGAAGCACCGCTCGTAGTCAATAGTGAACTTGACCTTCAACCCTATTTATTTGTAAATCACATAGACATATAGTGGTTTAGGTAATATAGGTGTTCACATGCGTCTATCACCTGTGGATTGCACGTGATACGGATTAGGTGCATCGAAAGATGGCCTTCTCCCACTTTCGTGTTCTCGACTAATAACTATTGCGATTGGTTTGACCTGACTGGGAGTGTATCGACTTAGATGAATTATTAGGGAAATTGGGATCTCTTATCTTCATTGTCTAATTCGACTCTAGGATTAATTAGTTTAACTTTAATTCCTTGCCTAGTTTAAAATAGTTTTAATTCAATCTCTTTACCATCCGTTTAAATAAGACTGAAATGATTATGTGCTAGTGGTTTGGTGTCTTTTATCCATTAATTCTCTGTGGGACGATATCTGTACTTACTCTTTATTACTCGTTGGCCGCGTATACTTGCGCGTAAATTGTGTCATCTAATCGGACCAACACCTAATCAATTATTGCGTATCAGGAAGCGTCCATTGTGAGAAAATGCCATTTTGAGATGATCTAGAAACTCATTGCACAAGTATTTCCTTCCTCAATCTGATCGAAGAATCCTAATACTTTGCAAGTTTGTTTCACTTCTGAATTCTTTGAACCTTTCAAGTGATTTGGACTTGTATTTCATCAAATACATATATTCAACTTGAATTAATCATCTCTTTTCTAGTGTCCAAGCTTATTGTAGTGGAGGCAAACTCATTTGTTATCCATATTAGTTTTGTTCTTATTGTCCTTTGTTTTTGCCTTTTTTTTTGCCTTCTATGAATTGTTCTTCTTTTTAGAATATCCTTTGGTTTGCAACCTTTTCTTGAAAGGTTCATTCACCAGTAAGACTTGGTCTTTCTTGGCTGAAAAGTGACTCTGAGCAGTTTTCAACATGTTAAGCAACTTAGGCAGGCTGAGATCCAGCTTGTTCATGTGAAAATTCACAACAAATTATGAGAAATGAGTCTGGGAGTGACTGTAAGATCAAATCTTAGCGCAAATCTCCATCCATGACAAAACCAGTTATCCAAATTATTCAATCAGATTGATCATTTTAAGGATGTGTGTTTGTACTATAGTGTTATCGGTCATTCTAGATCGAAAGAGCTTCTTAGATATCTGATATCTGTAAGACCTACTCTACTCAGCAAACAAATCTTGAAGGTGCATCAATATAGTAGGCGCATCAATTTTCTAATGTTGACGTTATAACTCGTTACTCATGGATACTAACATGATGCACTGAGCCACCTATACATCATCTTATCACTTTCTAAAAGTAACAAGCTCTTCCTCAAAGGCATTGTCTGCAACCGTTGCAAAGACTGGCGTATTAAGGACATAAGATAACTTTTCAGCCGTGAGAACTATTCTCAAATTCCTTAACCAGTCTGTTTAATTTGATATGGTTAACTTATTAGCATCCAATATGCTTCGCAATGATAGTGAATTAGCATTTGTAAATGAATTTGTAATTTAACAACATTAGCATACATTTATTTTATTAATCACCGGATTAATTTAGGTCTTTATTAAAATGGTGTCTCCCACTATTTCTTTAAACTATATTACCCTCAATATATAGTTCGGCAAAATCTAATTAAAGATTTGCTAATAAGAATAAGGATCTCATTTCAAATGTATATAATCTTGTGTGTGCATAACAAACTATATATAAATAAATAGGTAGACAATTTTTGTCAATTACATCACCATGTAACTCCTTTTATTTTTGCCTCTTAGATCATAATGGTTAAGTGTGTGCACATCCGAACTAAAATAATCTAAGTTAAGTCAGACTCAACATTTCTATATAAGTAAATGGAAAACTACAGACCTTGTGTGTGCACAACAAAGCGGAAATGTTCAATTCCTTATAAACATCAAATGTGATAAAAAAAAACATCTCAAAAAACTAATATAAGCCTTGTGTGTACACAACAAACTTATAATGATTAACTGATACTCTATCGTTTTATCATGTTGGAAGACGACGTTCGATATTCTAAATATCTTTGAATGTTACAACTTAATATGATTTCTTTGAGGGTTTTGTTATTATTTGTCTAATCTTGTTTAGAGCGCATGCACACACATATCATATTATTTAATATGCGAAGCATGTTGTACAATATATATATATATATATATATATAATAAGCATGCACATATAGAATACTGTATTCTACCCGGATTGATTATGCACTTTTATTTTAGTTTGGTTCATTAGAGCCACCAAGTGAACCAAAAGGTCAAACCTAGGGGTGCAAGAACTGAATTTAAACATAACTATTATATTTTAACTAGGGCTTCATTGCAAACGAGTCTTCAAGCGCTCCTTGCTCCTTAGTCTTCAATTCTACAAGTAATTCTAACTAATTCTATTACACAAACTATTTACAATAAATAAAAATCTTAATCAGCAGTCAAGGGGAAGTACATAGGAGGGAGATATAATTTACATCAAGAAAAACTAGACAAGACGAGGTATGCATACCCCATTTATAAAAACTCATTCATTCATGCATTCTCATAGAATAAAATCCACTCATCCATTGGTTAATAGTCTATAGTCAATCTCATTTATTATCATACATATCCCCATATGCATCAATAAATAACATTCATCTCATGAATAATAAACATTCAATATATATTGATATCATTTAATGGACAATTTTAGTTAGCATAAAATTTAATATTGAATTAAAATAAACACCTTTATTTTAATCCAAATTTAAATCAAAATAAACTCATGTATTTAAATTTATCCAATTTTGAATAAAAATAAACTCCTTTATTTTTAATCAAATTTCTAATCAAAATAAACTCCTGTATTTTAATTAACATGAAATACAATTTTAAATAAAAATAAACTCCTTTATTTTAATTTTAAAATTGCTGGAAAAAATAAAATATAAAATCCAATTCCAAGTAAAAATAAACTCTTTTATTTTAACTTTAAAATTATTTTAGAAAACAAAATATGTGGAATCCTATTCATTATCAAAATAAACTCATTTATTTTAGATAACATGGAATCCTATTTCACATCAAAATAAACTCTTTTATTTTATGAAACATGAAATCCTATTCCAAATCAAAATAAAATATTTATTTTAATAAACATAAAATCTTATTCTAAATCAAAATAAACTCCTTTATTTTAGGAAATATGGAATTATATTCCATACCAAAATAAACTCATTTATTTTAGAAAACATGGAATCATATTCCAAATCAAAATAAAATATTTATTTTAATTAACATGGAATCATATTCCAAATCAAAATAAACTCCTTTATTTTAGGAAACATGAAATTCTATTTTGTGACGCCCCCAAATCCGAGTTACCTTTACCTCGGGTTTGGTGCTCCTGATACTATCATATTCATACATCCCAACATATTACTAATTTAAACATGTCTTAGATTACATGTGACGCCCCCAAATTCCAGGACCGCCACTTGGTCTCTCGAATTCGGTTCATCACGTGCTCATGGTAATACATCACAATAAAAATAACTAAATATCACACAATCACAGCGGAAAATCTATTCTAGAATAATTTACAATGATTTATTATAATTATTCCCCCAAGTCTCGCAACCTACAGTACTTAATAGATTACATAATAATATCAATTAACGACCTATTACATAACCTAACTTAAGCTTAAACATAATCAAAACCAGTCTTACTATATCATCTTAATACAACATTAAAATATTTAAAAACGTAAAAAAGACAAGCTAGTTGGTAGCCTTGCCCTTGCCCTTATCAACGCCCGAAGGTTCGCCCTGCTCTGCCTTAATTGAAATGTTTTAGGGAAAGCAAGAATAAGCACAAATTGCCCAGCAAGTAATATACAATAAGGGTAAGTGATAAAATCCTTAATTTTCGAAAAGGTATAACAAAGTTTGATAGTTCAAGGATAACAAGAATATCAACAGTTTTCAATAATAGTCGCTAAGGACAGAATAATATCAATGTGATTCAATAACAAATCAATTCAAGATTTCAAGATAACTGAATACTGAGCAGTCGCTAAGGACTATGAACTTCTACTAGAATTAACAGTAATAAACTGAAAATTCAACAAAAACAGGTACAACAGGTGATCAGCCTAAAGCACCATCGTTATGCATAACAATCAATTATACTCAAGTGTGCACGTCGGTCCTCCGACAATTATATATTCCCTTCAAAGAAGGTTGTTCTTCTCAGTCAAATACAAGATCCCGCACCAATCAATTAGTTTGGGTCGCTTTTCAATAATATAAGTCTAGCCGAATCAAATGGCATAGACACTTTCACAATATTCAAGAACAATACTAAGTTCAACATGAATAATAGCTTTAATGAAATAAGAGTTCAAGTATGCTAATTCAATTCAAACGATTAAGTAGGAAACTAATTCGCAATATACAAAGATAGAATACTTGTATCCAAAGAGATAAGGTTTAGATACTCGCTTACGATATCCGTTGAATAAAGTAATGCAAGGGTTTAGGATACTTGCACAATCATAGATTTTCTTGCATAAAGTAAATGCGTCGATTAGGATACTTGCCTTATGCGTAGTTTACTCACATAAAGCTAGCCAACACTTTCGAATTCCTATCGTAATACAGTTACGTATATATATATATGATATTCATTAGTCATATAATTTAACTTCACATTTTATCTATGAATATATGATCAACACATAAGCTAAGTTTTAACCTAGCTACACAGTTATATAATTTCTATCCTTAACTTCCTCTTTTAGAGTTTAAACACATTCTTATCATAAGATCGCAACAATTAGCAAACATACTCGCATATTATTAATATCACATAAGACTACAAGCAATACTAAATTATTTTAGCAAGTTATAGCATTTTCATAAGTTAACCGTCAAAATCGGGTTTAAGTAACATCATATAATATCACGTAGCATGTATTCATATTTAAAGGATACTTTCATGCTTGTATAACTTTTCCAAATCCAATCGTACATGTATAGGTTCTTAAGTTAATACTTAAAGCCATTCAAGGATACGAACTCATATGGTCTAACATGCTCGCTTTTTAAACACATAAGATATTCACATAACTTGTATTAAACATGTTCATGAGTTTTCATATCACATATATGCAACTATCATCGTCATTAGTTTGAAAACATGCTTTATTTACGCAAATTTGGTTTCACTACATGTAACATAGTAGGCAAACATGAATGATACCTTAGCAAGTCTACAAGTTCTATCAAACATGTTCATAAGTATCAAAATTCAAATCTCAATGTAACATGTCGACGTTCACGTTCAACACTTATACTTTCATTAATAAAGTTTGCTAATACGCTCTAACACGTTCATGCTACATTATGAAATTTATATACGTAAGTTAATTTGTCCGACATATATGTCAAGGCCATATAAACATACCTGAAAATCAGAATACATATGTGATCTTTATATGTCAAGGTTTGCCTTTAAAAACTTATATTTTCGTTCGAAATGTCTACTAATCGAGGTTTAGCATGCTCACGTCATACTATGAAACACGTATACACAAGTCAACATTCATTTCATGTGTTTCTAGATAGTACTAACGTGTCTCGAAAGTCAGAACATTAACATGCTTTATATATGTTATCGTTCGTTCATGAAACTTTAAGTTTACTTCGACACTATATGTAGTTTCATAATCCTAGCGTGAAATCATAGCCAAAGAGTGTTTACGCTACCTCCATATACTAATATAAGTATGTTAGACTCATTAGCATGCTCATCTAAGCCATGTAAACAACCTAACAGTTAGCAGCTTTTAAGCAGGAAACAACAATTCAAAATCTGCAGACAGTGTCCTGCGCAGCTGCGCAGCATACTAAGGCCAAATCGGCGCAGCTGCGCCACCTCTGGTTCTGGCCAGACTGCAGTCTGCTTCGGCAGACATTATCCCAAATCACAAAATTACTTCACGAAAACTTTTCTAAGCAGCCACATTATGGTTTAAACATGTTTATAAGTCTATATAACAACTAAGAACATGTCCTAATCCAATCTAGCATGAATTGAAATCAAAATCAAGAATTGGAAACTTTGACAGTAAACAAAATGATGAACTAAGAACGAAGGGTTTATACCTCTACAAATGCAATGAACTTGCTGCTATCTCAATAAGGCTTAACACACACACACACACACACACACACACATGTATATATATATATATATATATATATATAACTCTTAACTCACTATTCAAGCAATTCTCAGCAAGGTGAAATGAGAAGGGAGGGAGCCATATTTATAGAGAAAACTTGGACTGGGCATTCGTATTGCACTGAGGTTGGAGTTCATTGTGTAATGGAAGAAAACATTGGTTAATTGAGAGTGGTTCAACAACCCATCACCAGCCATCCCCGTAGCCATTAGCTTAGCAATCATCTCCTAGTTCATAACTATTGCACCAAGCTTAGCAGATCACGTAAAGGAGATATAGGTTACTATTTGGTAACTGATTTTGGGACATTGATTTAAAAGCTCAGCAACTTGGTTAAACAATGCTTAGTTTGGTTTCTTTGATTACCAAAAATGAAATTTTAATGTACATTATTACTATAAATGGAAGGTTTAGGGATTATATATGTACTCATATCATATAAGCCATGTACATTTTATCACACTGGTATAATTTTATCAGGCATTCTCACATTACATTATTTCCTTCATTAAATTCTACAATCAACAAGTGATTTCAATATATTCATGATGTACTATTTTAATGTATACTTACATACATATTGTCACATAGGCTATTAATCAAGTAACTCATATAGTTCAATCAATATAATTGTTAATCTCCATAACAATTTAATTAACCCTTAAATGATTAATTATCACTTTAATATAAATCTTATTATATTTATAAACACGTTGCTCATTATTATTATGTTTCTTGCAATAATAATAATCACATATTATTAATCAATCACCATTAATATTTTATAACAATTATTCTACGATGACAATTAATTAATATTCTGCGATTAACAATTAATATAGATTAATTGTTCGCTTAAATTAATATAATCATTCTTATATTACGTCACTGTGCCACACAAGGCAATCAACGAGTTTATCGCAAACTCCACCAATTTCTCAATTATTATAATTATTCAATTTTATATAATTGAATTAATTCATCTCATAACACAAAATCATTTATATTCAAATAAATTCTCGTTTCCATTAATATATTTATTTAATAATATATGAAAATTCACGGGTATTACATTACATATTAATCTTAACTTAAATCCCAAGTTCTATAGACCTTTACATATTACAATATCAAATAATAATAAAAGACAATAATAATAAGGTAATTATTACAATAACTCCTTAAGTTCATATAAGCACATGCGCTTAATAATAATTTATTATGCAACTTTGCCTTTTCCCTTATCCTTCCCTGAAGTACTCACATTCTCTGTTTAAACTGAAAATATTGTATTCGATGCAAGGGTGAGCAAAAGTTTGCTCAGCAAGGAAACAAACAGTTGAATATAATGGAATATGAATAATTATAATAAAGGAAATATAAATCATGAGATACTGAGCAAAACAGGTATTTAAAAGCTTTGAGTTTGAAAATCAGGCTTTAACAGGTTGTAAGTTCAAATGACCAGTGAACTGATCTGTACTAGGATTGACAGTACTAAAACTGCAATCCATGGATATAACAGATACTAAAAACTAAATATACCTTAGACTTGTACTTTAGGTGATCAGCCCAAGTACCCCATATTGTGCACAACATAACAGTCTAATGACACATTACATGTCCTTCGGAATCATATGTCCGGTATCATATGTCCTTATAAAAGGTTGTCCGTTCACAACATTATATAAGAGTCCGCACCACAACAAAATGGTTTGGAGAACATCAAATGAGATTTTCATGAATGATCAATATCAATATATCTCAACATTTGTCTAGCCGAAATAATGGCATTGGCATACTTTCAATATCATAAGAATAATTGAATCTGAAGTATTGTAGTTCAATAATTTCAATAACTTGAAAAGATAAACTTTCGAGTTAAGTATTTGCAACATAAACTTATTTGAGTAAGAAAAGTTGATGTACTTGCCTCTCACGTCGATTAAACTTTTTAAGAAAGTACTTTGCCACTAAGTAGCCTACATATATACAGTGTCGGCTTACTTAGTTATCTTATAGCACATAGTCTATATTACTGATATACATAGTTCAACTATAATAATTAGCAGGTATGTTACTTACTAACATTAAACAATCGTATAGATAACTTTTATTTTTACGAATACAGTTAAGCATGCATAAGCACTTAGCTTATCACAACACCTTTTCACTTCTTAGTATATATGTCAATTTCACATAAATAGCTCACATAAGCACATATTACCTATATAGTTCATATGTATTACAAAGCATACTTGTTTTAGTCATATCATGTCATGGTGTAGATCTTAGATCATAAAATACCCTTACTACCTTATTTAGTCATGTTAAGACATTTACAAATTTTAAATTTGATTTTCACAACATAATTCAAAAACACCAAAAATATGATTTTTGAGGTACTTTTGGAGATTTTTAATAATTTCTATAGTAAACTTTTGATCCTTCTATTTGTACAATCTTATAGATCCTATAGCAAATTATTTTATTCTTGGTTTAGGTCTTTAAAACTATTAAGTTTAACCAATCAAAAACAGGCCCCAAATGAGTTGTTTTATACTTTTTATTATATAACCAAAACTGTAGTTTTGTTGATTTTCAATGCTACTTCGATGATTTTTATGAAATTTTGTATTAGGATTTTGAACATGAATTCTAGACCCACTTCTAGACTATATACCAAAGTATTTTTTGTATTGGTTTAGGTTCTCAAGTAAGCTTTCTAGCTTCACAGACTCCCTCCAGTGGTCTGCCTCTCCTCGTAACATGAAGGTAGAAAAGGGAACCTTTTGATTATCAGCGCAATGCAATACATCAAATATCTTTGTCATTTGTTTGAGCCACATCTCTGCCTTGAGTGGATTCGGCTTTCCGAGAAATTCAGGTGGTCCTAACTCCTTGAACTGCTTGGCAGTGACCATTCGTGAGTTACCCGCATTTCCACCGGTATTATTAGCAATAGTTCCTCTCGCCTGGTTCTGCAAAAATATCATAAACTTTCGAAAAAACTCGTAATTCATTATGTTGTTAGGATCATGATTTTCTGAGTTTGCAGCAGTATGATTTGTAGCTTCCTGATTCTCATCCACAATTGTCTTATAGTTAATTTCTTAATTTTCAGATGCCATTCTGAAATACGCCCACAAAACAAAGGTTAGTTAGAGAATATAATGTTTCACTTCTTGTCTCTATAACCGAACCAACTAATTAAACAACAAAATTAGCTTAGGTAGGACACACTAGCGAAGGATTTTACTCGTCTCTCCCCTCCTAGTTCTAATCCTAGATCTCCACCAGAGATCATATCCCTAAGCTCTGATATCAACTATGACGCCCCCAAAATAGGTCTACATAACCCATTTTGAGTCGCCAAATACATACTACAGAATTCCAAATACAAATTTCTCTATTTACAACTATTAAATTGTCGTACAAAATACGATAACACATAAACTATGAGTTTCAATACAATATTGAACCATATCTGATACGAAAATATCCACACTCAAATTAAGTCTTCATTACAATTATTGTCACACTATTTTACAGAATAGTGAGGACTACTATAGTAACTATCTTGGACCATTATTCCATTCCCCGACTAGTCCCAGCTACATTCTCATTTCCTGAGAGGAACAAACAAGGAAAAGGGTGATCTTAATTAGGCCAGTAAAGAATATTATGACTAAGATAATGAAGAATAAATTATTCTTAGTCCTCAACAGTGAAAAATCTGATAGAATATAACAAACAACAAGTTTTTGATCAACAACTGCAGCGAAAATAACAATCCATTAGAAGAGTCAAGTAGAGCACATGATGTCTACTATCTTCTATGATTTAAAAGTCCATCATCAATATTTTATCTCTGTAACACCAATCAACAGCTCCTGTTTATAACAATGCAAATCAACAATTATCTTCGCACTACGGGCCAAAGAGAACTTTCACCACAAGTCTTTGCCTGTAACATTAAAGGTCATGATTATACCAATACACAATTTCTAGTCATAATCATACCAATCAACAGTTCATCTTTGCACTACGGGCCAAAGATAACTTTTTATCACAATTTAAGCATGAGGATGATGACAATGATATAAATGATGAATAAAAGTGAAATCAAGGATAAATATTAGAGATTTGTAATTTAATTTATCCAGAGTTCAAGAATGTCCAAATTGTCAACATGATAATTAATTGTGGAGTAAAATTCAAGAATGATATTTAAGATTTAATTTCAAAGATAATTTGGACAAGAAAAGAAAATTAAATTCTGTCGTGAATAGTAATCCGGCGTGAATAGTACCCAACATGATTAGATTAAATTTAATAAAAAAGCTCAGGTGAATAAAATATTCAAGTGAATTGATATTAGATGAAGAGCAAACCTCAAGGAATTTCTAATCATTTTAGGAATTATAGAAGCAATACTTACCATAGTAAGTTTAGATTTAGGAATATGAAATGAAATATATCACTTACATAATATGGAGTATAAAAGAAAATGATATCCCTTACAAGTATCGAAAGAAAATAATATCTTTTACCTGAGTAGAGAACTAGATGTTATCTGATATGTAGGAGATTATCGTGAGAAAATCTTTCACTAATAGCAACTCTCAGAGTATCCTTATACTCAGAAAATACTAACAATATTATACTCGCAATATTTTAGAAAAGTTTTTGTATTGTGATGGTGTGTTTTTCATCGTCTGAAGATACTTCATATTATAGGCGAAGTTTAGTAGGCATGCGTATGTTAATTACGAAATTTTTATCACGGGTTTCCAACCCATCAATATACCATTTGAAACTATCAACCAATGAGGGAGTACCCTTTGAAACAATTCACACGTTGCCAGGATAAAAATGCTTCAATTAAAAAATTTGACTAATCAGGGACTACCCCCTGGTGAAGGTAACTACCAATATTAAAAGAAAAGAAAGGGTTAGCCAATCAGAGGCTACCCCTTTGTGAAGGGAATACCAATATTAAAAGGAAAAAATGTTTAGCCAATCAAAGACTACCCCTTTGTGAAGGAAACTCCATCTGCCAAAGTTTAAAAAGAAAGGAAGACACGCCTCTTGGAATTTTTGGCAAATAAGGGGTTACTCATTGTAAAAGAATTTCATATTTTTCAAAATCAAATAGAACAATACCAATTTATTCATCAATTATTCATATATTTTCAATTGTGCAACATTTATTAATATTATTATAGACTCACAATATTGACAACTAGATTATTCCCAGGAAAGATGGGGCTTTCCGATAAGGATTTCTCCTTACTGGCGCGCAATTAAATGACCTAAACCCTTTCCTCGACAAAACTTTCTAGGCATTGTCAATAATGTTAACTAATAATATCATATCAAATAATATGAGTTATTGTGCCATGACAATTATTGATTTTAATAATGTGAAATATTGTGCAAATACTACTGTGGCAATTATTGAATGAAATACTGAGTGACTTCTTACGTAAGAATCAATAATCAGAGATACTGTGCACTATCGTGCGTTACTTTATAATACAGCGTACTATTGTGGAACAACGCGTATTACTTTACTTTTATCACCAGGTATTTCAACAGTTAACGGTAAAAGTTCTGTCGCAAATTTTTTTTAGAAAAATTATTTTTGTCGCTTTCTATATTCGACAGTTATTCCTTTGTGGGGCCCACCAATGATTGCGCCGTCGTACGAATATTCCCCAAAAAAATAATATTCCCGACAAAACGAATATTCCCCGATAACTGTTTACTTTATAAAATTTACACATACCACCCATAACTATAACATTTATCAAATCAACACCTTACTATTTAAAATAATATTTAGAGAAAGTTAAATCTTATTCATAAAATTTTGGGGTCTTACACTTAGGGCCAGGTACTCAAAATTTCCCAAAATAGTTCACTTTTTGGCTTAAAATGTGATTTTCAACAAGTCTAATGTTCAAAACAGTTTAGACTTGGTTTCTTTAGCTTTTATAACTTATTTATGCCATATTATAACTATTGAAACTTGTCTACATGGTCCAAGTATGGTAATTCCATAGTTGGGTGCTAGTTAACACTTTAAAGCTTACTTTAATAGCTTTTAGCATGATTTTTGGACAATACCCAGCTTAGACCTTAAATAACCTAAGGAACAACTTTTAAATGATATATATAGGTAGTATAAGTACCCTTTACTGATTTATAACATTAGTGGCCAAATTTGACATAACAGTTCTTAATTCTAGAGTTTTGAGCACTGTTTTGGCATTTATTCACAAACAATCCAAACCTAGGACTCAATGGACCTTTAGGTACTCAAACAACCTTAAAAGCATGATTATAACATATCATTATATCCATTAGCATGATTGAAATGGTTAGTTCAGTTATTAACACAAAACAGTCCCTTGCTAGGCCTTTTAACCATTCATTTGCACTACTCTACCATAACAGCCCTTTCTAGGTTTTAAAGTTTTAAAACATGGTTTAGCATTACAATCAACAATAATGCCTTTGAAAGGCATAACCATGTAGTTTATGAACTCATTACATAGTATTTCTCATGAACATTACTAAGACTGCTCAAACAGCCAACTCCTTTAATCCATTTGCAAGTCCATTAGTTGTTAAACTAGCATACAAGAGCCTGAAGAACAGTTGCTTGGTCTAGCATGTTTCAAACAGGCCCAGACTTGCCCTGCTTGAGCTTCTTTCCAACAAAAATTTCATTAAAGTACTACACTAACTAGCCTTCATGGTTTAATAATTGAGACAACATATTTTAGCACATGAGCCACACTAAACTCAAGGGTAGTCACATTCCCATTTACTTAGTTTAGCTCATATATAGACTAGCATGATATCCAAGTTACTCAAAATATATCATATCACATATAACATGCAAGCATGCATAACATTGCTCGATTACTAGCATGATAATCTAGCTATAAACCTTGACTGCTCAGTTGGTGAACAATTTCCCCAAATCAGTCTTTACTCAGACAATTTGTCAAACAGTTGGAATGAAATCCATATACATACATACAATAGCTACCATCCTAGCCATTTTCCACCCTTATGGCTTTTGGTTCATTAATGGACCTTATATACCATGCCCACAACATCACAACACAGTAATAAGCAAATAATATCATAACAGCCTCAATAGCCTTATTCAATACTAACAGATTGATTCTCTACCAAAATAAAAATGGAAATAGAATGGAAATGACTTGAGCTCTTACCTTGTTGGGCTTCTATCTTCAGACTTCAAGATAGAGAGATTGATGGTTGTTTTATTGTTTAAATCTTCTCCTTTACCAGTCGGACTCTTACACTTTCTGTAAGATCCCGACTTTGATGAAATAAAAGTCTAATTTAATTTATGATTATTATTCTAAAACTGTAAAAATGTTAAATTGATAAATGGTCAAACGAATAATTAAACTGATAAGTGAGTAAATAAAAAATGGGAATTAAGCTTCTAGATATGTGTGCTATGTGAGTGGCGGCTAGAGCTGATAAATGAGGAGGGATATGTTGATTAAATTTTCCAAGTGATTCCAAATTTTCCTTAAATCATACCAAACTTTTCTCCCATTGGTCAATTCTTTTATTGGTGGGACAAGGATGATTGCTCATTGATTATGCCTTAACAAGGCAAATATGTTCAGCATTTCATTTGTTCACACTCCCTCTCGTAGCAGCAATTGCAGAAAAAGAAAAGAAAGAAAGAAGAAGGAAAGAAAAGAAGAAGAGGAAGAAAATGAGAAAATCTATTAAGGTAATATATCTAAACCATGATTAATCCTTTGATTTTCATGATAGAAGTTAAGTTTTATGAAGTTGATTTGTAGATGACATATTTATGGTTGTATGTGATAGATTAAACTTACAAAAATATGAATCAAATGAAAGAAATCAAGAAATTAAAATAAGAACAAAATCTGAAAATTTCAGAAAAATTAGTTTACTACTTGATTTTGTAAAATTCATAACTCTTTGTGTATAATGAGTTAGGAAATGTGTCCTTATATCAAAAGAAAACCCTGGAAGTAAGCAAAACACAGAAATTGAAATTACCCAAAAATTTCTTGTGGATTGGTCGTGGTGACTGTTTGAATGAAACTGGTCTGAAGGACTTATAGTCCCCTAGAATCTAAAAAATCAGCTTTTTTAAACTCTATTGCGTGAATTATAATTCTTAATCCGACCGTTGGATCGTTGTAATTTTTGGATATGTGTTACATATATAAGTTGAGGATATTTTCACAAATTTTGAACCGTTAAATATTAACATATGATTTTCTATGAATTTCGTGAGAATGCTGGTTTGGAATTTTTCAAGCAACATTTTTAGCAACAAGCTTTACGTTTTAAAAATATATAACTTAATGATTTTAAATCCGATTTTGGTTATTCTTGATGCTAAATTGGAGTGTTTGAAGTCTAGTTTCTATTAAAATTAATTATTTTAACAAATAAGTTTTAGTTAATGGTGGTAATACCATAATAGTGGACTGACAGTTTAAAAATAAATTGTCATATATGGATTTTGTAAGTTTTGTTATTCACTTATAAGTTTTGGAATATTAATTATGATTCAATGCAATAAATAAAGACACCTTGAATGAATAATGAATTATTAGTTGGTTTATATGTTATTCAAGGTGAATATATTTTGGTGACCCCAATTTTTAGTAGAATTTAAATCGTTTATAGTAAAATATTGATTTAATAAATGTTTATATATTTATATTGTTGTATTTTATCATCACTTGAGATGGTGGTTTAGTGGTGGGAAATCGGACATAAGTCCCCATTAACGTAGGTTCGAGTCTTGATAAACTCCTCTATGCTCAAGTAATCTCATGCCTTAGATTTATTCGGGGGTAAGTTGAGCCCTGGATTTATTAGGGGGAAAAGCTGAGTTGTGCCGATAAAGACACCACTGAGGCCTACAAAAAATTATTTTGGAGATCATGCACTTATTCTCTCCCTATCATGCATGTAATTATTTATTAAATATAGTAATAAATAGCAGTTATGATATTATAAGAACAGTTGAAAGTATTGTAAGTCTATAATAATGATTGTGAATAATTGTTGAAAGATTAAAAATATATAAATAATTGATGAATAAAAGGTGTTGATTAAAGATATGTATGATATGCAGATGTTTGTTCAATTATTTTCTTTTTACAAAAGTAAGTTTGGCAGAACTTGCCGACACTCTATTTTTCTTAAAGTAGTACGGACCACAACTCTATTATTGAACAAATTTTATTAAAATGTGTACAAATTAGTTTAATTTTCTCTGTGGGACCACAAATTCCACTACAGTATATTTTTATATAGCTTATTGGGTTATTTTATCAAAATGTTGTGCAAGTTGTCTCCTCAATTTTTAGTATAAATAGATTACTTTGATTGAGTAACTAAACACACACCATGACTACATCAAAAGTATAAAATTCTTTTATTAAAATATTATGAGTATAATATTGTAAGTATTTCTTTCAAGTGTAAGGTTAATTCAAGTGTTGATAAAGAGTGCAAGCATTGTTCAGGTTGATCAATTTCATAGAAAGCAGCATCTAGTCGCGTGCTAAGGTAAGGGGTATCACTTTTTCATAATATGGTAAAGGGATATCATTTTCTTTCATACTCCATATTATTGTAAGAGATTATTATTCGTTCTTCAGCTTATTCTTAAATGGTGAAAAGTCCTAAAATGATTAGAATATCCTTAATGGTTTGTGATTCATCTAATATTTTGACATGAATCTTTCTATTCAATTTTAAGTTATTATATTTGATCCGGCAACTTTATATTTACTTGAACTTTATATTCTATCAAGAATTCTAATCGATTTTCTGGATATCGTGTTATTACTTTGGACTATGGATAATTAAGTTGAAAATCACTAAGATCTATTTTTATCTTATTATTCTGGTTATATATCATTGCTATTATCATTGTGGTGAAATTTTTCTTTGGCCCGTAGTGCAAAGATAAAATGTTGATTGGTATGATCATGACTATTGATTTTACAGTTGTATGTCTTTGGCCCGTAGTGCAAAGATGGACTGTTAATTGGCATGACCATTGGTTTTACAGTTGTATGTCTTTGGCCCGTAGTGCAAAGATGGACTGTTGATTGGCATGACCATTGGTTTTATAGTTGTATGTCTTTGGCCCGTAGTGCAAAGATGGATTGTTGGTTGGCATGACCATTGGTGTTACAGTTTAATATCTTTGGCCCGGAGTGCAAAGATGAATTTATTAGTATGATTATGAACAGGAACTGTGAATTAGTGTAACTATGATCTTTGGTGTTTCAGGTAAAGACAGGCGATGAAATTTCTGTTTGTCTTGGGTACAACGAAGAACTGTTGATTGGTGTTACAGGAATAAAATATTGATGATGGACTTTTAATTTGGAGAAGATAGTGGACATTATGTTCTACTTGACTCTCCTAATGGATTGTTGATTCCGCTGCAATTATGGTTAAAAACTTTTATCATCTACCATATGTTCTAAATATCTGATTTATTACTGATAAATGCTATTGATAATTTAATTATCTTAGTCATGATATTCTTTATTGGGCTATTTGTTCACCCCTTTTGCTTCACAATTCTTTCAGGAAATAAAAGTGTAGCTGGAACTAACAAAGAGAACATGGGTATAAAGTGGTGTTTCGAATTAGTCGCGGTCCTCATCAAGTTTTAGAACAGTGTGGCATAATAACTGTACTGAGAACTTAAAAATGTGTGTGTCATATTTTATACGTCATTTAACAGTTGATTTTGGTGAATCAAATAGGGTGATGTGAACCCGAATTTGAAAACGTCAAAAATGCACCCCATTAAAATGATGAGAGCATAAATCTTCTTGGGTTCCTTTGAGGACTTAAAATATTTGTTGCTTTATTTGATATGACATTATAATAATTTGGGTGCGAATACTGTCGTACTATATACGACATGGTAATAGTTTTACATAGGAAGATTTGTATTTAGATTTTGTTGTGTGTATTTCTGGCGACTCAGAATGGGTTGTGTGGACCTATTTTGGGGGCGTCACATTTGGTATCAGAGCTTAGGGATATGATCTCTGGCGGAGATCTGAGACTAGAACTATCTAGGAGGAGAGAGACGAGTAATATTCTTCGCTAGTATGTGCCATACCTAAGTTGATTTTTGTTATTTGATTTGGATGATATTAACCTTTGTTTTGTAGCCGTATTTAAGAAGGGCATCTAAAAATCAATAGATGGGTAATGGATGAATCATGAGACAGAGGAAGTGACCTGGGAGCTAAAATTTGAAATCCTTATCTCTTCGGAATTTCAGGTACGTACGTAAATTTCAGGGACGAAATTTCATAAGGAGTGGTGATTGTAAGATCCCGACTTTTATGAAATAAAAGTCTAATTTAATTTATGATTATTATACTAAAATTATAAAATGTTAAATTGATAAATGGTCAAACAAATAATTAAACTGATAAGTGAGTAAATAAAAGATGGGAATTAAGCTTCTAGATATGTGGGACATGTGAGTGGCGGCTAGAGCTGATAAATGAGGAGGGATATGTTAATTAAATTTTCCAAGTGATTCCAAATTTTCCTTAAATTATACCAAACTTTTCTCCCATTGGTCAATTCTTTTATTGGTGGGACAAGGATGATTGCTCATTGATTATGCCTTAACAAGGCAAATATGTTCAGCATTTCATTTGTTCACACTCCCTCCTGTAGCAGCAATTGCAGAAAAAGAAAAGAAAGAAAGAAGAAGGAAAGAAAATAAGAAGAGGAAGAAAATAAGAAAATCCATGAAGGTAATATAGCTAAACCTTGATTAATCCTTTGATTTTCATGATAGAAATTAAGTTTTATGAAGTTAATTTGTAGATGACATATTTATGGTTGTATGTGATAGATTAAACTTACAAAAACATGAATCAAATGAAAGAAATCAAGAAATTAAAAGAAGAACAAAATCTGAAAATTTCAGAAAAATTAGTTTACTACTTGATTTTGTAAAATTCATTACTCTTTGTGTACAATGAGTTAGGAAATGAGCCTTATATCAAAAGAAAGCCCTAGAAGTATGCTAAACACAGAAATTGGAATTACCCAAAAATTCCTTGTGGATTGTTCGTGGTGACTGTTTGAATGAAACTGGTCTAAAGGACTTATAGTCCGCTATAATATGAAAAATCAGTTTTCTTAAGCTCTATTGCGTGAATTATAATTCTTAATCCGACCATTGGATCGTTGTAATTTTTGGATATGTGTTACATATATAAGTTGAGTATATTTACACAAATTTTGAACCGTTAAGGATTAACGTATGATTTGCTATGAATTTCGTGAGGTGGCTGGTTTGGAATTTTTCAAGCAGCATTTTTAGCAACAAGCTTTATGTTTTAAAAATGTATAACTTAATGATTTTAAATCTGATTTGGGTGATTCTTGATGCTAAGTTGGTGTATTTGAAGTCTAGTTTTTGTTAAAATTAATTATTTTAACAAATAAGTTTTAGTTAATGGTGGTAATACCATATTAGTGGACTGACAGTTTAAAAATAAATTATCATAAATGGGTTTCGTAAGTTTTGTTATTCACTTATAAGTTTTGGAATATTAATTATGATTCAATGCGATAAATAAAGACACCTTGAATGAATAATGAATTATTAATTGGTTTATATGTTATCCAAGGTGAATATGTTTTGGTGACCCCGACTTTTAGTAGAATTTAAATTATTTATAGTAAGGTGCTGATTTAATAAATGTTTTATATATTTATATTGTTATATTTTATCATCACTTGAGATGGTGGTTTAGTGGTGGGAAGCCGGACATAAGTTCCCAATAACGTGGGTTCGAGTCTTGGTAAACTCCTCTATGCTCAAGTGATCTCACGCCCTAGATTTATTCAGAGGTAAATTGAGCCCTGGATTTATTCGGGGGAAAGCTGAGTTGTGCCGATGAAGATACCACTGAGGCCTCAAAAATTTTTTTGGAGATCATGCACTTATTATCTCCCTATCATGCATGTAATTATTTATTACATATGTTAATAAATAACAATTATGATATTATAAGACCAGTTAAAAGTATTGTGAGTCTATAATAATGATTATGAATAATTGTTGAAAGATTAAAAATGTATAAATAATTGATGAATAAAAGGTGTTGATTAAAGATAAGTATGATATGCAGATGTTTGTTCAATTATTTTTTTTTTACAAAAGTAAGTTTGGCAGGACTTGTCAACACTCTACTTTTCCTAAAGTTGTATGGACCACAACTCTATTATTGAATAAATTTTGTTAAAAGGTGTAAAAATTGGTTTAATTATCTCTGTGGGACCACAAATTCCACTACAAGTATTTTTATATAACTCATTGGGTTATTTTATCAAAATGTGTGTGCTAGTTGTCTCCCCAATTTTTAGTATAAATAGTTTGCTTTGATTGAGTAACTAAACACACACCATGACTACACCAAAAGTATAAAATTCTTTTATTATAATATTATGAGTATAATATTGTGAGTATTTCTTTTAAGTGTAAGGTTACTCCAAGTGTTGATAAAGAGTGTAAGCATTGTTCAGGTTGATCAATTTCATAGAAAGCAGCATCTAGTCTCATGCTAAGGTAAGGGGTATCACTTTTTTATAATATGGTAAAGGGATATCATTTTCTTTCATACTCTATATTATTGTAAGAGATTATTATTCGTTCTTTAGCTTATTATTAAATAGTAAAAAGTCCTGAAATGATTAGAATATCCTTAATGGTTTGTGATTCATCTAATATCTTGACCTAAATTTTTCTATTCAGTTTTGAGTTATTATATTTGATCCGATAACTTTACATTTACTTGGGCTTTATATTCTATCAGGAATTCTAATCGATTTTCTGGATATCGTGTTATTAATTTGGACTCTAGATAATTAAGTTGAAAATCACTCAGATCCATTTTTATCTTATTATTCTGGTTATATATCATTGTTGTAATCATTGTGGTGAAATTTCTCTTTGGCCCGTAGTGCAAAGATGAAATGTTGATTGATATATGATCATGACCATTGGTTTTACAGTTGTATGTCTTTCTCCCGTAGTGCAAAGATGAAATGTTGATTGGCATGATCATTGGTTTTACAGTTGTATGTCTTTGGTCCGTAGTGCAAAGATGGACTGTTGATTGGCATGACCATTGGTTTTATAGTTGTATGTCTTTGGCCCGTAGTACAAAAATGGATTGTTGGTTGGCATGGCCATTGGTGTTACAATTTAATATCTTTGGCCCGGAGTGCAAAGATAAATTTATTAGCATGATTATGAACAGGAACTGTGAATTGGTGTAACCATAATCTTTGGTGTTTCAGGTGAAAACAGGCGATGAAAGTTCTCTTTGTCTTGGGTACAATGAAGAACTGTTGATTGGTGTTACATGAATAAAATATTGATGATGGACTTTTAATTTGGAGAAGATAGTGAACATCAGTGTTCTACTTGACTCTCTTAATATATTGTTGATTCCGCTGTAACTATGGTTGAAAACTTTTATCATCTACCATATGTTCTAAATATCTGATTTATTACTGATAAATGCTATTGATAATTTAATTATCTTAGTCATGATATTTTTTACTGGGCTATTTGTGCTCACCCCTTTTGCTTCACAATTCTTTCAGGAAATAAAAGTGTAGCTGGAACTAGCAGAAAGAGCATGAGTATAAAGTGGTGTTTCGAATTAGTCGCAGTCCTCATCAAGTTTTAGAATAGTGTGGCATAATAACTGTACTGAGAACTTAAAAATATGTGTGTCGTATTTTATACGTCATTTAACAGTTGATTTTGGTGAATCAAATAGGGTGATGTGAACTCGAATTTGAAAGCGTCAAAAATGCACCCCATTAAAATGATGAGAGCATAAATCTTCTCGGGTTCCTTTGAGGACTTGAAATATTTATTGCTTTATTTGATATGACATTATAATAATTTGGGTGTGAATACTGTCGTACTATATACGACATGGTAATAGTTGTACATAGGAAGATTTGTATTTGAATTTTGTTGTGTATATTTCTGGCGACTCAGAATGGGTTGTGTGGACTTACTTTGGGGGCGTCACACTTTCACTATATGACTTCTATTGATTGTGGAACTTAGTATTCTGGTATAACTACTGAACTTGGTTGCAAGGTGTGGTCATCTATAGCTAGATTGTGGTTAACCATCATGGCTCTACTGCTGGCTTTCTTCAGCCTCTACCCGGCCCCTACCAGGTACTCCATTATTAGGCCTAGTTAGCTCCTATAATAGCTTATGGTAGTCTACTCTTCTAGCAGCTAAGTAGTTCATGCAATGGCTCCTAAAAACTCCCAGACACCTACTTGAATCTTTGTAGTCTACTTGACTCTTAGCCACTAACCAATTGCTAACTAACTACCCTCTTGGAACTTGACTAATTGAACTAATCAATTGGCTTGCAAATAACAAACTTGATCACACATAAAGGGCTGAGCTCTCTCCTCCCATGTGGCTGCTGGATTGGGCTTTATATAAGGATGGGCATGATTTTAATTTTAGGGCCAAAAACAGTACTCTAGGTGATGAGTGGAATTTATACCAGCTAATCGAATACTTTTACACTTAAGAAGTTGCAGGTTCTTATTATTTTATATTGATTTTATATTATTTTGTTATTTTTTTGGTTAATATATGTTTTGCAGGAGTCTACAACTCATTTCTAGTTTTCAGGGGTAAAAAGGGCATTTTAACAGCATTGGCGCTACAGCGCCGGTTCTCAGTACAAAACTGGCGCCGTAGCGCTGCTTCTCTGCCAGCTCGCCATACTCAGCGTTGCAGCGCCCCAATCCTTCACATTTCTGGCGTCGTAGCGCCAACTTATTGATCTGAGCCCTTGACCAGGCGCTGCAGCGCCGTTCCAAGGCTTAATCTTGGCACCTCAGCGCCAACTCCTGTTTTTAGATAGTCAACATTGGGAATAACCTAGAGGAAAGGGAAAAGAGATATATATCATTTTAAGCCTCATTTTTCAAGTCTCTCTGGACTATCTAGCATAGCTCCATTTCTGGATATCTCTCTCTTCTCCTTAGCATAGTTTTAGCTTAATTTCTCTTAAGCTTGTATATAGCTTTTGATTACACATAGATTAGGGAGAGGATTGGTATTCCTTGGAGCATCAAGAGCATTCATCAACATCTTGGTTTTCCTTTTCATTCTTGATATTTAAATACCATTATAATAAGGTAAATTCAATCTACCTCCTTTACTATACATAATCTTGAGATACTTAATAAATTATTAAGTAGTAAATAATTCTAAGGTCGCAACAAATAAGTATAAATAAAAAAAATTATACTCAAAATTTGACATTATAATAACTGAATATTACATGGCATTTTCTGAGTCATTACATATTCCATATTAAAATAAACTCCTTTATTTTAGAAAACATGGAATCCAATTCCAAATCAAAATAAATTATTTATTTTAATTAACATTATATTTTAATCCAATTTCAATTCAAAATAAATCTTTTATCTTAAATTGAAAAATAAAATAAAAAATTTAAATCTGTGTATTCAGATTTTTGCTATTTCGTTCTAAAAAAATGATTATATACTAACAATTATGCTCAATAAAATTGTTATAAACACATATCAACATACATATTGAATCAAAATAATTAATAATTCGCATAAAGTTTGGCTCTGATACCACTGTTAGGTTTGTAATATCCTTGAACATACAATCAAATTGCATATAAACAGCGGAAGCATGGTAAATCAGTATTTTAAAATTTTTATAAACCATAATCAGGATTGACCTTTATGCGTAATTATCAATTAACAAAGAATATGGAGATATAGAATCATACCCTCATAGATCAAAACTTCCTCGAGTACAAGTTCATCTCCAATTCCTTCACGTTCTCATTGAATTCACCGATTAGATTCCTTCATTTTATCAACGTTAGTCACCCAAGTGTTTGGCCTCTAGAGGTGATCCGCCAAGGAATAATATGTATTCAAGAATATGTGTGTTGGCAAGACTATAGTTTCTATCTCTATAGAAACTGTAAATACTCTCCCAACTATTGAAAAAATAAGTTGTGTAACCCCAACCCATAATAAGACTCCTCTTATTTATAGATGTAGGCAACCCTCCTAAACTATTTAGGAATAAAGTTTTATTTAATTAATTAAACTCCTTTAATAATTAGACTCCTAATCCAATTAGTAACTTATGAAAGTACTTTTATTAATTAATTTTCAAACCCTTTTAGGTATTAAATAATAATAATAAGACTCATCTTATTAATTTATATTTAATATTTCTAAAATATTAAATAATAAATATTAAGCCATTTAATTTATTATATAAGCATAGATTAAATTAAATATATTTAACTTATTATTACGATTATGTCATTTACTTCTTAAATAAATATTTTTCTTTTGCAGTGTGACCCTTTAGGCTCTCCATATTAAACCGGTTGTGAATAAATTAATTACAATAATTCTAATCATATTTAAATAAATAAATTAAATTATTTAATTCATTTAAATAAATAGTATTTATTCTACAATAAGGGTAAGCCTCTTAGCGATCTAAGACTTTCCAAATAATATAGATTACAACATTAATCATAAAAGAACTTTTAAGTGAATAGTTACTGTACAATTTAATCATTCTACCATACAATGTCCCAATTAAATATAAGACATGGATTTACTGTAAAGTCTTATTTTATTTAATTATATGTATTTCGATTCTCAAATGCACAACTCTAAATAATGCAAATTAGAAACTACTTTCTAATTTCATTCTGCCTTGGTCAAGGACTACTGAGTTGTCATTTATCGAATCACATAGGAAATTCTCTCGTTTTACTAGAAGCGGTAGATTTTTTATTTATCATTCATTATCTCTATGTACAACTTATTATACCAAAGCATATAATTTGATACACCCTAAGGGTCTTAAAGGATATGTCAAAATATAACTCATCATACACAAGATACTATGATGATCTCAAGTCCAAGGATCACTTGTACTATTATCATTTAAGGAATTTATATTAACAAGCAAATAAAACTCCATTAGATATTACTTTAGCGAGCCACATTCAATGAACTTATTCTCCAATAAGCACCTACATACTTTCTTTAGTGCCTCCACCCAAATAATTATGAGATCAATCATCCTCTTCCTAAGAGCAATCAAAGTCAAAGTATGTACCAATCTATCCAGATCCACTAATCCCTTTTTAGTAATCCAATGATTAGGAACTATTTTAGTCTTAAGCTATCTAAGAATTTAGATCTCATTAGCATGATCATTATCATGATTTTAAAAGCATTGCTTAAAACTATGAGTTTATCACATATAATATAACAACACCATGTATATAAATAAAATGTCTTTAATAAATGAATTCTTTTATTAATAAATAACTAAAATTACAAAGTATATGCTACATTATATCAAATATGATTAGCTTGTGTGCATATCACTTTCACCCGCCCCCAATTTTGCGCCAAATTTATGGAGGCAAATGATGTCAGCGACCGATCAGCTGCAACTGCGTTGCGGTCGCTAAAACCAATAGCGACTAAATTAACATGCAGTCACTAATAACGGTCGATGTTACTAGTATTAGAGACCGAACATTGCGGTCGCAGAAAGTCTTGGTCGATGTTGGGCCTTTTTATTGTATTGAAGATCCAAGGGTAGTTAGTCTAAACTGCTAGATACAAGATGTGACACTACTAAGCATGTGATAGGTGAGACTGCAGTCTGATGTGACATGGTTATAGTCGAAAGCAAGTCTAGTAGCCAGTCTATAAGTCAACATCAGAAAACATCTGGAACAGAGCATTAAATGCACCAATGAGAACTCTTCAACGGGATAATTTTCAGAGGTCTATAAAAGGAGTATGGGGATTCAAATTCAATAACAAATCACATAATACAAAGCTGAACCTCTGTCAAAATATTCAAAGCTCTACTTTACGATTCAAAATAACTTGTTCAAAACTGCTAAATACCTAAATGAATCAAGCCTCATTGCAAAGCTTAGCAGCACCTCAACCAATCAAGATTCAGTTGTGATTCAACTTGGTCTTAGTGACCATTATACCAAGACCAAGTGACTCGAATGAATCTAAGTGATTCAGAGAACTAAGTGTCCTGGTCTGTGTGTCCGAACTGCCGAGACTAAGTGACTCGAAGGAACCTTAGTGGTTCATTTGTAATAGATCTTGGTGATCTGATCTTTGTATCTTTAGTGGATATTCTACTTGTTGAAGTAGAAGAGTCGATTAAGAGTTGTTTGTACTCCGAACCACTTAAAAATATCTTATGTTATTTAGTTTCAGTCATATAACTGCCATATCTGTAAGACCCCAACTTTTATGAATAAAGATTTAGTTTTCTTTATATATTATTTCGAAACAGTAAGGTGTTGTTTTGATAAATATGAAAGTTATGGGTGAAATGTGCAAACATTTTTAAAATGAGCAAGTGGTTATAAAATATTCTGGTTGTCGGGGAATATTCGTTTGGTCGTGGAATATTCTTGTTGTCGGGGAATATTCGTACGACGGCGCAGCTATTTGTGGGCCCCCACAACGGAATAACTGTCGGATATAGAAAGCGACAGAAATAACTTTTTACAAAATAACGGCGTGGTTGTTACCGTTAGTACTGTTGAAATACCCGGTGGTTAAAATACAGTGATACACGGTGTTGCATAGTAGCACACGGTATTACACAGTATTTCAAATTATTGAGTCTTACGTGAGAAGCCATTACTCAATTATTGTTACAGTAATTACTGTTCAATATTTTATATTATTGACTCAATAATTGCTACGTTGATATTTTATATTATTGACTCAATAATTGCTGCATTGATATTTTATTGACTCAATAATTGCTATGTTGCTATTTTTTTATGATTGATTCAATAATGGCTACAGTTGATATTTTGTAGTATTGATTCAATAATTGTCGTTGCACAGTATTTCACGTTATCAACTCAATAATTCATATTATTTGAAAAATATTATTAGATAGCATTATTGACAATGTCTAAGGAAGTTCTGTCTAGAAGGGTTATTTAATTGCGCGCCAGTAAGGAGAAGTCCTTATCGGAAGGCCCCCTCTGTCCTGGGAACGACCTGGTTGTTAATATTGTAGTTCTATAATATTATTTGTGAATAATTAATTATTAATTTATATGATAAGGAAATATTTATTTTGTGGATATTAAAGAAGGAATTGGCGCTGGTGAGTTTTTATCAATATCTTGGTGTGAGAAATCATCTGTTTATGGATTTCGGATAATTTATGTTTGGAATTTGGAAAAACTTCCTTCTGCAAAGTTGTAGGGAATTAAATTTCCTATGGAAATACATAGAATTTGTATTTTTCTGACAAAGGAGCTATTTGTTATGAATTATTGAAGTTTCGGAAAATAAATATTATTTAATGGGTGGGACCCACTTTTGTTGGAAAAAAAATTTAGCCGCCAGGCGGGGGAAATTTTGAAAAAATAATATTATTTTATTATTTTAGTCTCCTTTGGCATCCTAAGCTTTTCCTATAAATAGGGTGCTTAGGTTAGAATTGAAAATCACACCAGAATCATCAGTTTTCTCTCTCTATAATATCGAGCGTATTTTTGTGAGTATTTCTATACTTTGAGTATTAGTATTCAGTGCAAGTTTCCTTCGGTATTATATCCGATATTCCAGTCAGAGGTACTATCTTTTTGAGGTAAGGGATGTTATTTTCTTTCGTAAATGATGTTATTCTTTTCAATATCATTATACAGAAATATTGTCATGAATTTTATGTTGAAATTCTTACTTTTTCCGTCGGGGTTACTATTCACGTATACGGCACTATTCACGTATACGGCACTATTCACGGAAAAATTAAATTTTCTTCTATTTGTCCAAATTGCTTGTTAAGGTTACTATCTTTGATTGTATCCAAGTTTTGAGCTCTATTCTTGAATTTTGCTCCATAATTGATTATGACGAGGTATTTTTGAATTGGATATACTAAAATACGAATCCTTAGTCTTTGTCTTTTATCTCACTGGATTCGTTTTTTTTAAAATGTTTTTCATCATTCTCAATCCTAAAAGGTGATGTAACTGAATATCTTTGGCCTGTAGAGCAAAGATGAATGATTACTTGATGAATATCTTTGGCCTGTAGAGCAAAGATGAATGATTACTTGATGAATATCTTTGGCCTGTAGAGCAAAGATGAATGATTACCTGATGAATATCTTTGGCCTGTAGTGCAAAGATGACAGGTGTTGAGATGAACATGACCACTGATGATACAAATGAATATCTTTGGCCTGTAGTGCAAAGATGAATATTTGATTCAAGATGTATATTGATTGATGTTACAGGGATAAAATATTGATGATGGACTTTTAAATCATAGAAGATAGTAGACTTTATTCTCTGCTTAATTCTTCTAATGAACTGTTATTTCCGCTGCGAATATTGATCTAGAGTTGGTTATCCATTATATTTTATCTGATTTGTTGAAGACTAACGATAATTTATTTTTCATTATCTTAGTCATAATATTCTTTACTGAGCTAGTTGAGCTCACCCTTTTCATCTGTTGTCCTCTTCAGGAAATGAGAATGTTGCGGGAACTAATCGGGGGACAGAGTGATGGTCCGAGTTAGAGCAGTAGTAGTCCTCACTATTTCTGATAAATAGTGTGATAATAATTGTAATGAGGACTTAGTTTGAATCTTAATATTTTCTACATATTTGTATTGAGACTCACAGTTGTGTGGTCGTATTTTGCACGACCGTATGATATAAAGTTTATATTTGAATTCTGTACCATGTATTTGGCGACTCAGAATGGGTTGGGTTGAATGGACCTATTCTGGGGGCGTCACAGTTGGTATCAGAGCTTAGGGATATGATCTCTGGCGGAGATCGGGGAATAGAACTAGGAGGGGAGAGACGAGTAAATCCTTGGCTAGTGTGTCCTACCTAAGCTTATGTGATATTTAATTGGTCAATCGGAGCATAGGGTTAATATGTGATATGTTGATTTGTTTAATTAACCCTTGTTTTATGGCAGTATTTGAGAATGGCAGCTGAGAATGTTAACAACGAAGTGAATGAGACCGTGGAGACACCTTTAATCGTTAACCAGGAGAACATGCAACAAGAAGGCAATGTTCATCCTGAAAATAACGCTGGTCAGACGATAAACGATGAGATGTTTAGAAGTTTTTTGCAGTTTATGCAAAATCAGACGAGGGAGACTCGTGTGCAACATACAGGTGGAGATAATAACAACACACGAGCTGTCACTGCTAAGCAGTTCAAAGAATTGGGGCCACCAGAATTTCTGGGAAAGCCAGATCCGATCAAGGCGGAGACGTGGATTAAACAAATTACCAAGATATTTGATGTCTTGGGATGTACAGAGGAACAGAAGGTTCCATTCGCCACGTTTATGTTCCGTGGAGAGGCAGATTACTGGTGGGAATCTGTGAAACGTACCCAGCCTGCCGCACTTAAGATGTCTTGGGAAGCGTTCCAGAAACTGTTTAATGACAAGTACTTTCCTGAAAGTATTCGTCATATGAAGGAAGTAGAGTTTATTAGACTCGAGCAAAACAACATGACGGTATCCCAGTACGAGGCTAAGTTCGCGGAGCTGTCCAGGTTTGCACCTCATTTGGTGGAGAATGAGGAACGTATGACGCGGATGTTTCTAAGAGGTTTGAAACCCGAAATACGTCAATACATCATTTCCCATAAATTTTCTTTATATTCGGATGTAGTAAACAGGGCCCAGTTATTAGAACGAGATAATGATTATGTTCAACCGAGGGACCACAACCAAGGTCGTACCGGTGGCAGCAGTCATCGGAGCAATGACAACCAGCGAGGAGGAAAGTATGACAGAAGCGGTAACCACTCCGGTGGTTATCGTGGCCATGATAGTAGAAGAAGCGAATCGGGAGGAGATTTCAAGAAGAGAAGGTACAACAATGAGAACGCGAAGATGTCAACATCAGCACCAGCATCAACTGTTTCGAGGGGAGGAGAACGACCATCTGTCGTATGCTTTAAATGCGGGAAAGAGGGACATATCAGCCCAAACTGCCCACAACAGTTCAAAGGATGCTATAACTGTGGAAAAGAAGGACATATAGCTCGAGATTGTCCTGTTGCGAAACCAAGTTCGGCGGGGGTGGTGATTCCAAAGGCGGTTGCAGACAAGTCAAAGTCGGTGATTCCTGGAAGAGCGTTTGTCGTGACAGCCCAAAACGCGAGGAATCCACACGAGGTGATTACGGGTAAGCTGATCATAAACTCTTGCGAAGTTTATACCTTGTTAGATACCGGTGCTACCCATTCCTTTATTTCACCTGCTTGTGCTCAACGTTTGAACTTGACTTCTGATAAATTGGACTTTGACTTATCTGTTGAAACTCCGTTAGGAGAAACCTTTGTTACATCTACAGTTTACAAATCTGGCTTGATTCAGATTGGTACCCTTACCTTACCTGTTGATCTTATATCTTTGAAAATACTTGCATTTGACGTGATTTTAGGAATTGACTGGTTAACCACTTACCATGCCAAAATTGATTGTTTTCGTAAGGTTGTTAGTTTTCATATTCCTAATCAACCTGTTGTGCGAATCCAAATCACCAAACCACTAAAATCAGTCAATATCATTTCAAATCCCAAGGCTATTCGTTTATTGAAAAACAGGATGTCAAGCTTTCTTAGCTCATGTCACTGATCTAAATCAGAATACATCAGATTTGAATGATATTTCCGTTGTTAATGAGTTTCCTGATGTATTTCCCGAAGAACTTCCTGGTCTACCCCCAGAACGTGAAGTTGAATTCTTTATTGACCTTGAGCCCGGTACAAAACCCATTTCTAAAACCCCATATCGAATGGCTCCTATTGAACTTCAGGAGTTAAAGGTTCAATTACAAGAGTTGTTAGACATCGGTTTTATTCGTCCTAGTACGTCTCCTTAGGGTGCTCCTGTTTTATTCGTAAAGAAGAAAGACGGGAGTATGCGACTTTGTATTGACTATCGGGAGTTGAACCATGTCACCATTAAGAATAGGTATCCGTTACCTCGTATTGATGACCTGTTCGACCAGTTGCAAGGAGCGCAATTCTTTTCAAAGATCGATCTTCGTTCTGGATATCATCAGTTGAAGATTAAAACTGAGGATATTCCAAAGACTGCTTTTAGAACACGGTACGGGCATTTTGAGTTCTTAGTCATGTCTTTTGGATTGACTAATGCTCCTGCTGCTTTCATGGATATGATGAACCGTGTATTTAAGGAGTATTTAGATCAATTCGTTGTTGTCTTTATTGATGACATTCTCATCTATTCTAAAAGCCGTGAAGATCATGAACACCATTTGAAGTTAGTACTTCAAAAGCTTCGTGAGAACAAGCTATACGCCAAGTTAAAGAAATGCGAGTTCTGGCTTGAGGAAGTAGCATTTCTTGGGCACGTGGTATCGAAACGTGGAGTATCTGTTGACCCGGCAAAGATTGAAGCAATATAAAGCTGGGAGCAACCTAAGTCGGTGACCGAAGTACGAAGCTTTCTGGGCTTAGCTGGTTATTATCGGAGGTTCGTAGAGGGATTTTCTCGAATCGCTACTCCATTAACTCAGTTGACCCGGAAAGATACGAAATTCGTTTGGAGCGAGGAATGCGAGAAGAGCTTCCAAGAGCTCAAGAGGAGACTTATTTCGGCACCTGTTCTGACAATACCATCTGGTTCGGATGGATTTGTTATTTACAGCGATGCTTCGGGCAAAGGGTTAGGATGTGTTCTCATGCAACATGGGAAAGTCATAGCCTATGCCTCGCGACAACTCAAAGAATATGAGAGGAATTATCCTACTCATGATCTAGAGTTGGCAGCAGTCGTTTTCGCGTTGAAGATCTGGAGACATTACTTGTACGGAGAGAAAGTGGAGATTTATACGGATCATAAGAGCCTTAAATATTTCTTCACTCAGAAGGAACTCAACATGCGGCAACGACATTGGCTTGAGCTGTTGAAAGATTACGATCACACTATCCAATACCATCCTGGAAAAGCGATCGTGGTAGCTGACGCGTTGAGTAGAAGATCATATGTGGGAACGAGTGCGATGATGTCAAGTATACGCGTAGAACCAGCTTTGATTGATAAAGTTAAAGCTGCTCAAGCTACGGATGCGGAGCTGATGAAGATGAAGAAGAAGGTGCAAGAAGGTGCAATTCCAGAAGCGAGAATCGATGAAGATGGAATACTTCGAGTCAACTCCAGACTTTGTGTTCTTAACGATTCCGACTTGAAGTATAGAATCATGATGGAGGCACACAACACACCGTTTGCGATCCATCCTGGGAGTACTAAAATGTATCGTGATCTTCGACATACATTTTGGTGGGGCAATATAAAGAGAGAGATTGCGGAGTTCATCTCGAGATGTTTAACTTGTCAACGTGTAAAGGCGGAACATCAAGTGCCGAAGGGTCCATTGCAACCACTGGAGATTCCGAAATGGAAGTGGGAACACCTCACGATGGATTTCGTTACGGGTCTTCCCAAGGTTTCTCAAGGCTTAGATGCGATTTGGGTTATTGTTGATAGATTAACCAAGTCTGCTCATTTCTTGCCGATACGAGAGACTTATTCCCTTGAACGTCTTGCTCATATGTACGTGAATGAGATTGTGAGGTTGCATGGCATGCCAGTATCCATAGTTTCAGATCGTGATCCCAGATTTACTTCACGATTTTGGATCAGTTTGCAGAAAGCTATGGGTACGGATTTACGATTCAGTTCGGCTTATCATCCTCAAACAGACGGACAATCGGAAAGGACTATCCAAACTCTTGAGGATCTATTGAGACTTTGTGTTCTAGACTTCAAAGGGAGTTGGGATAAGTACTTACCATTGGTGGAATTCTCCTACAACAACAGTTATCAGGCAAGTATTGGCGTAGCTCCATTCGAAGCATTGTGTGGGAGAAAGTGTCGCTCTCCGGTATGTTGGAACGAGGTGGGTGAAACAACGTTGTTGGGACCGGAGTTAGTACGTATGACTACGGAAAAGATCCAAATAATCCGACAACGTATACAAACGGCACAGGATCGACAAAAGAGTTATGCGGATCTTCATCGAAAGGATGTGGAATTTAACGTTGGGGACCATGTAATGTTACGTATTGCTCCGTGGAAAGGAGTTACGAGGTTTGGGAAGAGAGGAAAGCTCAATCCACGATTCATTGGTCCATTTGAGATTCTTGACCGAATAGGAAATGTGGCTTATAGACTCGCTTTACCTCCAAGCATGTCTCGTGTTCATAATGTGTTTCACATATCCTTGTTACGTAAATATGTGAAGGATCCAAACCGCATTATTGAGTTAGAACCAGACGAGATAGCTGAAGATTTAACGTACGAGGAGGTACCTGTCAAGATCTTGGATAGGAAGGAGCATGTCCTACGCTCGAAAATTATACCTCAAGTTAAAGTTTTGTGGAAAAACCATGCAATTGAGGAAATGACCTGGGAGTTGGAATCGGAAATAAAAGCGAGGTATCCTCACCTTTTCGACATACCAGGTACGTACGTCAATTTTGAGGACGAAATTTCATAAGGAGGGGAGGTTGTAAGACCCCAACTTTTATGAATAAAGATTTAGTTTTCTTTATATATTATTTCGAAACAGTAAGGTGTTGTTTTGATAAATATGAAAGTTATGGGTTAAATGTGCAAACATTTTTAAAATGAGCAAGTGGTTATAAAATATTCTGGTTGTCGGGGAATATTCGTTTGGTCGTGGAATATTCTTGTTGTCGGGGAATATTCGTACGACGGCGCAGCTATTTGTGGGCCCCCACAACGGAATAACTGTCGGATATAGAAAGCGACAGAAATAACTTTTTACAAAATAACGGCGTGGTTGTTACCGTTAGTACTGTTGAAATACCCGGTGGTTAAAATACAGTGATACACGGTGTTGCATAGTAGCACACGGTATTACACAGTATTTCAAATTATTGAGTCTTACGTGAGAAGCCATTACTCAATTATTGTTACAGTAATTACTGTTCAATATTTTATATTATTGACTCAATAATTGCTACGTTGATATTTTATATTATTGACTCAATAATTGCTGCATTGATATTTTATTGACTCAATAATTGCTATGTTGCTATTTTTTTATGATTGATTCAATAATGGCTACAGTTGATATTTTGTAGTATTGATTCAATAATTGTCGTTGCACAGTATTTCACGTTATCAACTCAATAATTCATATTATTTGAATAATATTATTAGATAGCATTATTGACAATGTCTAAGGAAGTTCTGTCTAGGAGGGGTTATTTAATTGCGCGCCAGTAAGGAGAAGTCCTTATCGGAAGGCCCCCTCTGTCCTGGGAACGACCTGGTTGTTAATATTGTAGTTCTATAATATTATTTGTGAATAATTAATTATTGATTTATATGATAAGGAAATATTTATTTTGTGGATATTAAAGAAGGAATTGGCGCTGGTGAGTTTTTATCAATATTTTGGTGTGAGAAATCATCTGTTTATGGATTTCGGATAATTTATGTTTGGAATTTGGAAAAACTTCCTTCTGCAAAGTTGTAGGGAATTAAATTTCCTATGGAAATACATAGAATTTGTATTTTTCTGACAAAGGAGCTATTTGTTATGAATTATTGAAGTTTCGGAAAATAAATATTATTTAATGGGTGGGACCCACTTTTGTTGGAAAAAAAATTTAGCCGCCAGGCGGGGGAAATTTTGAAAAAATAATATTATTTTATTATTTTAGTCTCCTTTGGCATCCTAAGCTTTTCCTATAAATAGGGTGCTTAGGTTAGAATTGAAAATCACACCAGAATCATCAGTTTTCTCTCTCTATAATATCGAGCGTATTTTTGTGAGTATTTCTATACTTTGAGTATTAGTATTCAGTGCAAGTTTCCTTCGGTATTATATCCGATATTCCAGTCAGAGGTACTATCTTTTTGAGGTAAGGGATGTTATTTTCTTTCGTAAATGATGTTATTCTTTTCAATATCATTATACAGAAATATTGTCATGAATTTTATGTTGAAATTCTTACTTTTTCCGTCGGGGTTACTATTCACGTATACGGCACTATTCACGTATACGGCACTATTCACGGAAAAATTAAATTTTCTTCTATTTGTCCAAATTGCTTGTTAAGGTTACTATCTTTGATTGTATCCAAGTTTTGAGCTCTATTCTTGAATTTTGCTCCATAATTGATTATGACGAGGTATTTTTGAATTGGATATACTAAAATACGAATCCTTAGTCTTTGTCTTTTATCTCACTGGATTCGTTTTTTTTAAAATGTTTTTCATCATTCTCAGTCCTAAAAGGTGATGTAACTGAATATCTTTGGCCTGTAGAGCAAAGATGAATGATTACTTGATGAATATCTTTGGCCTGTAGAGCAAAGATGAATGATTACTTGATGAATATCTTTGGCCTGTAGAGCAAAGATGAATGATTACCTGATGAATATCTTTGGCCTGTAGTGCAAAGATGACAGGTGTTGAGATGAACATGACCACTGATGATACAAATGAATATCTTTGGCCTGTAGTGCAAAGATGAATATTTGATTCAAGATGTATATTGATTGATGTTACAGGGATAAAATATTGATGATGGACTTTTAAATCATAGAAGATAGTAGACTTTATTCTCTGCTTAATTCTTCTAATGAACTGTTATTTCCGCTGCGAATATTGATCTAGAGTTGGTTATCCATTATATTTTATCTGATTTGTTGAAGACTAACGATAATTTATTTTTCATTATCTTAGTCATAATATTCTTTACTGAGCTAGTTGAGCTCACCCTTTTCATCTGTTGTCCTCTTCAGGAAATGAGAATGTTGCGGGAACTAATCGGGGGACAGAGTGATGGTCCGAGTTAGAGCAGTAGTAGTCCTCACTATTTCTGATAAATAGTGTGATAATAATTGTAATGAGGACTTAGTTTGAATCTTAATATTTTCTACATATTTGTATTGAGACTCACAGTTGTGTGGTCGTATTTTGCACGACCGTATGATATAAAGTTTATATTTGAATTCTGTACCATGTATTTGGCGACTCAGAATGGGTTGGGTTGAATGGACCTATTCTGGGGGCGTCACAGTTGGTATCAGAGCTTAGGGATATGATCTCTGGCGGAGATCGGGGAATAGAACTAGGAGGGGAGAGACGAGTAAATCCTTGGCTAGTGTGTCCTACCTAAGCTTATGTGATATTTAATTGGTCAATCGGAGCATAGGGTTAATATGTGATATGTTGATTTGTTTAATTAACCCTTGTTTTATGGCAGTATTTGAGAATGGCAGCTGAGAATGTTAACAACGAAGTGAATGAGACCGTGGAGACACCTTTAATCGTTAACCAGGAGAACATGCAACAAGAAGGCAATGTTCATCCTGAAAATAACGCTGGTCAGACGATAAACGATGAGATGTTTAGAAGTTTTTTGCAGTTTATGCAAAATCAGACGAGGGAGACTCGTGTGCAACATACAGGTGGAGATAATAACAACACACGAGCTGTCACTGCTAAGCAGTTCAAAGAATTGGGGCCACCAGAATTTCTGGGAAAGCCAGATCCGATCAAGGCGGAGACGTGGATTAAACAAATTACCAAGATATTTGATGTCTTGGGATGTACAGAGGAACAGAAGGTTCCATTCGCCACGTTTATGTTCCGTGGAGAGGCAGATTACTGGTGGGAATCTGTGAAACGTACCCAGCCTGCCGCACTTAAGATGTCTTGGGAAGCGTTCCAGAAACTGTTTAATGACAAGTACTTTCCTGAAAGTATTCGTCATATGAAGGAAGTAGAGTTTATTAGACTCGAGCAAAACAACATGACGGTATCCCAGTACGAGGCTAAGTTCGCGGAGCTGTCCAGGTTTGCACCTCATTTGGTGGAGAATGAGGAACGTATGACGCGGATGTTTCTAAGAGGTTTGAAACCCGAAATACGTCAATACATCATTTCCCATAAATTTTCTTTATATTCGGATGTAGTAAACAGGGCCCAGTTATTAGAACGAGATAATGATTATGTTCAACCGAGGGACCACAACCAAGGTCGTACCGGTGGCAGCAGTCATCGGAGCAATGACAACCAGCGAGGAGGAAAGTATGACAGAAGCGGTAACCACTCCGGTGGTTATCGTGGCCATGATAGTAGAAGAAGCGAATCGGGAGGAGATTTCAAGAAGAGAAGGTACAACAATGAGAACGCGAAGATGTCAACATCAGCACCAGCATCAACTGTTTCGAGGGGAGGAGAACGACCATCTGTCGTATGCTTTAAATGCGGGAAAGAGGGACATATCAGCCCAAACTGCCCACAACAGTTCAAAGGATGCTATAACTGTGGAAAAGAAGGACATATAGCTCGAGATTGTCCTGTTGCGAAACCAAGTTCGGCGGGGGTGGTGATTCCAAAGGCGGTTGCAGACAAGTCAAAGTCGGTGATTCCTGGAAGAGCGTTTGTCGTGACAGCCCAAAACGCGAGGAATCCACACGAGGTGATTACGGGTAAGCTGATCATAAACTCTTGCGAAGTTTATACCTTGTTAGATACCGGTGCTACCCATTCCTTTATTTCACCTGCTTGTGCTCAACGTTTGAACTTGACTTCTGATAAATTGGACTTTGACTTATCTGTTGAAACTCCGTTAGGAGAAACCTTTGTTACATCTACAGTTTACAAATCTGGCTTGATTCAGATTGGTACCCTTACCTTACCTGTTGATCTTATATCTTTGAAAATACTTGCATTTGACGTGATTTTAGGAATTGACTGGTTAACCACTTACCATGCCAAAATTGATTGTTTTCGTAAGGTTGTTAGTTTTCATATTCCTAATCAACCTGTTGTGCGAATCCAAATCACCAAACCACTAAAATCAGTCAATATCATTTCAAATCCCAAGGCTATTCGTTTATTGAAAAACAGATGTCAAGCTTTCTTAGCTCATGTCACTGATCTAAATCAGAATACATCAGATTTGAATGATATTTCCGTTGTTAATGAGTTTCCTGATGTATTTCCCGAAGAACTTCCTGGTCTACCCCCAGAACGTGAAGTTGAATTCTTTATTGACCTTGAGCCCGGTACAAAACCCATTTCTAAAACCCCATATCGAATGGCTCCTATTGAACTTCAGGAGTTAAAGGTTCAATTACAAGAGTTGTTAGACATCGGTTTTATTCGTCCTAGTACGTCTCCTTAGGGTGCTCCTGTTTTATTCGTAAAGAAGAAAGACGGGAGTATGCGACTTTGTATTGACTATCGGGAGTTGAACCATGTCACCATTAAGAATAGGTATCCGTTACCTCGTATTGATGACCTGTTCGACCAGTTGCAAGGAGCGCAATTCTTTTCAAAGATCGATCTTCGTTCTGGATATCATCAGTTGAAGATTAAAACTGAGGATATTCCAAAGACTGCTTTTAGAACACGGTACGGGCATTTTGAGTTCTTAGTCATGTCTTTTGGATTGACTAATGCTCCTGCTGCTTTCATGGATATGATGAACCGTGTATTTAAGGAGTATTTAGATCAATTCGTTGTTGTCTTTATTGATGACATTCTCATCTATTCTAAAAGCCGTGAAGATCATGAACACCATTTGAAGTTAGTACTTCAAAAGCTTCGTGAGAACAAGCTATACGCCAAGTTAAAGAAATGCGAGTTCTGGCTTGAGGAAGTAGCATTTCTTGGGCACGTGGTATCGAAACGTGGAGTATCTGTTGACCCGGCAAAGATTGAAGCAATATAAAGCTGGGAGCAACCTAAGTCGGTGACCGAAGTACGAAGCTTTCTGGGCTTAGCTGGTTATTATCGGAGGTTCGTAGAGGGATTTTCTCGAATCGCTACTCCATTAACTCAGTTGACCCGGAAAGATACGAAATTCGTTTGGAGCGAGGAATGCGAGAAGAGCTTCCAAGAGCTCAAGAGGAGACTTATTTCGGCACCTGTTCTGACAATACCATCTGGTTCGGATGGATTTGTTATTTACAGCGATGCTTCGGGCAAAGGGTTAGGATGTGTTCTCATGCAACATGGGAAAGTCATAGCCTATGCCTCGCGACAACTCAAAGAATATGAGAGGAATTATCCTACTCATGATCTAGAGTTGGCAGCAGTCGTTTTCGCGTTGAAGATCTGGAGACATTACTTGTACGGAGAGAAAGTGGAGATTTATACGGATCATAAGAGCCTTAAATATTTCTTCACTCAGAAGGAACTCAACATGCGGCAACGACATTGGCTTGAGCTGTTGAAAGATTACGATCACACTATCCAATACCATCCTGGAAAAGCGATCGTGGTAGCTGACGCGTTGAGTAGAAGATCATATGTGGGAACGAGTGCGATGATGTCAAGTATACGCGTAGAACCAGCTTTGATTGATAAAGTTAAAGCTGCTCAAGCTACGGATGCGGAGCTGATGAAGATGAAGAAGAAGGTGCAAGAAGGTGCAATTCCAGAAGCGAGAATCGATGAAGATGGAATACTTCGAGTCAACTCCAGACTTTGTGTTCTTAACGATTCCGACTTGAAGTATAGAATCATGATGGAGGCACACAACACACCGTTTGCGATCCATCCTGGGAGTACTAAAATGTATCGTGATCTTCGACATACATTTTGGTGGGGCAATATAAAGAGAGAGATTGCGGAGTTCATCTCGAGATGTTTAACTTGTCAACGTGTAAAGGCGGAACATCAAGTGCCGAAGGGTCCATTGCAACCACTGGAGATTCCGAAATGGAAGTGGGAACACCTCACGATGGATTTCGTTACGGGTCTTCCCAAGGTTTCTCAAGGCTTAGATGCGATTTGGGTTATTGTTGATAGATTAACCAAGTCTGCTCATTTCTTGCCGATACGAGAGACTTATTCCCTTGAACGTCTTGCTCATATGTACGTGAATGAGATTGTGAGGTTGCATGGCATGCCAGTATCCATAGTTTCATATCGTGATCCCAGATTTACTTCACGATTTTGGATCAGTTTGCAGAAAGCTATGGGTACGGATTTACGATTCAGTTCGGCTTATCATCCTCAAACAGACGGACAATCGGAAAGGACTATCCAAACTCTTGAGGATCTATTGAGACTTTGTGTTCTAGACTTCAAAGGGAGTTGGGATAAGTACTTACCATTGGTGGAATTCTCCTACAACAACAGTTATCAGGCAAGTATTGGCGTAGCTCCATTCGAAGCATTGTGTGGGAGAAAGTGTCGCTCTCCGGTATGTTGGAACGAGGTGGGTGAAACAACGTTGTTGGGACCGGAGTTAGTACGTATGACTACGGAAAAGATCCAAATAATCCGACAACGTATACAAACGGCACAGGATCGACAAAAGAGTTATGCGGATCTTCATCGAAAGGATGTGGAATTTAACGTTGGGGACCATGTAATGTTACGTATTGCTCCGTGGAAAGGAGTTACGAGGTTTGGGAAGAGAGGAAAGCTCAATCCACGATTCATTGGTCCATTTGAGATTCTTGACCGAATAGGAAATGTGGCTTATAGACTCGCTTTACCTCCAAGCATGTCTCGTGTTCATAATGTGTTTCACATATCCTTGTTACGTAAATATGTGAAGGATCCAAACCGCATTATTGAGTTAGAACCAGACGAGATAGCTGAAGATTTAACGTACGAGGAGGTACCTGTCAAGATCTTGGATAGGAAGGAGCATGTCCTACGCTCGAAAATTATACCTCAAGTTAAAGTTTTGTGGAAAAACCATGCAATTGAGGAAATGACCTGGGAGTTGGAATCGGAAATAAAAGCGAGGTATCCTCACCTTTTCGACATACCAGGTACGTACGTCAATTTTGAGGACGAAATTTCATAAGGAGGGGAGGTTGTAAGACCCCAACTTTTATGAATAAAGATTTAGTTTTCTTTATATATTATTTCGAAACAGTAAGGTGTTGTTTTGATAAATATGAAAGTTATGGGTTAAATGTGCAAACATTTTTAAAATGAGCAAGTGGTTATAAAATATTCTGGTTGTCGGGGAATATTCGTTTGGTCGTGGAATATTCTTGTTGTCGGGGAATATTCGTACGACGGCGCAGCTATTTGTGGGCCCCCACAACGGAATAACTGTCGGATATAGAAAGCGACAGAAATAACTTTTTACAAAATAACGGCGTGGTTGTTACCGTTAGTACTGTTGAAATACCCGGTGGTTAAAATACAGTGATACACGGTGTTGCATAGTAGCACACGGTATTACACAGTATTTCAAATTATTGAGTCTTACGTGAGAAGCCATTACTCAATTATTGTTACAGTAATTACTGTTCAATATTTTATATTATTGACTCAATAATTGCTACGTTGATATTTTATATTATTGACTCAATAATTGCTGCATTGATATTTTATTGACTCAATAATTGCTATGTTGCTATTTTTTTATGATTGATTCAATAATGGCTACAGTTGATATTTTGTAGTATTGATTCAATAATTGTCGTTGCACAGTATTTCACGTTATCAACTCAATAATTCATATTATTTGAATAATATTATTAGATAGCATTATTGACAATGTCTAAGGAAGTTCTGTCTAGGAGGGTTATTTAATTGCGCGCCAGTAAGGAGAAGTCCTTATCGGAAGGCCCCCTCTGTCCTGGGAACGACCTGGTTGTTAATATTGTAGTTCTATAATATTATTTGTGAATAATTAATTATTGATTTATATGATAAGGAAATATTTATTTTGTGGATATTAAAGAAGGAATTGGCGCTGGTGAGTTTTTATCAATATTTTGGTGTGAGAAATCATCTGTTTATGGATTTCGGATAATTTATGTTTGGAATTTGGAAAAACTTCCTTCTGCAAAGTTGTAGGGAATTAAATTTCCTATGGAAATACATAGAATTTGTATTTTTCTGACAAAGGAGCTATTTGTTATGAATTATTGAAGTTTCGGAAAATAAATATTATTTAATGGGTGGGACCCACTTTTGTTGGAAAAAAAATTTAGCCGCCAGGCGGGGGAAATTTTGAAAAAATAATATTATTTTATTATTTTAGTCTCCTTTGGCATCCTAAGCTTTTCCTATAAATAGGGTGCTTAGGTTAGAATTGAAAATCACACCAGAATCATCAGTTTTCTCTCTCTATAATATCGAGCGTATTTTTGTGAGTATTTCTATACTTTGAGTATTAGTATTCAGTGCAAGTTTCCTTCGGTATTATATCCGATATTCCAGTCAGAGGTACTATCTTTTTGAGGTAAGGGATGTTATTTTCTTTCGTAAATGATGTTATTCTTTTCAATATCATTATACAGAAATATTGTCATGAATTTTATGTTGAAATTCTTACTTTTTCCGTCGGGGTTACTATTCACGTATACGGCACTATTCACGTATACGGCACTATTCACGGAAAAATTAAATTTTCTTCTATTTGTCCAAATTGCTTGTTAAGGTTACTATCTTTGATTGTATCCAAGTTTTGAGCTCTATTCTTGAATTTTGCTCCATAATTGATTATGACGAGGTATTTTTGAATTGGATATACTAAAATACGAATCCTTAGTCTTTGTCTTTTATCTCACTGGATTCGTTTTTTTAAAATGTTTTTCATCATTCTCAGTCCTAAAAGGTGATGTAACTGAATAGTAGAGCAAAGATGAATGATTACTTGATGAATATCTTTGGCCTGTAGAGCAAAGATGAATGATTACTTGATGAATATCTTTGGCCTGTAGAGCAAAGATGAATGATTACCTGATGAATATCTTTGGCCTGTAGTGCAAAGATGACAGGTGTTGAGATGAACATGACCACTGATGATACAAATGAATATCTTTGGCCTGTAGTGCAAAGATGAATATTTGATTCAAGATGTATATTGATTGATGTTACAGGGATAAAATATTGATGATGGACTTTTAAATCATAGAAGATAGTAGACTTTATTCTCTGCTTAATTCTTCTAATGAACTGTTATTTCCGCTGCGAATATTGATCTAGAGTTGGTTGTCCATTATATTTTATCTGATTTGTTGAAGACTAACGATAATTTATTTTCATTATCTTAGTCATAATATTCTTTACTGAGCTAGTTGAGCTCACCCTTTTCATCTGTTGTCCTCTTCAGGAAATGAGAATGTTGCGGGAACTAGTCGGGGGACAGAGTGATGGTCCGAGTTAGAGCAGTAGTAGTCCTCACTATTTCTGATAAATAGTGTGATAATAATTGTAATGAGGACTTAGTTTGAATCTTAATATTTTCTACATATTTGTATTGAGACTCACAGTTGTGTGGTTGTATTTTGCACGACCGTATGATATAAAGTTTGTATTTGAATTCTGTACCATGTATTTGGCGACTCAGAATGGGTTGGGTTGAATGGACCTATTCTGGGGGCGTCACAATATCTGTTATACATGTTATATCTGCTAAATGGTTAACAACCATATAACTAAATTTAGAACTGAGATTTCTTTAAATCTCTAAGGGGAGTTTTTCAAACTAATATCCCGTTGTGTTAAGATTAATTGAACTAATCAATCATCTGGTAAATAATCTTTAAACAAACAAAAGTTTTAAAGATCTATTCAACCACCCTTCTAGATCTCCATTGTGTCTATGGGAAACAACAACTTTTTCTTTTTTATCCCTAAACTAGTTTCAAACTTAAACAAATGACTATTTTATCTTACTTTTCATACTCAAAGGTAGGGGTGAACATGGTGCAGTTTGGTGCGGTTTCGAACAAAAATCGCACATGAAATCGCTTTGATGCGGTTGCTTAAATAAAAAATCACAATATGAAATCACTTTGATTGGAATGCATTTCGATTTCCAATGGAGCGGTTTCGAAACCAATTGAAAAAAATCATAATAAATATATTATACTTTTCACATTCCAAATAAATCTCGAACATTACTAGCTTAGTACTACAAATAATACCCAACTAAAAAAAGTTTAATTCTTGAAAACCACTTACAAATTAATTAAAAACATCTAATTACTCAAATTGAAAAATGCATACATTACTACAATACAAATATTGTTTCAAACTTATAGTCTTAAACCATGCAAAATCACATATTCCAAAATTAAATTTACAACCATACTTAAATAGAACTTAAAAACTCTAAAACATACAAAAAAATATGAAAAATATTAAAAACCTAGAACTTTAAATGGATGCGGTTTCTTAAGGGTGCAATTTGTATATTAAAACCAAAACTGCAACGGCTCTTATCCTATTTTAAAAACCATAATATGCCATCGAAATTATTGGTGTGATTTTTTTAGTGTAATTTTTGAGATTTTTTGTGCGATTTCAATTGCAAAATTAATTCCTGTTCTCAAAACAATATTTTTTTATATAATGGCAAAACAAAAACAAGAATGAAAAAAAAAGGCTGATTGGCACTTCTGTCCCTCCAAGTTGTCACCCACTTTCAAAGTCGTCCCTAAAGTACCATTTTCGTCAGTTAGGTCCTTAAAGTGACATTTTATTGGCGTTTCTGTTCCTTCAACCCATTTTAACCTAAACTCGACCCATTTTGACCAAGTTTAACCCAACCCAACCTAGTTTGACCCAACCCAAAATTTTAATATTTTAAAATATAATAATATTTTTAAAATAAGTTTAAAATAATAATTATATTTAACATTTTTAAAAAATAATATTTAATTATTTAAAATAAATTATTATTATTAAAATAATAATTATTTTAATATTTTAAAATAAAATAATTATTTTAAAAATAGTTATTTTTAATATTTAAAAATAAAATATTAGTTTTTTTAAAAAATAAAAATAAAAATAATATTTAATATTCTAAAATAATTTTTTTAAAAAATATTTTTAAAATAATTTTTATTTTTAATATTTTAAAAGTAAAAAATAATTTTGTAAATATTATTTTTAAAAATAATATTTACTTTTAAAATATTAAAAATAATATTTATTTTAGAATATTAAAAATAATAATTATTTTAGAATATTAAATATAACATTTATTTTAGAATATTAAAAATAATATTTATTTTAGAATATTAAAAATAATATTTATTTTAGAATATTAAAAATAATAATTTTTAATTTTTTTTGAATAATTATTATATTTATATTTATATTTATTTTAATTTTTTAATATTTACTTTTAATATTATAAAATAATTATTATTTTTAATATTTTAAAATAAATATTTTTAATAATTATTGTTGTTGAAGGAAAAATAATATTTAATATTCTGAAATGCTTATTAAAAAAATTATTATTTAATAATAATTATTATTAAGATTATTTTAATTTTTAAAATAATAATTATTAAGATTATTTTAGTTTTTTAAAATAATAATTTTTGAAATAATAATTATTACTAATAATTTTTGAAATAATAATTATTAAGATTATTTTAATTTTTAAAATAATAATTTTTAAAATAATAAATATTAAGATTATTTTAATAATTATTAAATAATAATTTTTTTAATAAGAATTTCAGAATATTAAATATTATTTTTCCTTCAAAAACAATAATTATTAACAATATTTATTTTAGAATATTAAAAATAATAATAATTTTATAATATTAAAAGTAAATATTAAAAAATTAAAATTAAAATAAATATAAATATAATAATTATTCAAAAAAAATTTAAAAAAAATAAAATAATAAATATTTTTAATATTTAAAAATAAAATATTAGTTTTTTATAAAAAAAAGTAATAATTATATTTAATATTTTAAAATAAATATTTTTTAAATAATTTTACTTTTTTATATTTTAAAAGTAAATATTATTTTCAAAATTAATATTTACAAAAATATTTTTTTCATTTTAAAATATTAAAAATAAAAATTATTTAAAAAATATTTATTTTAGAATATTACATATAATTATTATTTTTTTTTATAAAAAAACTAATATTTTATTTTGAAATATTAAAAATAACTATTTTTAAAATAATTATTTTATTTTAAAATATTAAAATAATTATTATTTTAATAATAATAATTTATTTTAAATAATTAAATATTATTTTTTTAAAATGTTAAATATAATTATTATTTTAAACTTATTTTAAAAATACTATTATATTTTAAAATATTAAAAATTTGGGTTGAGTCAAACTGGGTCGGGTTGGGTTAAACTTGATCAAAATGGGTCGGGTTTAGGTTAAAATGGGTTGAAGGAACAGAAACGCCAATAAAATGCTATTTTAAGGACCTAACTGATGAAAAAAGTACTTTAAAGATGATTTTGAAAGTGAGTGACAACTTGAAGGGACAGAAATGCCAATCAACCAAAAAAAAAAAAAAAAAAACCACCCAGCTTACCCAAGTCTGTCCGCTACCCGGAGAAACAATATTGTTTTTATATAAAGACAAAACAAAAACAAGAAGGAAAATAAAATAAAAAAAACAACCACCCAGCTTACCCAAGTCTGTCCGGCACTCGAAGAAAACATCTATTCAACATTTTCAACCTCCCTTCTCTCTCCTTCCAAGTCCCCTGTAAATCCTCTGTAAATCCCATAGTTCTTAGCAAATAACAAGATAATTCTTATTGAGATCAATAGAAAAAGCTCATAATTATCAGCTCATATAGAATTTTTTTTGAACTGAAAGTGAGAGATGGATTCAAGTAGAAGAGCGGTGGAATCGTACTGGAGATCAAGGATGATAGATGGGGCGACATCGGATGAAGACAAGTTGACCCCAGTTTACAAATTGGAGGAGATTTGCGAGATGCTTCGATCTTCACATGTGAGTTTCGTTAAAGAAGTTTCTGGATTCATCTTCAACCGCCTCGATCATAAAAGCCCCATTGTCAAACAGAAGGTATAATTGCGGATTAATTTACCCAGATCTAGTTCTAATTATTTTTAGGCTTTAATTTCTAGGTTTTTATTGGTGAAATTATTTCTTTTTTTAGAGTAAGTTTTGATTGAGCTGATGAGATTCAATTAGAATAATGTTACTTGCATGATAGCGTATAAAAATTGTATATATAAAGGGGATATATACTATCTAGTGCGACACACTAAATAACGGACCTAGTATGAGATAAAATAGTTTGAAGTGTAATAAATTAGAACAAATGGTCCTATCCACCTATTATTTTTGCAAACAAAGATAGTCTTAGGTGAACAGATTGGCTTGATTAATTACTAAAAGAAGGTCAGCTTAATTCTACTAGCCCATGCACCCTTATTCAGACATAAATTCATTATTGGTTTCTAAAATGCCCAAATTAAGAATATCCTTCAAAGAGTCCTAACAAATTTTGTGATATATGAAATTATGGTTATGTCTGGAAGTTGGCAAAAGAGAGAGAAAGGAAAGGCAAATATAACGAAAATGAATGTGGTTTCTTTAACTGATGAGATTCATGTGGAATTTTACTTGTACCATCCCATGTTGATATTTCAATCCATTTTATGTGTATGTTGTCCCAATCGATAACCCACTTCTAAAATTTACCAGTTACATTTTATAAAGTTTTGATCTTTGCTCTTTATTATGTCAAAGTCAAACTTTATTTAGAAGTTTCAACTTCCAAAATGTGAACAAATTTGGGAAGGAGGTTTTAGGGTATAGAAATTGTTATATTACTTTTTTTTATCTCTATGTTTTGAAATGAACTATTTACAAACTCTGCAATAAAGTCATAAGATCTCTTGTTGCTAATTTTTCTTCAATTTACTGTAGGCTTTGAGATTGATCAAGTATGTAGTGGGAAAGTCTGGTGTGGAGTTTAGGAGGGAAATGCAAAGAAATTCAGCGGCTGTGCGCCAGTTGATTCACTACAAAGGCCAGTTGGATCCTTTGAAGGGGGATTCGTTGAATAAGTCCGTGCGTGCCACTGCACAGGAAGCTCTATCTGCTATATTTTCTACAGATGACAATAAGCCAGCACCTGCTGATGATCTTACTCGGCGGATAGAAGGGTTTGGTAATTCCAACTTTGAGATGCCATCAGAAGATAAGAAGTCCTTTCTAAGTGATGTGGTTGGCCTTGGAAGTGCCACAATAAAGCAGGGATTGAATAGTTTAACACAAGATCCATCACATAAACAGAGTGAAACTGGAAGCTACAGGAGTCCAAATCTTCGAAGGTCGTTGACTACAGGGATCGATTACTCAGATCGGACTGAAACTCAGCCTTCTTCTCAGTTCTCAAAGAATGTGGCTAGTGGAACTTGGGCCCAAGATCTCAAAACAGTGCAGACGGATACAACCAATTGGAGCTCAAGTTCAAGTTATGCAGATAGTAAGACTCGCGAGGAGAGGTTATTGGAGACCATTGTAACATCTGGTGGCGTGCGTTTACAACCCACTAGAGATGCCCTTCATGTTTTCCTCATGGAGGCCTCAAAATTTGATGCACTGGCTCTAAGTTATGCCATTGAATCAAAGCTCCAATCACATTTGTGGCAGGCATGCATTCCCTTTATGCTGATTAATAATTTACAATAACGTGCAGAAACCACACATGTACATATGCATATCACACAAATAGGGAGTTGTATTTGATATAAAATACATAATTGGTCTTAGATTATACCATATCTGTCATGCCGCCAAATAAGAGTCTCCTTCAACCCCTGGTCCAGTGCTGATGATACAACTTCATCTATTAAATCTATCAATAATTATATTGTTTTAACTAGTCTATTACAGACATTACATCAATTCTTTACCTCCATCTCTAGATCGCAACATCTCTCCTTAATATTCACTAATATTATACTTGTTAGAAACTCATTTAATTAAAAACTTAACATCATACTCTTTATTCCAGAATCGTAAACTTTACAATTTTTGGTTACATCTCAAAGTCATAAAAATTACAATTTATTCTAATACATTAAATATGCAACTCCTCTAACCATACTTCTTCTTGAGTATTCCATAACTTCAATCCAATACTAAACCTTTTTTCTCAACTTCATCACCATTTATTTATCCTAGACTTTCAATATTAGCAATCAGTCAGTTCCCAGGAAAGATGAGGCTTTCCGTTAAAGCGGTGCTTAATTAGACAATCCTTTTTGTCGACAGAATTTTCTAGACATTGCCAAAACTGTTAATCTAGTATAGTTAAATGACTTCTACATATACTAGCTTAAATGTAAAATACACTATATATTTTTATAATAATTCTCAACTCTTTGAATCAAATCTCCAAAGTTATTACAACTTTAAGTTCTATTACAAATAAAGAAGACCAATTATTTACTCTTCTTTAACTTTCCCTTTACTGCCAAATTCTGCTGGTAATTCTTCCTTAAGTGTAAAATTTAGATTTTATTCGCAAGAAAGTTTATACAGATAATAGAGTTCACACTACTCAAATTATAGGGTTCACACTGCCCAAGTTATAGAGTTCACAATCCTCAAGTTATAGAGTTCACAATACTCAAGTTATACAAATAATTCACATATCACAACTAACTTCACACAACTGAAATTCAAAACAGTTTTATAGCACATCGTTGCACATAAAAACAATTAGAAACTTGCACAGTCCTAAAAACTTGTCTGATTCCGCTTCTATAGTTTACACTAATTTTTGTGTCTTTCAATCAACCTCTTGAAGTTGCAAGCTTTACATTTATCTTGAATAAGCAAGACTTGATATTCCTCTCAATTATAAGTATACTTACTATGCTTTCTCTTAGAATTGCTTTGGAATTTGATGAAGGTTATTTAGCATGGCATGAGGGTCTTATTTATAGGCATTCAAGACTTCGGGTATAATGGTCATCACACCACAACCAACCAAAATGGCCAATAAGGTCATCAAGCCGTGGTTCACATAAGGCCATCAATGCCTAACAACTCCACCACTTACAATTGGCCAACAAGGCCAAGCCCTATCACTCGTGTCTTGCAACAATGACTTGCCATACAAGAGGCCACATCTCACCTCTTAAAGCTAGACAACACACCTCAAGCAAGACATTAAGCCACATCTGACCTCCCATCAAGTATAAATACGTACAAGCTTGTAAGTATTACATACTTTCATATTGGCTAAAAAGCCCTCCCTTTCTCTACACCATAACCGTATCTCACTTAGTTTAGTTATTCTAAACTTAGTTTACTTTCTAGTTAGCTTCTAGTTATTCTTAGTTAGCTTCCCTAACTAATCCGGTTAGCCAAAAATTGTTGACTTTTTCAAAGTTGACTTAGAGTTTTTATGAATAGTGATTTAGCGTTTTTATGAATAGTGATTTCTTAGTTATGTTTTAAAAAAAATTTCTATACTTATAATGGAAACCATACACATTCAATCACATAACACATAATTTCAATCACAAAAACATCCTTTATTAATCATATGAGGTTACATTACAAGTCTTATAAGGATTCGAAATATTACAATATCTTTTGATTACTAAATCAAAATCTGACAACTATGTTTCATAAACTATAATGCAGACAAATTTTTGTAACACTCTATAAATTGCTTCACTTAAATTCTTTTTGAAACTGTAATTTTTTTCAGGTACGTGTGAAAGCTGTCTGTGTCCTTGAGGCAATATTAAGGAAAACAGATGAACATTTTTCTAGTGTCAAATCTTATTTCAGTGAAAACAAGGACGTTGTGGTGAAATGTTGTGAATCTCCCCAGGCTTCTTTGAGGGAAAAAGCAAACAAGGTAAGTTTGACTTTCATTTTCTCTATCTTTGTTCTTCTTTTGTTTATCAGGTGAAGAATTAGCAATTATAATAGTGATTGTAAGATGAAGTCACATAGATGAAGGCCCAAAATTAGTATGATTACACGGATTTTTTTCCGGAACAAATGTATGAAAATACCTCCAAGCACCTCAAGAGACCATTTTTTTGTATTCTTTCCGATGAAATGTCAGATTGCAATTGTAGGATGGTACATGGTAGTGTTTGTAAACAGTTAAAGTTCTTAGGATAAGGAGAGGCAGACAATGATTTAGCGAAACCACTATAGGGTCAATGGTTCAGGTATGGAGCATAAGACACTCTCTTAACAGTAAATGAAGTTCTTAGAATGAAGAGAGTTGGGTGACACTCAGGTAGCTGATCCTCTTGAGGGTCTGTGGTTCAGGTAAGAATTATAAGGAAAACCCATGGGATACCTGATGTAATCTTTCAAAAAAGAACTGTTGAAATAAGAACTGTTGTTCTGTAAGTATTGTTAGGTTTGTAAGATTCATAAACGCAATCAAATTGCATAAAAATAGCGGAAGCATTGTAAATTAGAGTTTTAAAATTTTACTAACTATATACCCGGATCATCCTTTATGCGCAATTATTAATTAAACGAAAGAGATGAAGAAAAAGATCCATACCTTAAAGATACGAGTTTCTTCTGGTACGAGTTCAACTCCAAATCTTTTCTGCTCTCCTTGAATTTACCGGGTTAGATTCCTTCTTTTGATCAACGTTAGCCACCCAAGTGTTTTGCCTCTAGTGGTGATCCTCCAAGAATAATCTTTACTTAAGAAGAAGAGTGTTTAGCTAAACCTTAGTTTCCTTCTCTAGAAAAGAAGTGCTCTCCCAACTATTGAAAAATAGCATTAGCCCCAAATCAAAATAAGACTCTTATTTATAGATGTAGGCAACCATCCTAAATATTTTAGGATTAGGGATTCATAATAATTAATTAAACTCTTTTAATTAATTTACCTCCTAATCTTATTAGGAATATGGGAAAGTGATATTATTAATTAATTCCCAAACTCCTTTAGGAATTAAACTAATAATAATAATAGTAATAATAATAATAAGACTCCTCTTATTAATTTATATTTAATATTTTTAAAATATTAAATAATAAATATTAAGCTATTTAATTTATTCTATCACCATAGATTAAATTAAATATACTTAACTTATTATTACGATTATGTCATTTGCTTCTTAAATAAATATTATTCCTTTTATGGTGTGATCCTTTAGGTTCTACATATTAAACCGGTTGTGAATAAATCAATTAGAACAATTCTAATCTTATTTAAATAAATAAATTTAAATAGTTAATTCATTTAAATAAATAATATTTATTCTACAATAAGGGTAAGCCTCCTTAGCGCTCAACGACTTTCCAGATAATATAGATTTCAACATTAATCTTAAAAGAACCTTTGAGTAAATAGTTATCGTACAATTCAATTTTTCCACCATACAATGTCTCAATTAAATATAAGACATGAAATTACTATTAAGTCTTATTTTATTTAATTATATGTATTTCGATCCTAAATGAACAACACCAAATAATGCAAATTAAAAACGTTTTTCTAATTTCATTCCACCTTGGTCAAGGATTCTTGGGTTGTCATTTATCGAATCACATAGGACATTCTCTTCTTTTACTAGAAGTGGTAGATTTTTCATTGATCATTTATTATCTCCATATATAACTTATTACACCCAAGCATACCTTTTGATATACCCTAAGGGTCTTAAGGGACATGTCAAAGTATATAACTTATCATACACAAGATACTATGATGATCTCAAGTCTAAGGATCATTTGTACTACTATCACTTGAGGAATTTCTATTGATAGGCAAGTAAAACTCCATTAGGTATTCCTCAGCGAGTCACGTTCAGTGAACTTATTCTCCAATAAGCATCTACATACTTGCTTTAGTGTCTCCACACAAATAATCATGAGATCAATCATCCTCATCCAATGAGCAAGTCAACGTATATACCAATACCTTTGCTTCTTTGTTTTCTCTTGCCACTCTCTCCCTTGTCTTGTCCAAGTTGTTCCTAAAACAAATAATTTATAGCATTTAACTTAACATTTATAACCAATACCAATAGTACAATCAATACAGATATATTACTTGAAATATAACTTACATTCGTTTGTGTTGTTTGTGTAGTTAATATTCATGTGAGACGATTGTGGCCGTCTTGCAAGTACTGCATACCATGATTGTGCCTTTCCTAGATAATTAATTTATATGACTTACTTTTTTTCTTATTGCTTTGACTAGCTGTATTTGACTCCTCGTGCATCTCCCTCCTCATCCTTTGCGGCCTTCCTCTTGCTGTCCTTAATGGAGGAGGTAATGGTGGAGTGACATTAACTTTTGGCCAAAATCTCTCCTCTCTAACCACCCTCAACATTTCTGCGTATGCTCTCCCATATGTTTATACCCTAAACCAGTGTGATACATAATTTGCAAGATTGTATCTCATGTAGAACATAGCTGCACATGCATGTGCACAAGGAATTCCACTGAGATCCCAATCCTTACAAGCGAAGGTGCAAAGTTTCAAATCTACTGTGTATCCATCAGTTGCAATCTGAGATGTCACCTCAAACTGCAGATCACCATTGAATAACACAACATATTGGCAACATTCATCAATGTTGTGAAGAATTTTTTTGGGCCTAGTACAAATGTCCCATTTCTTGTTGATGGCTATATCTCTCTTTTGTTGTAGCCTGGTCATTAATAGTTGTCTGATGTCTTCCAATAATTCAATCAATGGCTTGCCTCTTGATTGAATTATGTTCCCATTAAAACACTCACATAGGTTGTTGTCCACAATGTCACCCTTTGTATCAATCTTGAAAAATGCCTTGCACCATTTCCTAGGACTCCTAGCCATCAAGAAATCAAAAGCCCCTTCATCTAACTCCTTAATTCTTTCCATCTCATCCTCAAAGTCAACAGTAGTTGTGGATTTCGCAACCCTCCAGAAAGTTTTCTTCAAAGTTATACTTCTATACCTCTTTCTCATATTGGCATAAATATGCCTTGCACAATTTCCCTCTAATCCCTGCAATACAAACACAAATAATTAGTTAACATATAACATGTATAAGTCAGTATACGTTAATGTATAACATGTATAAGAAATAATAAGTTTATATTTACCTTTTGTTGATCACTAATGAAGGTCCACCTGTCACCATCTTCTAACTTCAAGTCATCTTTGAGCAAGCCCAAAAACCACTCCCACGAGTCTCTGTTTTCTCCGTCTACAACTGCCCAAGAGATTGGAAACATTTGGTTGTTTCCGTCTCTAGCCACAGCACTTAAAAGCTGCCCCACCACAACACCCTTTTAGAAAGCAACCATCTAGTCTAGAGCTGCAAACGAACCGAACCGATCCGAACTTTGTCGAACTCGAACCGAACTCGAACACTTTTAGTCGAACTCGAACATGTTCGAGTAACTCGATCGAACCAACAACTATGTACGAGTTCGGATCGTTTGGTGTTCGCAAATATGATCGAGTTCGCGAACAAGTCGAACATAAGCTTGTTCGCGAACACAAACTATGTTCACGAACACCAAACTTATTCACGAACACCAAACTTGTTCACGAACACCAAACTTGTTCACGAACACAGACTTGTTCACGGACACAAACTTGTTCACGAACACAAACTTGCTCACGAACACAAACTTGTTCACGAACACAAACTTGTTCACGAACATAAACTGAGAATTCTAAAGTAAAAATTAGTTAAATAAATACAAAAAATGTCTTCTCTAAGAGTCTAAGTATTCAATCAAAAATTAGACCAAATATTATAATCATCATTCATCCAAAAAGACCAAAACCAAAAATGATTACTTAGAACTTAGAAGTTATAATTAACTTAAAAGTTAACAAGTACTTAAATTTTTTTGATTTACAAGTATCAACAATCAAATATTAATATCGAAAAGCCTTTCAACTCTTCAAGGTCCAACCACTTCAAGCAGAGTCTACAAACAAATGATTATCAAAAACTCACAATTTAATATTAGTAATGTATTTCTTTTGTTGTCATTTTTAATTAATATTCAATTTTTTTACAATTTTTAAATTTAATATCTAGTTTTTTTTTTTGATCTTCAAATATCTGTATAGTTTTTTAAAGTTTCAAAATTATTCAGTAAATAATTTGATGATTATTACTCTATTACCAAAGTCTCGATAAGTACATTGAAGACTTGATTTCTCTATTTTCTATCTCGATTTAACAATTTCAATAACTGATGTACATGTAAGCAACTGTATTGTATCATACTTTAATTAATTAATGTCAAATTGTCATTGCATGATGATTAATGACTTTATTTATGTGCATTATGACATGGGTTATAATTTATTAAATTATTTGGAATGTAAATTATAATAATCCAACAATCATTGTTCAAAATTTTATGAAAATATTAAAATTATTTTAATTAAATTAGAATTTAGAGGTGAAGAAGTACACATTATTATTTATTAAAAAAGTTTACTTATAATAAATTATTAAAAAAACAAAAAGATGTTTAGGTAATAAAAAATAACTACAAATTTAACAATTATTAATAAGACAAATTTTAGAATTTAATATGAAATAACCAATTATTTGTATTTCTAATTTTAGAAATAATTTAAACATGTAATTAAGAAATTGAACTACTGGAACCGATCTTGAACTTATCGAAACGAACTCGAACCGAACTCGAACTTACCGAACTGAACTCGAACTGTTCGCGAACAAAGACGAACCGAACTACATGGTTCGCGAACATGTTCGATCGAGCAATCGAACCGTACACTCTGTGCGAACTAGACTCGACTAGGCGAGCATGTCGTACCGAACTCGAATCGAACCGGTTCACGAACAGTTCGGTTCGTTTGCAACCCTAATCTAGTCCAATTATTAGTATAATCATCATCATTCTCAGAACTTTGTTTTTCTACCTGAACAATAATGCCACCAATTTGATGTTGCTCAATGTTTGGTTCTGGTTCTGGTTCTTGGTTGCTAGCTGTTTGATGTTGCTCAGTGTTTGGTTCATCATTAATTTCTGGAGTGGCATTTTTTGGATGTTTTACTTTTTTCTTATGCTCTTTATATTCTTTAGTTATTTTTCTTGCCTCAATTACTTCATCATCAGTTAGAAACATTTCTTCTTCCTCCTCATCAAGAATATCACTATCACTTGAAGAACTTGACCTCACTAATTTCTTCCATCACCACATCACCATCTCTCCTAATATCAATGGACAAAGTAACCTTCTTAGCCTGTTTATCCCTATCCCCACCCTGTTTAGCCTGTGTAGCCTGTTTACCCCCTTCACAATCATGCTCAAGATAAATCTCAACATATTCATAATCTACAACATCATTTAACATTATATTTAGGTCATCATCATTTGCAAGATTTGTGAATTGCCCACAAAATATAGTTCTAGGAAATCTGTAATATAAACCAATGACATCATTGTACCCAAAACCCTCGCACCTTGTCTTCAGCTTCTCAAAATCCAATTCAAAATAAAAGGGATTTGAAACTTATCAATTTTTCCAAAATCATAATGAAAAACAGAATGTAACTTCAATAAACCTCCATGGTGGAGTTCCACTAACAAGGATCTACAATAAAATACCATAAACATGAATTAAAAAATATATTCATTATTATTATAACAGGCATCAGGACCACAACAAAGCTTTGACTATGGAGGCAAAAGACAGACAATAATCTAGGGTGGAGTTCCACTAACAATAATATTCAATAAAATAAAATGCTTCCGTATGGAACAAAAAGACAGATCACAAATACAGATAAGACGATGTATAATTATTACCAGACAACAGTAGGACCACAACCTAATACCCAAACAAGTTGATATTTATATAATAACAAACAACAGATAAAGTTCATTAAAGGGGCCACAATAGACAAGAAAAGGGGTTTAAATCAACGACAATAGACATGTGAAGGTAAATAAAGAGGCCACAATAGATAGGTAAAGGAGAATAAAGGGGAGACATCAATAAAGGGGGATTTCAAGACACTTACACCATCTCCCCACCACAAAGCACTTTCAGATCCTTCGATTAGCTTAAGAATGACCAGTATAAACCCCCAATTTGACGACAATGGAGAAACCCTAGGTTTTCTCTGTGCATGTGAGAGGTTTAGAGAAAGAGAAAGATAAAGAACGAAATGAGACTTGGCTAATCTGAAGGATCTGTTTTGTCTTAATTTATTTGGGGGAACGAAATTGTTTCGTAATAAATGTTAATCCTTGCGAAATATTAACAGCTAGGCTCGTGCTGCTCGGGTGGTCATGTGACCTAGATTCCAAATGGGAGGTTTTGAGTTCGAATCTTGGGCTGGACATATTTTTTAGAAAAAAGTATAACACGACCACGTCAACTCGTACACGTGGATAATTAATTGGAAAATACCCACGTCAGATCTGCCACGTAGGCGCCACGAGTGCTACGTAGGAAGGTCAACGCCCATGTGGCGCCTGGGGGCTCAATATCCAAATTTTCGGATAAAAAGGGGCTTGATTTGTGTTGACCAAAAGAAAGAGGCTCAATACCCAAAATGACCTAAAGTTTAGGGGCAACCCATGCATTTTACCCTAATTTAATTTGATGAATGATTTTTTATTTGTATCAATTGTTGAAATAAATTCAATACTAACTAATAATATTTATTTTGTAATAAGTACTTACTAAATTAGTAATACACTCATAAATAAAAATAGGTAATACTTTAATATTTTAATTTGATAAATTATTTCTTATTTGGGTCAATTGTTGAAATAAATTCAATAGTAATTTTTTGTGAATGTTTTTTAATTGTATTTCATAGTGTTATGTTTTGAGTTTTAATATATATGAAATTTTATTGTCAATATACTTGTGAAGTAAAATAAATAATATAAAAATTGTATGTTGTGAACGACTTGTCGCTATACGGACGCCTTGGCGGTCACCTTGTCGCCTAAGCGTCCTGGCGGTCGGCTACCACCATCCTTTCCGTGGTGTCGTGATAACTATGGTTATTATGTTTCAAAATAATTCACGTACATTATTAGTACAATTATTTGATAAAATTTTAAATTTAATGAATTTAATTTAGTCAAGATGTTAATTTAGTAGTGAAATTTATAACTAATAATAACATAATTAAATCACGTGAATCGTGATATGTTAAAAAAAATATTTTTGATATCTTAATATTTTAAGAATTTTTTTACAAAAAAAATTATCCTCCATAAACTTAAACTTTTTAAAGATATATTATCTTACATAAATTTGTCTTGTAATAAGTTTGGTAGACCCAAAAATTAATTTTTTTAGAAGTTTCTTTTCCTTTTAGAGATATAAAAAAAATCCCTATTCCTAATAGGTTGGGGTATATGTTACAAATTTAGATAGTATTTGATTATTACAAATTTAATATTACTTATACTAATTTAAATAAGAAAGAGAAAAGTTGAACCAAAAATTTGTGAAACCAAGTTTGTGCTTTTAATTATATAGTTGATTTGATACTTTCAAAATCCAAATTAATATGTATTCGTTTAGTTTTAGGCAATGCAATTATGAAATTGTAAACTATCTAAAACATACTACAAATTATAAGATTTATTGTTTTCAAAAATTAAATGAATCACATCAATTTTGAATTTGAAAGTATCTCAATTGATTAAATAAAGTAAATATTGATCTTATACTTCGGAACGGGCAGACTATTTGTAACTTTCTTATGGTGAGAGAATGTGATTGCTCTATATCTAATTGATGCATGTAAAGTCTGATTTTCTTTCTCTATCACTCTTTTTTCTAATTCAATATTATTATAGGCATGTTTTACGATATTGCTAGATACAAGTATGAAACAATTAAAATGGTTTCACTGATATCTGATACTTTCAATGTTTTTAAATAAAATATTGTTTCTGTTACTCTATACTTTCTCTTAAAAACAAAATTTCAACTAGTGATAATTGAAATGTTCTGTGCTACCATTCTACAAATTAAAGAAAAAGTATGTGGATCTGCAATCTATAACATTGGATTCTATTTTCAAAACTAATAGGAGAGGTAATAATGGAAGTGATCAAGTTTTTTTCTCCTTAAACTTAAATAATCCATTTTGGGACAAAGGGAGTACTGGCTAGTTACTCAGAAAAAGGAAAAGGGCAAAAAGAAATACTCCCCCCCTTTCAAAATATAAGATCGTTATTGACTTTAAAATCAACTTAAGACATTTCAAACCCGAAATTGATATAAATTTCTTTAATTTTAGTCAATACATTGATAAATATTATAAACTATCTAAAAAGCATAATTCATTGTTAGATTTATGATTTCATAATTTGTAATGAATCATCTCAAATTTGAGTTTGAAAATGTCTCCAATTGATTTTCAAAAGTCAATAATGATCTTATAATTTGGAACAGACAAAGTACTTATTAATATCTTGACAGTTTGATTTCATATTTATTCAAAGTCAAGCTACTGACAATTCCAAAACTTCTCTCTCTCGTTTCAGTTGTGTATTTTGCAAGTGATTAAATATTATGGTCAGAACTTTTAACTCTTTGGGAAATCTTCAAAGCTTTGTATTTATGAGAATAATTTCACTTGCATAGCTGTTAACCTATGAACTGCTTGCAAATTCTAGATTTGTCTACCAAAAATAGGGGAAAACAAGGAAATTCTTCAAATTTGCAGTTGGACATCCTTGTTAAAAAAAAATTCACTAAAATCAGAGAGCTCTTTATTTCTTAATTATGATAATTCTCATTTAGTTTTGTTGATTGTGATATCACCCTTATTTCCGAAAAAGATCACACTTCTTGTTTATCATGCTAAAATTGCTGCAAAATCTTTTAACTTTAGATGAATTTGTAATACTTTCAACTCTTTGGAGATATTGGAGTCCAATTGATAGATTGATCAGTGTCTTTCTGTTTGGATGACTGCTGTTTCTGATTTATGTAAACATGTGTTGTCCTTCGACAGGTTTTGGGCCTTTTGGATGGAGAATTTACCGGTACAGTGGGTCATCCAGAAAAGCAGGTGAAGGCTGAGACAACTGCTCTTCAGATGCCGGACTTAATAGACACTAGTGATCCAGATGGTCTATATGGAGAGGAAGACTACAAGAAAACACAGAGGAGCATCGAGGAGCTGATAACACCTATGGCTCCTATAGTTGATGATATATTTGGAGATAGTCTGAGCATTGGTGTGAGCACTAGTGAACTGAAAAACAATGTTGACCCCTTTGCAGATGTCTCATTTTATTCCAATAATGATGAAGAACATGTAGATGATGTCTTTTCAGGGATGACTGTTGACAAATCTGGTGCTGCCCATATGGCACCAGATAGAAATGGAGCTGAACTATTTGATATATTTGGTTCCAGTTCTGAACCTTCAGAGGAGCAAGGAGTTGAGACAAAAGATGTTAACGGCTTAATGTCTGGTCTATCCATAAAGGGAAATGATGTGAAGCAGAATGGAACTTTTCCAGGGGCACTCTTTGAAACTATCTTCTCAGATTCAACTACAAATCCAGGTCGTCAGGTCTCTAATAATACTTTTAGTGGGATATTTGGTCCTCAAACAGCTGGGATGAATGAAAATCCTATGTTTCCTATGGGTGCTGTGCCATATAATTTACCCTCTGGCATAATGTTTAATCCAGCATTTCCCTCTCAACCAATAAATAATGGGGCCGTGGGAAGTCGTTTTGCCCAGCAGCAATTCCTAGCGACAATGGCCAACTTGCAACAATTGGGGAACTTGAATGCTCAAAATTCAGGACTCAGCCATGCTGAGGAAACTCAAGGAGGTGGATATTCTTCAGCCCTTCCAGATGTTTTCAATTCTAGCATTCCTACTCAAACTCCCAGTTCAATGATGAATGGTTCGAAAAAGGAGGAGACCAGAGCATTTGATTTTATCTCGGTGAGATTGGATTTAACATTTCTAATTCCTTTTTGCTTTGGTCATTATAATGCTATATATTAGTGATATATAAAACAAAAAGGCGTCAGACACCTATATAGGGTTTTGCCAAGCACCTTTAATCTGTTGCATGTTCTTTTGAAGATAGTTCTGAAAAAGAGTGGGGTTTTGGAGGATGAGGGTGTTTTTCCAACCTTATAATTTGATGTCTAAGCTCTTAAAACTGAACTTCTATTGACTAGACATAGCTGTGCCTTGGTTCATAAATTCATGATATTTCTACTAAATGGTACGCTAATCATCGACTTTCATACGTTTTCTTATTTATCTTCATCGTTTAGCCTTGTGAGATTTTACTTTATAGGGTGTCTTTACACTTCAACTCATTAGTTATGTTATTAGTCTAAAACTTCACTTTAATTTTTGAATTTTTTCACGATGTCTGCACTTGTGCAAAAGTGTTGGATGGTGAGAGTTGGGGTCTTTCCATTCTGTCAAATTTCTTATTATGTCTTTCTTTGCATTGAACCAGCTGAAGTAGTTAGATTAATGAGCTAAGCATGTGTCTTAACTTGATCAAATATGATTTGTGATACGAAAGAACGAACGACTGTTTTGATTTTTTTTCTACCAAACTAAAAAGACGTACACCCTACTCAGCATCTAAGGACCATATTTACTTACAAGTAGTTTAGTAAAGTAGAGTCCTTTACCAAGACTTTTATTTTTCTGCTTGTTATTTCCTTAAACTACTGTGCAGGGTTAATTCTTAGTGTATTGCTGCGTGGGTTAGCATATTTCAATTAGGGACATTTCACAATATAAAAGGGTTTATTGGATTGGGAGTTTGGGAAATGTTAGTATATAAGTTAGCTGGAAAGGAACACTTTATTATTTTGTTGAACATACTAATACTCGTCATAAAATCCTTGAAAAGATGACATAACTTGGTGAATTCATGATTTCTTCACGTTGAGAGGGTTTGTACTTTTGCCACATTGTGAGGCAAATAAATTTTTTTGTTCAAAGTTTATGAGGCAATCAATTAGAGATTCAAGGAAATATAAATGTATATAAGCGAGAAAGTGCAAAAAATTGCCCGACTTCAAGATGGAGTCTACTTGGGACCTTTCATAATCTTACCTCAACTCAATAATACCCTTTATCCCTAATTACTTGGGATTTTTCATAGTGAAATCTTTTGTGAATTAGAATATTTCTTCGTTTTTCTGTTTTAAATTAATGGACAATGAAAAGAAAAGAGAGCGAGAGATGTAGAATGACTGGTATCTTTTATCACTGAACTCCATGTTATTGTCCACACAAAGCTTTTCCCACTAAGAAACTCTTACTACAAAAGAACTAATATAATCCCATTTCGTAAATTAAGTCCCCATATGGGGTCACTTTATTAAAGTATATTTTTTTGCCTTTTTTCTAGTACTAGCTGAAAATAGTAAGCATGCTTAATAAAAATAGCAAGTTTTAACAGAAAGTTGGGAAAAAAAACAACCTAAATTAGAAAGAATTCTTGCAAACAAACAACAAGGACTCAATACAATAAACTACTAACATAACAAGTACAGACTCTTAACACTCCTCAAGCAGATATAGGATGAATATGCCCAGCTTGTTACAAATAGATCCAATCCAATTATACCCAATTGATCAAGTTGTTTTCTTTTCAAAATTGCTTGTATTTTGTAACTTTGAAGTTTCTCATGAAGAAAGTGATGATCGACCTTAATGTGCTTAGTTCATGTAAATAGGATTGGATGCGTTGTGCATATCAATTTAATTATCATGCCATAATGCATCAAGATGGATCACCATAGCCAAGCTCACACATCAATTTTTTGTATCCACATCAACCATAAGTTTATGCGTCAATTACTCTATTATCTGACTCATGCTTCACGCTAACCCATTGTTATTTAAGGCGCGAGGCACAAAAGTCTCCTTGGGGCCTAGGAGCGAGGCGAGGCGCACGCCTCATTGAAGTGAGGCACACATATTTAAAAAAAATTATATATATATATATATATACATACATTTAATCATTTATGTATTAAATTTATAACCATCAAGTAATTTTACAAACTTCTAAGCATGTTTAAAAAGTTTCTATTACAGGTTCAAGGACCATACTTATGTAGTATAGTGATACACTGATATAATCATATAATAATTAAATCATATGTACATAGTTAAATACTTGCAGTCTTACATATATATATATATATGTATATATTTAAGTAGTAAACACTAAACAACATTATAAATGCATATTTAAATATTAAAAAAGTATTTACAAGTTATATACACATTTAATTATTTATTAAGTTAGTAAACACCAAAATAGTAGTGTAGTAAAGTACCCAAAATTTCTGAAAAAAATTGGGCAGCATAACCTCTTGGTATTTTTCAAAATAGCCTTTTTTAGGGCAAGAGAAGAGAATAAAAAAAAGGAGAATAGATAAGGAGAAGAGAGAGACTTGGAGGAAGCTGCAATTGATGGTCTAGATTGCTTAGGAATTTTTTTTACACAACTTCGATGAGGCCCTCGCGCGCCTCGAGGGCGCCTCATTGAAGGAGCCTTAGGTGAGGCAAGGCGCCCAATGTGGGCTGGGATGGGCCTCGCGCCTACGCACGCGCACGCCTTTAACAACACTGAGCCAACTACAGTTGGCTTCTTCACTTCCATGACACAAGATTACCACCGACAGAACTGTCCTTTTTTGGGTGTTTCCTTTTTATTGTCACTTGTTGTAGGTGGATAAATTCCTCGTCTCCCCTATGCTTGTTTTCTCTCTTTTCATCTAATAAAATTTCTTCTATTATCAAAAAAATAAAAAAAGATGCTGCTCCATGAGAGAGAGAGAGCAGCTTGTAGAAATCAATAAGGACAACCGAATAAAATTCTTATGGAATTTTATAATGTAAAATGCATATGTTGCCTTTGAACTATAGGTGTTTTTGGGTATTGAGCCCCTTTCTTTTGGTCAACGCAAATCGAGCCCCTTTTTGTTCGAAAATTTGGATATTGAGCCCCCAGGTGCCACATGCGCGTTGACCTGCTGACGTGGCACACGTGGCACCGCTGACGTGAATATTTTTGCCATGTGGAACCACATACATTTGCATTTTTCAATTAATTGTCAAAAAGCACAGTCCCCCAAGAATGGAACCCAAAACCTCCAATTTGAAATCATAGCCATGAGACCACCTGAGCTACACAAGACTAGCTATTATTTTAGCAAAAGAATTAAGATTTATACCAAATCAATTCATTTCCCCAACAGAATATTAAAAGGATTAAGTTTTATTATTATTATTATTATTATTGTTATTATTATTATTATTGTTATTATTATTATTGTTATTAGTATTATTATTATTATTATTGTTATTATTATTATTATTAGTGTTATTAGTATTGTTAGTATTAATATTAGTAATATTATTATTAGTATTATTGTTATTAGAGTTATTATTATTATTACTATTACTATTATTATTACTATTATTATTATTATTATTGTTATTATTATTGTTATTGTTGTTAATATTATTATTATTATTATTATTATTGTTATTATTATTATTATTGTTATTATTATTATTAATTGTGTTAATTTGCGATAGTTAAACATGGTGATTAATGAATCACCTAGGCTTTATCCCCCAGCTTCCGTACTTCCTCGCATGGCATTCGAGGAATATAAACTAGGTGACCTTCATATTCCAAAGGGATCATTGATATGGATTCCGATGCTAGCCATGCATCAGATTTGAACATATAAAATATGTTTAAAGTAAATACTATAGCAGCACCTATCATTCAAATTAAAAACAACAGTCGGCATATATTCACCTATAATGATGAATCGGTTGAGATACAAATCAGATTTGAACATTTAAAAGAATTAAGCAATGAAACCATAAAACTAGATCTAATTACAAGAATATATAACCAGTGATGGAAATAACAGAACCATCAAAAACATCCAAATTTGAACAATAGAATACATAAGCAATAAAGCGTAAAGCCTAGAACAGAAGCACAAAAATGGAACCCTCTTCCAAAACACCAACCCCATCAAAACAACAAGATCTGAAACCTCAAATCCAAACAGTCCCGAAATATCCACCGCTCCAGATCATAACTTCAAAACCAGAACACACTTGGATCAAAACCCCCTACAAACTTACATAGAGAAGCACCCACGATCTAAAAGCCCCATACTTTGCTTATCATCTCCATCATCTACATTTTGGTCTCAATTAACCGAACCCTAAATTTTGGAGATCGGGAATTGCTGAGCTTTAGATGGGAGAGAGATGACAATGGAGATGATGGTGTATCTTAAAATAATGGGTATCTTTTGTCTTTTAATAATCTGGGGGAAAAGAATTGTTTTGTTATAAAATTTAATCCTCGAGTAAATTTAACATCTAGGCTGTGGTGCTCGGGTGGTCTTATGATCAAAATTTCAAATTGGGGGTTTTCAGTCCGAATCTTGGGCTGGACAAGTTTTTTGACAATTAATTGAAAAATGTCCACATCAGCGGTGACACGTGTGCTACGTTAGCAGGTCAACGCATATGTGGCACCTAGGGGCTCAATATCCAAATTTTCGGACAAAAAGGGGCTCGATTTGCGTTGACTAAAAGAAAGGGGCTAAATACCAAAATCACCTAAAGTTCAGGGGCAACCCATGCATTTTACCCATGAGAGAGAGAGAGAGAGAGAGAAATTGAGCAGCTTGTAGAAATTATAAGGACAACCGAATAAAATTCTTATGGAGTTTTATAAATAGAATTGGAGTGCAGAAAACATAAAACACGACTGAAGGGCTTCATGAAAGATTAGACTTAAGTGGAGGAAACAAAAGAGAAGTTTGAACAAATATCTTAAGTTCTTTCTTTAAGCAAAATAAAGTTGAAAACATTTGTAACGTTCAACTCATTGAGTTCTTCGTTCCCAATAATTTGTATAGTGTAGTCATAGAGTATGCTTTGTATGGTTGCTATTGTTGCTCTGAAGACCACCATCATCGTGATTCTAGGTTTATATATTTTACGTGTTATGTTATTTGTCTAAAAAACATATTTAACCTGTGTAGTTTAAAATATTGAAGGATGTTATATGGTTTCTCAAAAAAATTCTACTAGGTCAAGCTTTTTCTTAACTTCTGAGAGATTGAAATAAAACGTGCATAACCATAGTTGTCACGGCGCCACGGCGAGGCCTGCAGTAGCTGACTGCAAGGACGCCTAGGTGACAAGGTGACCACCATGTCGTCCGTATGGCGACAAGTTGTTTACAATGTGCAATTTATATATTATTATTTTATTTCACAAGTATATTAAACAATAGAATTTCACATACATTAAAACCCAAAATATAATACTATTGAATACTATTAAAAACACAATTATGTAAATACTTGACATTTAGAAATAACAATCCAAAAATAAAACACTTGACGTTAAAAACTAGTTGAACAATTTAACAAACACCACATAGAAAATAAAGTAGCAACCAACCATCGCATATTACAAGTCTAATAACTAGTAAAACACCACATAGCAAATCAAAATAATGTTTAGTCTCTGAACATCGTTCAAGCAAATTCATCAAGAACAAAGTCATCTTCATCTCCTCCATGAGAATTACTCTCATTCAAAGGCGTAGGTGATCTTTCTTCAAAATCATCCTCCACATCTTCATCATTTGGAATTCTCTCTTCTTCATCAACTTCATTAGCGGAGTTGGAATCCATCAACCTTGATTCCCTTGAAGTTGAACCACCACCACGTTGAGAGTAAGTAATGGCATCACTATTATCGGCACGAGCCCTTCTTGAAAGATTGCGACCCCCAAGTGTGTTGGATGCACCAATTGCTCTATCCACATCATTCCATGTAAGATCTTCTTCGGGATGAACATCGGCCTCATTATTGATCCATTCATTACCCCATTCAAAGTCATTAATGACTAATGGATCAATTTTTTTTTCAAGTTCACCCCTCTTTTGGAACCTTGAAATGATCTTTCGATTGTATTGGACATACACCAAGTCACTCAATCGTTTGTGTTCCAATCTATTCCTCTTCTTGATATGAATCTAAAATAAATAAAACAAAAAAATAATAATATTAATGATAAAATTGTAAGTATATAAAAAATAGTTAGTATTAGTAATGACTTATTACTTTCGAACCAACAATAAAAAGTACTTTGGGAGCTGTCGTTTACACTCCTAAATTAATCTCACTTTCATTTTGCAAATTCAAACAATTAGCACTGTAGTTGTAATACCCGAGAATTTTCGAATATTATTAAATGAATATATTAATGAAAATGAATATTTATTTGAATATAAATATATGTGTTGTGAGATGAGCTTATTCAAATGAATTCAAATTAATTATATAATAATTGAGGAAGAATGTGGAGTTTGCGATAAACTCGCTGAAATGCCTTGTGTGGTACGAGAATAGAAACAATAACGAGCTTAATTAAGCTTAAGTGATAATCCTTGTGTGACCTAATTAATTTCCTAATCTAGTTGGGTCATTGAATCAATAATGTATTGAACTTAAGATATATCCAAGCCCAACAACATTAATGTGATATGTTATAAGAATTAAGAGATGTGGTCCAATCAATTTATGTGCTAGATTAAATAATAGGGTCCATGTGCCTTAGTGTGCTTAGCCCAATTGATTTAATTGATGTGACCCAATGTGTAATGTATGATGATAGGAATATGTATATATATACATGTAGACATATATGTATGTAGTTGTATAATAGAGGTTGTAAAATGAGGTGTGACATTGGAATGTGAATAATTATTATATAAAACTATATGATAAAAATGAGTTTAATTTATGTAAATTACTAAATGGTATGAAAGTTTTATGTGACCCTATGATGTGTGTGGGAGTAATTAAATGGGTATTTTAAACCTATGAGGGAAAATGACCTTGACTAAATAAATAATGAATATTAAATGACTATTTTAATATTTATGTAGAATTGGAATAATAAGTTTTATGGAAAATAATAATAATACCCAACTAAATTATTCTAGTCTAATGTGAATATTATTTGCACTAAACCAATGTACATGGATTATATATCAATGTGTATACATGTACCCCAATGTGCTACCTTGAAATATTGTTATGACATTTTAGGTCCATGTATACCCTAAGTATATATTTAACCTAAGGTGTACATATATGTGTATTAAGCATAGTGTGTGGAATTGTTGCAATTGTCTAATGCTGAGATACAATAGCTTGTCCCTAAAAGAGTGTCCATTTCTCATTCACGTGAATGACATAAGGCTATAGCCTATTCCTCCTTCTCCCAAGCTTCATTCTAGCTATCATAATTCATGGGGAGTGGGCTGAATAGTGAGTAGGATTTGATTTTCTACCAACTCTCCATGAACCATTAGTTTCTTATTCATTCCATTGAGCAAAGCCCCAATGTTGGTCAACAAGTTTCCTATAAATGAAGCTATTCTCATTCTCAGACTTCTTGTTGATTACTATGTGAAATTCAGAAATTTGTGTGTGTTGTTGAGGTGAAGAGGAGACCTGAGATTGAAAGCAAAGAAGTTAATTCACAACTTCAAGAGGTAATACCCCTTTATATGTTCATAGAATTCAAGTCTTACAAGTTTTTAGAAATATCTTGAAATACTTGCTTTAATGTTCAAATTGATGAGCTAAGTTTGTTAGAATCATGCTATGTATGTTGTGTAGCAAGTTTATGGAGTTTATACATATTGAGTATGCTTAAATTTGCTGTTGGATTGTGATTTGGGGTATTGGTTCGTAGCAGGGGAAAGAAATTTCCGAAACTGGTATGGCTATGCCCGCCCCGACGGGCCTCCTATAAGCCAAAGTGCCGCCCCGGCGGGGGGTGGCCAGAGGAATTTTTTAGCCAATGCCGCCCTGGCGGGCCTCCTATGGTTCATTTACCCACCCCGGCGGGGGGTGACCAGGAAACCAAGATTTGTGCTGTTATGTTATAAAACCTTACGCCTTTTTGAAATCTAATTTTTAGCATGTATTCGCAACTTAGTTTTATGAATACATATGAAATGTGGTTTCGAAATGCTTTGTATACTTACTTTGTTATAACATGAGATTTCTTAAGACAAATATATATACTATTCAATGTTACTTAAAACAAGTTTTCAAAGAGTAAAGTTATGTTGACTTGGAATACATGAATCAAATACATGCAAGCATGCGTAGTAAAGATTGTTTGGCATTATTATATGGTTTAATGAGTACTATGGTTAGTCGTTGACATAACAAGTTTTCTTGGCTTTGTAAAATGAAGATTTATGAATAGAACTACCCATTGCTGAAAGTAAATGGAAAAGACCCAACCTAATTCCTCAACATGCATGTATAAATGCCTTAAGCTATAATACATGGCTCAAGCAATGTTTTAAGTGTTCACGCATAGAGTGACTTTATGGAACTAAGTTTTGCCAAGGTGTTTTTAAGGATTTCAAAACAATGTGGATTATACATCTATGATTTTAAATGTGTCGAATACATGGATAAACATGTGTACTAAAAGTATGTTGATATATGTTTATAAACTTTTGAATGTTAAGTCCAAAAGGTATTTGCAAACTATAAAGCAATGATTAGAGACTATGTTATTTGACTTCATAGTGATTTATAAACTAAACTTTTGTTCTTTAGGTACGCAAAATGTATAATGGAGTATGTAAAGAATGTACAACTAAGTTAGACGTTTATGTATGCGTTTAAACTTACATATCCTGTATGAGTGTACGTAACTAATGAATATCCTATACGCATAACTATATTACGATAGGGATTCGAAAAGTGTTGATTTATTTAACGTGGATAAACTATGCATAAGGCAAGTTTTCTGACTTACACTCATTTATTGTGCAAGTAACTTATCTTTGTGTTTACATTATTCGAGGAACGTTGTAAGCAAGTTCCTAACCCTACTCTTTATTGAGTGTTCATTAAGCTTGTGCTATTATTGTCGTACAAGTTAACTTTTGAGATTGCAAGTCATGTATTATAAACTATATACTTCATGGATAAGATAAAAGTCGATTCATATTCTTCGAGCTTTAAATCTAGAGATTGAACTTATAATTATTGTGATCTATGCCATTTGATTCGGCTAGACTTATATTGTTGAAAGGCGACCCAAACCAATTGATTGGTACAGGATCTTGTGTTGACTGAGATGAACAACCTTCTTTGAAGGGAAATTATATTTGTCTGGAGACCGACGTGCGCACACTTTAGTACTATTAAACGATATGCATACCGTAGGGTACTTTAGACTGATCACCTGTTGTACTTGTTTTTGATTGGGTTAACAGTATATTACTGTTAATTCTAGTAGAAGTTCATAGTCCTTAGTGACTGCTCAGTACTCAGTTATCTTGAATTCTTAAATTGATTTATCGTTGAATCACATTGATATTATTTTGTCCTTAGTGACTGTTATTGAAAACTGCTGATATTTTTGTTATCCTTGAACTATCATACCTTACTATACACTGTTGGACTCGAGAACTAAAATACTCACCCTTGCTGTTATATTACTTGCGGAGCAAACTCGTTGCTCATTCTTGCTTTTCCTAAAACATTTCAGTTAAAGCAGAGCAGTGCGGACCTTCGGGCACTGACAAGGGCAATGGAAAGGCTACAGAGTAGTTGTTAATTTTGTAGACCTTATGTTTGTAATAAGAACTTATTCTATTATGTACTAGTTAGGGTTATATATGCTTAAGGTATGATTAAGCTATGTAATCGATGTTTAAGTTACGAGACCTTGGGACGATAAATAAATTATGTTAATTAAATGTAATTCTATTCGGTAGTAGTTGTGTATTTATTCCGCTGTGCGATGCGACATTTAGTCGTATTATTACTATTGTATGAGATTGTTGAACGTGACAAACCGAATTCGAGTGACCCTGTGGCGGTCCGAATTTGGGGGCGTCACAGTAGTAAGCAAGGATCGATCCCACAGAGATTTTTTTTATATTTATCCTATGATTTCTAATGAAAGGGGATTTTAAATTGATTAACTAAATTAACATGAATAAACTAATAAGAATTAACAATGAATAAAAAGCTTCAGTTCTTCAGTTCAATATCACCTTTTCACAATTATGGAGCAATCAAGTTTTACAGTATTTACCCTTCAATGAAACTATTAGCCCTAGATAGCAACAAGCTCTGCTACCCGAAATTCTCCTTGGATCGTCACTGTATGAAACAAGCTCTTCAGATTCTAACTGTAATACAACCTAGAACGAGCTCTCTAGATTTAATATGACAGAAGCATTAAGAAATAGAGAATTAGGCTAATCCAAGCAACAAACACATAAGTTTGATTTGTTTAACTTGTTTCCTGATAACCTTAGCAATACACAAAAGCTTGTCCACAATTAGTATCACTAATTTGCTACTTGTGATGAAGACAGATATCAATTACACGTAATACCAATCTTAATCTAGCAGATGATATCAATTCACTAATTTAATCATGTAAAAACCAAATTAGTAGATTGAATAACATACAAGAAGTTAAAGTAGATTATCAGAATAAATCTCATGCAAGAAGGAATAAATAAAGTAAACTTGTTCAAACCGTTAATTATGAATAAGGTTCAACATCCCTTCAGAACTGAATTGAAAGTATTAGCTTATGTCTTCAATGTTGTAGATGATAGAATATTGAATATGATTGAATGGTAGAATGAATAATACCCTGACTATTACATCTATTTATAGTGCTAGACAAAGTCCTAAATCCTATAAGAACTAAAAATCCAAATCCTAAAAGGAATTACAAATCATAATTAGTTTCCATAAAGAAATAGAATCTAATAAGGAAATAAAATCTCAGTCAAAAACAATCCTAATTCTAATAGCAATATCAATCCAAATCCATGTAGAAAGATGCCAAAATCTGCTTTTAGAAACTTTCCAAAAATCCAAGATTTCTAAATTTTCTTTTTCTCTTCAATTCAGCTCAAAATCAACTTGTTTCCATCCTTTTAGCTTTAATTCACCTGAAAACAATGAACAACTTATTAAGCTCATATACACATGAAACATGCAATAAAACCAAACGTAAAGGAATAAAAAATTATGAATATTGTGTACTGATCATACTTACAAACTCAAATGTACTTCAATTGCAAAGGCCTAGAATTCTTTTTGCAAACTTTGTAATTTCAATATCCCGTCCTCCAAAAGCGCTCTACCAATCAACTAGCAAACATTTAAAAGAAACATAAATATTTTTAAAAGGAGGAAAAAGAAGAAAGTATATAATTATAATTTATATTTTATATCTTTATATATATATATATTTCAATATACTTACGAGGGTTCTTTAATTTCTGTTGCCTAATCGCCATTTCTCTTGCAAAAGTATCTTGAGAATTATCATAGTTATCGGCTAGATTACTTATCTTGCTAGCAAATCTAGCTCGGACATCATTTTTGCAAGAATGTCATTGAAGTATTCCCGTAGAGTGCAAGCTAACTCCGAATGTTCCTCTTTGATATCAAAGTACTTGCCCGAATTGAGAAACAACGCAGTCCCATATAATTTTTGCTCCATTTGGCTTTCCCATCGCTGCTCAACAATGTCGATTACCTTGTAGAGTCTTTGTTTGTTATCAAATGAATCTTTGATCTTTTTCTTTGTACACTCCATCGCAGCGAAAACTTCTAGCATAACATGCTTCTCATCACCATTAACAACCCTCAAAGCTACAAGAAGTGGTTGTGATCAGAGTTTCCAGATACTCTCATACACCTAGCGAACCGCGTAGTGGTACTTACGTACCCAAATAGGGTAATCTTACGTACCGATACTCTAAATTTAGCGTATCGAAAAATTTCTTTGTTGTTCAACTATAATTGCATAAATATTAGTATTATAACTTAGTATTGACTGCTTAAACATTATACTTGTACAAAAATATTTATAGAACAATCAAACTTATTGAGTCAACTAAAAATCTTCTCTAAAACTTAGTTCTATTAATTTAGATTATACGAGAATTTCTAACATTAAGAACTTATGTAAAGATATCTTAGCGTATCGTGTTTTAGCTATGTAGCGTACCGCTTACCTGTATTCGTATCGCGTACCAAAACGTACTACGTTTCAGGTAACACTAGCTGTGATGCCCTAATGCAATCCTCAACATGATGTCAAAATGTAATTAAAATTATAGTATCACATACTTTCTTCCCTGCTTTGGTAGCCGGCAACTTAGATTTTACCCAATCCTCGCTTATGAACAAATGCCTCAATGCATCTCTATGCTTGTACAAACTCTGCAAGGTGAGGAAAGCTGTAGCAAATTTAGTAACTCCGGGTCATGAGATCCCTCACTTGTTTTTTCCCTCATCGTATCAAGAAGACGACTATGCGTGTAAATGAATGTTGTGTTTCTTCTTGCATTTGTGATTGTGGGTTGGAATTACTTTAGCTTGCCTATGTCCTCTAGCATAAGGTCTAGGCAGTGAGCGGCGCAAGGTATCCAATACAGTGTAGGCCTCCTCTCCATTAGTATATGCCCCACTGCCTAATTAGAGGCATTTTCGGTGACCACTTGAACAACGTACTTGGGGCCAATTTCCTCTATCTTTTTATCAAGGAGATTTGCTAACATTGTAGCATCTTGCGACTGACTTTAGGCATCAATAAAACCCATGAAGTAACTGTCTTCCCCTCCTATTTATCCAACCATCCAACATGAGTGTGCTGCCATATTGCTTCCAAGAAAGTTCATGTTTCGCCTAACTCATCGGTTTGCTTCTTTGCCTTCTCAGGTAAAGGAACCCTCAAATCATGATACGTTGGAGGCTTTAAACTCGACCCATGTTGCCCTATGGACTCGATCATTACCATAGTTGTCATGACGTTGCTATGGCGTCGTCTTGGCGACGACTAAGCGTCCTGGCGTTGAAGATGGGTAAGGCAATGCCTTAGACGCCGAGCTGCCAAGGCTCACGCATTGGTAGCGAGCCCAAGTTAAGTGATCAAGTCATTTTTTACCATGACTCGTTATAACTCATGGACTTTTTCAATTACCCAATTGACTCAATCCATGATCTTAACCTAACTCATGACCCTACTCCTTTGAATGAGAGTTTTAGCTCATGAGGGAGACGGAAATGACTTCATAGTTGATGACTTTGCTTGAGTTATGATTAGAAACAGAGTAAAGTCTGTGTTATTATGTTTTGGGTTTTAGTGTATATAAAATTTTATTGTGTAATATACTTTTGAAATAAAATAAATAATGTATAAATTGCACATTGTTAACGACTTGTTGCCATACGGACGCCATGGCAGTCGTCTTATCGTCTAGGCGTCCTTGCGGTCAACTATAGCCGCCTCCCGCCTTGGCGCCGTGACAATTATGATCATTACCTCGAAGCTCCTTGCATTTGCAGGATTGAACAGTATGCCACACTCATAGAAAAAGTTGGCAATGTGCGTATGAACTATCTTTTTCTTCCGATGTCCTCAAACGATTTTCAATAGTCGTTTGGCTAGGACGCTTGCAATGCATCTCCTCTTCAACTTCTTCAGGAGTCTTTTTTTAAAGGGATTCAACGCTCTTTGTTGCAGCTTTTGTTTGTGACTTTTGGAATTGAAAAGTAGCTTTCTTCCTTTTGGAAGCGGTCCCAGAACATGAAAGTGTTAGAGGAAGCATTGGAAGTCATGCTTGGAGGAGCAGATGATTGTTCTTGTTGTACTTCTACATCATCATCATTATCATCTAGCTCAACTAGCTTGTCCTCTTTTTACTATTCAAAGTCGCTTGCATCTTCCTTATAATTTTGGTGGTTGTCATGGTTCAAAGACGCGGTAGCGGCTTGTGTTTCATAAGGTCATTTTCTGACTCGGTTTTTGTATCAGTATCAGTTTCGGGTGATACGCACCATTAGCTAGTAAGGAGCTTCAAAAAAAGTAAAAAAAACTATGAAAAAATTCTAAATAATAAGAACGACAGGATGAATCAATGAAGTTCACAAAAAACACTATCTAGTGCACATAACATTGTCTAAATGATAAAACAAACATCTCGTAGATATGTTTAATCAATCTTACGTTTGAATAAAGTTGATATTGATGTTGTCTTAGTTCAAATGGTTGAACACACATGTTCTATAGAGCACATATGTTCTGTAGAATTTAAGTGCAATATAACTTCAGTATATTTAAGTGCAATTTTTTGTAAGTTGTACTTAACTAAGTACTATATAGGTACAATTTAATTATAATTTAAGTACAATTTAGCTTAACTAATTATATATTAAGTAATTTTTTTTTATAATTTTTTACTTATACTTAAATAGGTGATATATAAGTATATTTTAAGTACAATTTAACTTGATTAATTACATTAGAAGTAGACTATTTTTTTATTTTTTCTAAGTTATACTTAACTAGGTACTACATAGGTATATTTAAGTATAATTTATAGAGAATGGTTCGTTCTCTTTTGTCATCTTCTTTTTATAGCTTTCAATATATTCAATTTTTTTTTGTAACGTTTTGCCCTATACGCCGTGATTTCTCATTTATTTGGTCTGTAACCGATACGTTATGCCGAGTTGTCGAAACTTCGCCGAAAGTTACCCTTTACATGAATAATTTCCTTTACACCGTGATTTCTCCTTTATTTGGTTCGAAACCGCTACGTTAAGCCGAGTTGCCAAAATTTCGCCAAAACTTACCCTTTACATGAATAATTCCTAATTTTGCAATTCGTATCAAGGTTGCGGTTCGCCCAACTGATACTTTGAACCATGGTGGTTGTTTTTGGGATACTTCGCTATATCTCCAAAATTTTCTGGTAGATGTTGCTTGAGCCTCTTGATTCCCGAATGACATTTTTTCCCACAAATGATTCATTGCACAATATCCTTATTACTCATATCCATCCAATAACCATATTTTCAACCCGGATCATTTGATTTGGCCTATCTTTTAGGGTAATTGATTATATCATAATCCTCGGCTCCCTAACTCTCCGCTATTTTTCTTTTTAGTTTCTATACAATACAATCAAATAAAAAATATAAGAGACAATTGACATATTTTTATTTTTACTTGTGAATGTATTAGTATATTACTAGTACCATTCACACTCAACACTTAACAAATAGTGTTTACACTTTGTAAATTGTACCAAAAAAAGAGAATAAACAATAAATATAATTTATTAAAGTCGAATAAACTCTCACATAATTTTGTACTGTCTTAAGCTTTAAAGTATAATCACAATTCACAAAGCTTTAAAATATATCACAATTCACAAAACACATTTAAAGTATAATCAGTAATCACAATTCACAAATTTTTTAAGTATAATCACAATTTACATAATTTAGTGTACTGGCCTAAACTATTTAATTAAGCTTAATGTATTGGCAATGATATAATATATGCTCAAGTCTTAACATGTATAGTTGGAACATTGGGATAATGTGTTTAAAGCTTAGGAAGGTTCCTAACTCACAAGTCACATAGTTGGAACATTAGAATAATATTTACAAGTAATTTAATATAACACTTTGGAACATTTAAAAAAGAAGGAATCAGAGACACAGAGAAATGAGGAGGAGATAAACATAGAAACGAGAGAAAAAACATGAATGAAATAGAGAAATAAGGAGAGAAAAAAACCTGTGAGAAAGGTTTGTTGCTTGCAACTGAAGGAGAGGACCGAAGAGAGAGATATCACAGTTGCCTTTTATTGATTTAGGGAGTGCGACGGAGAGCCAGAGAAGTTCAGCTGCGATGGAGTCGCGTTGAGCTGCGATGGGGACTGAAGTCGCAATGGAGTCGATGGAATCCAAATAAGTCGTGATTGGTTTTTAGGGTTTTATTCTCTGCCCTCATCTTGTTTTAATCGATGGGTATTCCCATGGGTCACTATAGCTGATGGGTCAAAAGATGGGTTAAGTTTTTAAGTTAACTTGGGCCAAAGCTGCTAAGGCGTGCGCCTTGGCAGCTCTACCTCAAGTCGACAAACGCCATGCCATCCTCTTCATCGCTAGAATGCCTAGGTGACGCTGTGACAACTATATGCATAACATTTGGGAAAGACTTGTGTGGAATTTATTTTTTTGCAAAGATGTAGTTTCTAGTTACTTTAAGGGTTTAGTCTGTATAATTTTGAGAATGTAGTTTTTTGTTTTGGACTAAAAAAAAGGAGTTTTATGGGTGTTCTACAAATAGTAGAGTTAGTTATCTAGTAGGCACTATATATGTATCTTCGATTTACTTATTAAAAAAAAGGTATCCTATAATATTGATGGAGCCAAATTATGAAGGCGTTATCAAATTTGCAAAGGTAAGACCTTAATAGTCTGCATGTTACTAATCTGGTATGGCGGTGAAAGAGACAACCACCTACACATGTAAATTGCTCTATGCCAATTTACTCGTGTACTTCTGTTCTTTTCGGCAGCTTTTTGGCCTTTGATTTGGTCAACATCTAGCTGTCCATCATGACCTTTAAACAATATGTCTGTCTGATTACTCCTACCTCATCTCATAGATTACAGTTATTAGCCATGTTTGTTGTAGTTAGTTAGGTAGTCTTTATCCACAGATCTCAGTTGTTGAAATTGGAAGGAATGATATGCATGCGGACGGTTAAGAGTTATATATAGGATGTCAATCTCCATTTCCATTTTGGTTAAATGCTGCCGCCTTTATTCTGATGTTAAGTAAGAGGAAAGATCGTGTTTCTTGTTAGTCCTGAGCCTGACAAGGAAGGGGATAATTTATTACAAAGCTTTTGTGTTGGGAGAATCGTAATGGCTCTTGCCAGAAATCAATCCTTATGCCAAGTTAGAGGGAAAATTGTGTTTTAAAACCTTTTGATGGTTCTTGCCAGAAATTGTTGTTATACATTTGTTTAACTGCTTTCTATATCTATATGTATGCACATATTATTAACTGTTTTATATCTAATCGTTATACTTCAACAAAGCTAAGCCTAGGAATGAATCAGAGAATTTTAGGTGTTTGGTCCACTTGAAATTTTTTTCTTCAGTTGCAGAGAAAAGAGTATCTGGGGTCGATAACTTTACTAGGAGAAAATATTCCAACAACCAACCTGCCACTCTCCGAGAGTGATTTTTAGGTGCTTGGATTTCTTGCTCATGTTTTAGGGGGTCTTGAAAATTTTCCCTTTTCATTAGCTTATATTGAGGTGCTAATTTTGAGTTTTGCTTGAGCAACACTTAGCTGTGCCATCTATTATCCTTTTGGTCAAATTGCAAACTTTTCATTTTTTGTAATTTTGATTATATATATATATATATATATATATATATATATATATTATTTTATATTATTTGTGGGGTGGGTGTGTGGGGAGCGGGAGGGCTTAGGCAATCAAGACACTTTGTAACTGGAACTAAAACTGAACTCAACTTTTCGTTGATCATGCAGGATCATCTGGCAGCATCTCTGGATCTAAAGAGGGTGATTTGATAGCTGAGCTTTGGCCTCCTTGTCTTGATATTTTCAGAGCGGTTTTTACTGTGATTGAAAAAGGGTTTTTCTCAACCGAAAAGAGCAGAAATTCTTAATGATGCTATGTGCGAATTGTATAGTTAAAAGCTATACTGTAATTCTGTAGATGTTTTCAGAACTCGAAAAGAAAGATGAGACCTTGGCTCAGTTGGTACCCAGTCCTCTTGCTTTGCAAGAGGTTTTGGGAAACCCCCACCCCCGAATTAGCAAAAATAAAAATAAAAATGAGAAGATGTTCAAACATTTCATTGTAGTATTTGAGTTGAAGTATGAGTAAATTGGTCATGCCCTTAGCCTACTATTTGGAGTATATTTAGGAAGTGATATCTTCTTTTTCTTTATTTGTTTTTAGTTCATAAAATTTGTTACAGTTTTATTATATTTGTCAAAATTACTATCATAAAAGAAGTCTCATTTCCAAATTTGTGAATATTAAAGATATATATATATATATATATACACGGTTCGGATTAAGAGAACTACGCCTTAAAGAGCCATATTCCTTAAGTAGCACTACCTTTTAAAAACCTCCGTGTTTTTTAATTGAAAATGTATCAGAACGGTAATAAAATGTATCAGATCAATTGAAAATGTATTAAAACTATATTGTTTTTTTAAACAAAATCAGTACTTGCCCCTGACAATAAAATTGCCTGCCCCTATTATGACAAGGCTTGCCCCCTGTTTAATGTATCAGATCAATTGAAAATGTATCAGAACGGTAATAAAATGTATCAGATCAATTGAAAATGTATCAAAACGGTAATAAAATGTATCAGATCAATTGAAAATGTATCAGAACAATAATAAAATATATTAGATCAATTGAAAATGTATTAGAACGGTAATAAGTATATTGTTTTTTTTTAAAACAAAACCAATACTTGCCCCTGACAATAAAATTGCCTGCTATTATGAAAAGGCTTGCCCCCCGTTTAATGTATCAGATCAATTGAAAATGTATCAGATCAATTGAAAATGTATCAGAACGGTAATAAAATGTATCAAATCAATTGGCTTGAATATATCAATATTGGGTCAAATATATCAATATGATGTAATTTGATATATTGTTGAATCAAATATATCAATGGAGGAACAAATATATTTTTATAAAGTAATTTAAAGAAGAAAGTCTGAGGAGAGAGAAGACAATAAATTGAAAAATATGGAGGTTTTTAAGTGGTAGTGTTGTTTAAGCGAATATGGCTCTTTAAGGTGTAGTGCTCTTGATCCGGACCGTATATATATATATATATATATATATATATATATATATATATATATATATATATATATTTTACATGTAACTCTTAAAATAATGTTAGTTTAGTAATGTGGTATTATAATGGTGAATTGGACATGGTGTCATTTATTTATTTATTGTGCAAAAATGAGATTCACTTGTGGAATAAATGTATTAGTAAACTATTTTCCAGTTGAAAAATAATACTCTCTTTGTTCTAATTTATAAGATTATTATTGATTTTTTAAAAGTTAATTTAAAATATTTTCAAATGTAAAATTGATATAGATTTGTTTAAAATTATAAATTAATAAATTTTTTAATTAGTAGTACTTTATAGATAGTTTAAAAAATTAATCATTTTATTGAAAGTATCTCAATTTGACCTTTAAAAAGTTAATAATAATCTTATAAATTAAAATAGATGAAGTACATTTCAAACTGCCAGAGCTGCAAGTGTCAACCAATCAATTTAACATTAAGTACTACAAATTAATTCAACGAATGAAAAGAAAAGTAAAAATATTCAAATACTAAATCTATTTCATTCCTTCTCAAATTATATTATATAAGTAGTAATAAATCTTACTTTTATTGTATTTTTATAAATATATTTATTAAATAAAGTAATTATTTTTTAATTAATAATTTTGAATCATATTATTGATCATTTTATTATATTTATACATAGGAAAAAGATAATTTAAGGCATTGCCTTAATCAAGCTTGACTAATGTTACTTAATAAAACACGTAGTTTTATATAACTTTTTAATTTATTTTACGTGTTGTTTAATAAAATTAAATAAAAAGTTATGAATGTATACGATAATTTAAATGAGCTGAATGGAATAGAAGATTTGAATACGAAATGAAATGATGTGTTTGATAATTGTATGTCTAAAACATATGAATTCATGTATTTTCTATTTTAACCTTTTAGACTGCTATGAATAAATTTATTATGTAATTATAAATAAACAATGTTATTTAAGAAAAAACAAATATAAACTTTTGAACAATCTTTGATAGAGTATACTATTAGTAATATTATTTTAGGAATAAAACACTAAAAATATTAATGACATTCTATAGTTCATAATATCAAAACAAAAGACTACAACAGTATTTATTAAATTGGTTATTGACCAATTTGTTTAAGAAAAATAAAAAACAGTTTGTACATAACAAAATTTGTTTAAAATAATAAAACAAGAAGGATATTGAATGCAATTTTTAATTGTGTATGAGGGTATGTAAATAAAAAAATCATTCAACACTACTTCTTACTCATTAACCACAATTTTTTGGATGAACCGTTCAAATACATTAAAAATTTTAAAAATTATAAAACAAACGGTCTGAATAACTTATTCAGTTAGATTCAGACTTATTCAGAAGTAAACAAATAACCCTTTAGTCAAGTTTGGTGAAGGCATGCATTAGATAACATTTTTTCATATATATATATATATATATATATATATATATATATTAAAGGGTCTAAATTATACTACTGTTTTGATGATAACAAAATAAGAATTAAAAGTCTTTAGAAAAATTAGGATTGAATCCTCTCCATAGGATTTTTTGCATGGTGCATTATTTTATTTCCTATGACTCAAATTCTTTAATTAGTCTAAAAAGAACTATAATTTAATGATTTAGCAATTGGACTAAAAGTTTTTTTTCCCAAACAAATCGACTCTACGATCTTTGAGTACGATTTTGATTGTTTTAGTTTTCAGTGTATAAACATAGAGTAAAATTCTCAGATCGTAGAATGACTTAACTCTATGATTCTAGACTTTACGTTTTGCAGTAGCTCTATGATAGTAGAATAATTTCACTCCTTTACTCTATAAACTTATAATTTACTCAACAATCATAGAACTTCAACTTTACGAAATCATGTTTCACTCAATTATTGTAGAACTTCAACTGTACGAAATTATGTTTCACTAAACAATAGTAGAGTGACTATAGTCTCTACGAACTTATATTTAACTCAACGATCGTAGAACTCCAAGACTTAACTCTAAGAACTTATATTTAACTCAACGATCGTAAAACTCCAAGACTTAAATCTGCAAACTTATATTTAACTCAACGATCTTAGAACTCATTAAGTACTTCACTTCTTTACTCTACAATAGTAGAGTGACTATTATTTAACTCAACTATTTTAAAGTTCTCTTTGAGTACTTCATGATAGTAAAGTAGCTTTAGCCTTTATTCAACGAATTTTTAGCTACTACAAGGCTATACTCTACGATCTTGGAATCAAGCTAAATTCAATATGTTCCAACATAACCTTTAAACAGTTAAGTATTTTTTTAATTGGTCAAACAGAATGCAAACACACACACATACACACACACACTCTCTCTCTCTCTCTCCATTATGATAAACCTATGTGCTTTCTCTCTCTCTTCTCACTTCACCCAAAAATATGCAAAGTAAATATTCTCTTATCGTGCAAAATCTTTCATTCCACGTGGTAAGAAAAATTTATTCAACTCTTTCTTTCTCTCTCTCTCTCCATTCTAATAAACCATATGTGCTTTCTCTTTCTTCCCAATTCACCCGAAAATATGAAAAGCAAATATTCTCCTGTCATGCAAAATCTTTCATCCACGTGGCAAGAAAAAAATTATTCAACTCTTTCTGACACATAAGCAAGAAATAGAAAGAAAAAGTTGGTTGGATTGTAGACCATTGGATCAATAAATTGAATCAATCTAATCATAGACATTCATTCAAATATTTTTGGCCTATAAATACTGACATATTTCATTCATTTTTCTTGAATCTAGCAAAAGCCAAACTTTATCCACAATTCTCTCTTAATCTCAGATTCTTAAAAAGCTAGATTCTAGTGGGATAGAAAGTGATCAAAAGAATAAGAAAAATACATGCTGCTATTAATCTATACATTGCTCTTCTACACAAATTAGCGCACACACTTTATTATATTTTGTGCTAACATATTACTTTCTTATTTATGTTTATTATTACTATTATATTTGTTATACATATTGAACACCAGAAGCACAAAACGTTTTCATTTACATTCATTTATATCAATTGTGCTACATTCAAGTTGATCATCATTGGTTATAATTATACACACTTGAATTAAAGCTTATATATTTTAATCTGAGGTTTATACATAATCCTTCTAGAAAGTGAAAGACAAGTGATCAGGCCTTTAGTAACTTTCCTTAAAAGGATCGGTATCACTTGAAAGTCGTGAACGTAACCCTTTCTAGTTAAGTGATACATGATAATATTTTCTTAAGATTTGATAATTTTGTTCTTATAATTCTTGTTTAGAAATCATTGTTGTTGTTTCCCAAAGGCACAATGGAGATGTAGAAAGGGGGGGGGGGGGTAATATATAGATCTTTAAAAACTTTTTGCTAATTTAAAGAGTCGTTACCAGATAATTAATTTGATCAATTTGTTTTGGTACAACGGAACATTAGTTTAGAAAAGTACTCCCCTTAAAGATTGATCAAAAGCACAGTTTTGATTTTAGCATGTTGAAACACAACCACTTGATATATATAATAGTTATAGCAGATATACTAGTTATATGACTTAAAGTAAAGAGCACAAGATATTTTTAAGTGGTTCGGAGACTGAACAACTCCTAATCCACTTTTCTACACCACCGAGTAGGATATCCACTAAAGGATATAGGCCCAGTAAACCATTTACAACAAAACCACTTAGGTTCCTTCGAGTCATTGAGTCTCGGCAGTTTGGTCACACAGACCAAGTCACACTTGACCTCTGAATCATTGAGATTCCTTTGAGTTATTAAGTCTCGACAGTTCGGTCACACAGACCAGGTCACTCTTGACTCCTAAATCACAACTGAATGTTGATTTGTTGAGGTGCTGCTAAGCTTTGCAATAACTCTTGATCTCCTCAGGTACTTAGCAGCTTTGAATAAGTCATTCAGAATCGTAGGGTAGAGTTTTGAATATTTCGACAGAGGTTCAACTTTGTGTTATGTGATTCGTAATGAGATCTGAATCCTTGTATGCCTTTTATAGTCCTTTGAAAATTGATCCATTGGAGAGTTCTTGTTGGTTCATTTAATACTCTGTTCTAATTGTTACTTTGATGTGGACTTCTAGACCAGCTTAGTAATTTACTTTCGACTCTGGCCATGTCACATCAGTCAGCTGTCTCACCTACCACACGTTAGTGGTGTCATATATTCTATATGGCGATTTAAACTAAGCACATTTTGAATCTTTTGATTTGAATTTGAAGATGGTGAGAAGTGTCTTGGAATCTTCATCTGAGGATCCTCTGATGTTGTCAGACTATATGCTCTACGAATTTGGTTGATAGCAGAGAGAAGAAGAACGTAGTGTAAGGTTCTATGTCTTGCTCTATGACCAGCTCTACGATACTCTTCCTTCTACTTTATAATACTCCTTGATGCTTGGACAGACTTTGCAGACTTCTGAACTCTTTGTAGCACTACGATGCCGAAGACATGTCTACGATCTTGCTGTCTCTTTAAACATTTACTTTGCCTTGGCTGCTGTTCTATGATTACTAGGTTAACTCTGCGAAAAACTTATAATCTATACAACATGGCAGAGTAACAAGTTGTCCAAAATTGATATTGATAATTACACGCAAGTATACGTGGTCAACAAGTAATAAAATGATAAGTAGAGTGTCGAATCCACGAGAAATATTCTAATAATATTAATCCAAGTACTAACTTTATATCAATCCAATCTTATTTAAACCAATGAATTTTAGGGTTTTAAATTAACTAATTAAAAATAAATTACTAACAAGGATAAAAATCCGATTTAACATTTAAGATTATAATTTTTCCCAATGCCTCGTCTAAATATCATTAAATTGATTATTTAGAATTGTCAACAAAAAATCACTAATAGTTTATATAATCATTTCCTAAATAATTATATAGCATATCTATTATTATTAATTTCACTATATTCTTATGAGAAACAATAATAATAAATTCATTAAGCATCATTTTCCACACGTTGCTTGCAGTCTACATGTATATTCCTATCCCATCTACAAATTAGCATTCACTCCGAGGAAGAATTACTAATCACAAGTTATCATATTTAGATCTAAACATATAATCCATTGTCTAATTTCATATAAGTTATCACAATAATTGCTAGCTAGACAATCATTCATGAAGCAAAAAACATGATAAACAATTCCATTATAATCAACAATAACCAAGAACGAGAATAAATTAATTTAAATTAAACATTGGGTTCAATTGCAATCTCAATAAAAAGCTAAGTCATAGCATGGGAATAAAACATCATCAATAAACCAAGTAACATCTTAGATTACAAAAATAAAAGGAAGAGACAAGAAAATAAAAATTGTGTCACGCAGCCTTGCACTTCAATTCCTCCTTCAATCATTGCGCTCCTTCTTGCTCCTTGAAAGCTGATGAGAAACCCTAGCTTTGATGTGTGTTAGATCAGATGTTAGTCTCCTCTCTACGGTATTAGTCCCTCCAAATCATGTTAAAAGTCCAATAATAATTTAGAAGGAGGGTTGAATAGATTATCACCGTTTAAAAAATTATCTTTGGCCTTTTTGAATTTTTAGTAGATTAATTTGCAGTGTCAGAAATAAATAAGCAAGTTAGTGAAATTCAATCACATAATGCACAAAGATTTATCTGGTTCACAACATACAACTTGGGTATGTTGCTACGTCCAGTCTCAAGCTCCTCTCTAAGACTTGAGGTCCTATTACTCCTAGTAATAAATACTCCTTCAATAGGCAGAGAAGCCTTTACAAATTTTTAAAGATAAACTTACAACTATTCATAACTAACTATCTCGGACAGCAAACTCCCAGCTCCTTCCTCAAGGTTAGTTGTATCTTTCTTTTGAGTTCAGAATTATTCTCTGATCTGGTCTTGAAACAATAGTCTCTTCTTTACCTCACAAGTACGCTAGAGACCCAACTCTCAGCTAACCTCTCTAAGACTCTAATCTTGGTCAAAGAATTACTCATCTTTCTCACAGGTAAATAAAATAAACTAACTCTACCTTTTCCTTTTTACAATAGATTAGTTTGACTTTGCTTCTATAGTAAGCAGATAAAGTTAAGTGTCGACGTCGGGAAAAATTTTCGGGCAGATCTTCCTTTCCCTAATTGATGTTTTCTACCCTTATTGGTCTTATCTGTTTAATGAAGGGTGAAATTTTTAGGAAAATGCCAACATGTATCATGTCGATGATTTGAAAGGTTTATTGAGTCGCCAGTTGGTATATTTAAAATGGTTGTACCAACTCAACCGAATTTTGTTTGAAAAATTTGCAAGTAGGCCCAATTACGGGACACTGTCAAAACTTGGCCTTGGAAATCGAGATTTATAAAGTTCGAGGACTTGATTAAGCAGGGGAAAGGTGTTAGTCACCCCTCGACTTCTGTGAAACACGGTTACCGCATCTTTTCAATTTTTCCTTTTTTATTTGCAATGTGTGTGTTTATGCTTGAAGTAATTGAGCTTACGTGTTTGGTTGGAAGTAGTGTCATGCTTCGTTGGACCTATATACGAAGGGTTTGATTTGTTTGAAAAGTCCATTTTTAGACAAGATATAAAAATGACATTTTGAAAGATGGTTTTCAAACTCTTTCGCTCGCTTAGGAATTGAAGCCTTTTGATACTTCCATCTTTATTTTTCCTTCGACTGATTTTGATTTTATTGTCGGGATGCGAGGCATCCTCGAACAAAGAATGCATATACAAGTGCCGATCTTCTTGTGGGCATGACAGCCATCAAAGTGACCCGAGCACTACAAACCATAATTTACTATGTTGAGACCTTAAATCCGGATAACCGTTTTAAGGTCCCTCTGGTTTACATTTACAAGAAGAAAGGCATGCTGCATTTACAGTGTAAAATTGTTCGTTATGGGAATCGAATCTAGATCCATGTGGTTGATCATAAATCCCATGATTCCTAGGCTCAAAGAATATGATCAAAAAGCCTGCACAACAAAGATTTTGACAGAAAATGCAAATGGTACTCTAGACGTCGCAAAACAAAGGATTCATCAGTTAAATCCTTGCATGCGCGTAGCTGAAGCTTCCCGTTCTCACTAGATATGGATCTAGGGTCGCGTAGTCACTTTTAATATTTACAAAACTAGAAAGAAAGCTAGATTTAAATAAATCTTAGCCATTCTAGCTCCACTGTTCTGTTTGACAACGTTTGAACCGGTTGAAAGTTAGAAATGACTAGATTTAGATGAATCTAGTCCACAAAATCTACATTAGAGCATATTCATATCAAATGAACAATTAAAATAGCTATTTAATCACATTGAATAAAGAATATATATATATATATTTTATATATATATATATATAAAAGCTGTAAAGAGCCACAGATTTTCAATCCAGGCTAGACTGAGAAACGTGTATATATATATATAAAAGCTGAAAAGGCCACGAATTTACAATCCAGGCATGACTGAATGAAATGTTAATATATATACAGTTAGTTATATATATATTAAAGCTGAAAAGGCCACAAAGTAGCAATCCAGGCTAAACAAGTTAGTATATATATATATATGAAAGCTATAAAAAGCCACGGATTAGTAATTCAGGCTTGACGAAGTTAGAATATATATATATACGAAAGAAGTAAATGCCACAAATTTATAATCTTGGCTTGACAGAATTGAATGTTAGTAAATATACAGTTAGTTATATATATATATTAAAGCTAAAAAAGCCACTGATTAACAATCCAGACCAAACAAGTTAGTATAAATATATATATATAATTATATATATATGAAAGCGAGTAAAAGCCACGGATTAGCAATCCAGGTTGCGAAAGTAATTAATATATATATACTTATATATACTTAAAAGTAATCTAGAAAGGCCACAGATTTGAAATCCAGGCGAAACCAGAAGCTATAATTATATATATACGCTTATATATATATGATAAAGCAGTAAACAACTTCTGATCATAAAAAAACATACAATGTATAACGCTACAGACTTTAAACCACTCGGAGGGCTTTAAAACTCCGTTTCCACTGGTTAAGGTTTGATATGTTGGTGAATATACGTATGCAAACATATTGGAAGAATAAAATTAAGGTTTGGAGCACTATAGGTAGGGCTAAGGGTCGAAATGGGAGGAGTTTCTTTTCTTTTCTTCTTCTTTCTTCTCTTTTTTCGCTAAGTGGGGGGTCTTATTTATAGACCAAATTGCTGCGGGTCTACTCGCGGAAGCCACGGGTAGAGGTGCGGCTCCCTAAGTGAGCCCTGCTCTAGCAGGTCCCGTTGTCTCGAAGTACGTGCACTCCGACCAACGCGCTGTCTACTTTAAACCTTCATAACTTTTAATCCGGGAGTCCGATTGAGGCGTGCTATACCTTCCCGAAAAGCCCTTTCCGAGAGCTACACAATGATATGGGATTTGACATTTTTCAAATTTTGGAAGATTGGTCCATGACCAGATCTTCCAATCTTTGCAGTCCGTCCGTTGAGCTGTCTTATGCTGTTTTCACTCGGGATTGATGTTATGGTTCTTTCTGACCCTCATTGCATTGATTTGGCTTGATTTTGACTTTAAGTTGATAAAATGACCATTTTTCCCTTCCAGTGGTTGTCTCCAGGATTGACATAGTTTTCGACTGTTTCTCCGAGTTGTCTCCGAGGTTTTAATCCCAACCGACTCTGTTCTTCCTCAGGATTGTCTCCGAGGTTGACTTGGTCTCCCAGGGTTGTCTCTGGGGATGATTTGATGCTTCGGAGCTATCTCCGAAGGTTGACTTGATCTCTCGGTGTTGTCGCCGGGGTGACTTTATCTCCCAGGGTTGACGCCGGGGCTTGGCTTGATCTCCCGATGTCGTCGCCGGGGTTTTGGTCTCCCGGTGTTGTTGCCTGGGTTTTGGTCTCCCGGTGTTGTTGCCGGGGTTTTGGTCTCCCGGTGTTATTGCCGGGGTTTGACTTGATCTCTAGGTGTTGCGCCGGGGCTTGACTTGATCTCTCGGTGTTGTCGCCTGGGCTTTGGTCTCCCGGTGTTATTGTCGGGGTTGCTGTATCTCCCGGGTTTGTCGCTGAGGCTTAACTTGATCTCCTGGTGTTGTCATCGGGGTTTTGGTTTGGACTTCCAGGGTTGTCTCTGGAAGGTAAAAGACAATTTCCCTCCTGTAGGGTGAGTAACAAGAATGCAAAATTTCGAGTGTCTACAGATGCCCCTCTTTATTATGTTTATGTAATGCAATGGAATGAATAAGATAAAGACTGCTAGACACTTGAAATATGACACATACAATTGTAATGCAATGTACGATATGCTATATCATGCATGATATATGCTCTTGTGGGGTTAGTTAAAACGGTGTTCCATCAGTGACCGCTCCCACCACTCCTGTTGAAGATGACGTTGTCCATGATGGCTTTCACTAAACTCTTTTGATGCTTACTCAAATGGTAATTTGCAAAGTTTGACCATCACCGAACCTTCTCGGTGCCTACTCGCACGATAGTTTACAACGGTCGGTTGAACTGATTTGATTCCTACTCGAACTGTAGTTTGCAGAGTTTGACCATCACCAAACCTCCTCGGTGCCTACTCGAACGGTAGTTTACAATGGTCGGTTAAACAGATTTGATTCATACTCGAACGGTAGTTTGTAGAGTTTGACCATCACCGAACCTCCTCGGTGCTTACTCGAACGGTAGTTTATAATGGTTGGTTAATCACCAAACCTTCTCGGTACCTCAATTGGGGATTTGTATAACAGATTCCATCATCTATCCTCTCTGGGGAAAAATTTCTCCATGATTCTCACCATCAGATCTCTCCCGATGCTGCGTTGGAGTTGTTGCCAACGGTTTGCAATATCAGATACTCTGACCCTCGTTGAAGCAGTTATCAACTGTTTTCATCACCGGCTTGTTCCCGATGCCATGCTGGAGTTATCGCCAATGGTTTGCAATGTGAGATACTCTGACCCTCGTTGAAGCAGTTATCAACGACTTTCATCACCGGCTCGTTCCCGATGCCACGCTGGAGTTGTCGCCAATGGTTTGCAATATCAGATACTTTGACCCTCATTGAAGCAGTTATCAACGGCTTTCATCACTGGCTCGTTCCTAATGCCACGCTGGAGTTGTTGCCAACAGTTTGCAATATCAGATACTCTGACCCTTGTTGAAGCAGTTATCAACGGCTTTCATCACCGGCTCGTTCCCGATGCCACGCTGGAGTTGTCGCCAATAGTTTGCAATGTTAGATACTCTGACCCTTGTTAAAGCAGTTATCAACGACTTTCATCACCGGCTTGTTCCCGATGCCATGCTGGAGTTATCGCCAATGGTTTGCAATGTCAGATACTCTGACCCTTGTTGAAGCAGTTATCAACGACTTTCATCACCGGATTGTTCCCGATGCCACGCTGGAGTTGTTGCTAACAGTTTGCAATATCAGATATTCTGACTCTCGTTGAAGCAGTTATCAACGACTTTCATCACCGGCTCGTTCCCGATGCCACGCTGGAGTTGTCGCCAATAGTTTGCAATGTTAGATACTCTGACCCTTGTTAAAGCAGTTATCAACGACTTTCATCACCGGCTTGCTCCCGATGGCACGCTGGAGTTATCGCCAACGGTTTGCAATGTCAGATACTCTGACCCTTGTTGAAGCAGTTATCAACGACTTTCATCACCGGATTGTTCCCGATGCCACGCTGGAGTTATCGCCAACGGTTTGCATTGTCAGACCTATCTGATCTTGATGTGGGGGTATCTATTTGATAAGTCATACCCTCAGACCAATATGGATACTTTGACCCATTCAAAACCCACTGTTCACAACTCCTGACCTTCTTGATGCTCTAATAGAGGTAGTTTTTAGTATTTTCATCATCGGCATTCCGAATACCACATCAGGGTTTCTACCAATGGCTTCCATGAAGTTTTTTCTTCGTCAAGAGTCTAACGCTTGGAATTAGGGCTTCAGGCCATTCTGCTCAATTACGTAGCAGTTTTTTCCTTGATTTAACTTTTCAGCTACTGTAAACTTCGCTTTAACTTAAGTTGGACTGAACCGAAGGGGGTGGGACCCACCCTAGGGTGCCACAGGTAGGGTTGCTACTCCTTTCGAGTATAACTTGGCCCCCGATGGCTTTCATAAGTTATTTTTAATTTTGAACTATAAAGAAAATCCGAGATTTCTTCTTCAGATCTATTGAGTTTGGGCTATTTTTTTTCAAATTCCGTCACCGTACAATCGTTCTGCACATCTTTGGTAACGTTTACAACCTTTCTTTTCAAGTTTTGATCTTTAGAACGTCAGATTTCATACAGAATGCTTCTAAACACAATATAGCGAATATGCATGCTTATGTGACTTGATAAAAATTTTTAGACTTAGTAAATATGTATGTTTTACTATGGTGAATGTTTTAATGTGAAAAAACTAATTTTTGAAATAGTCATTTGGCGCCCTCTTTGGCCAGTTTACTCATCTTATTTGAGGACAAATGAGCCTGGATTTTCAACTAAAAATACACATGGTAATTTAGCTGCCATGGGGAGTTTTTTTTTTCTTCATATATATGAATTGTTCATGATTTTGGGTAGGTGTGCTATTGAATGGCCCCCTAGTCATGCCTATGTGCATGCGGATAGTCCATGTTACAAAGGAGACTCTGGTAATTTTTTTTCAAAAGCCTGAGCATTTAATGAACATGCAATTTAACTCTAGTGGGGATGTATGCATGCTTTAAGACTTAGAATATGCATAAAGCAATGATTTAATTTTAATAGGTCGTAAGTTCAAGGCTTACCTCACCCTTTTTGAGGTGATTTGGAGACTTTGTCCAGATTATGGAGCCAGATAGACCAGGTAGTGCTAGCAGGGTTTCTACAGGTGTGAGGCAGAGGAGAGCTTCTGATGTTCCCCAGCCTCGTCCAGCCCGGCCGCCTCGTCGGTTGGCTGAGTTTGTGATTTGTCTGATCCAGGTTGAGAGATCGGATGATGTGGACGATGAGGATGTCCCATTTGTGGATCCTGTTTCAGCTCATGCTCCACGTAGGGAGCTTCTAGCCATTGTTGTGACCATTCCTGAGCTTTTGTGCGATTTAAGACGCCATCCTTCGATATACCTTCACGCCAATGAGGTGACTGAAGTTTTCATTCTGGATTTTTCTTTCTTTTTCCATTTCAGGGCATAAATGTTTAATCTGGCTTTGCTATTTGATGCAGGTTTTCAATTTTACGCATCCTAGGGGGAACTGGTTCAACGTCCATTCTTTATATCATACTCTGCATCCGAAGTATCAGGCTATCGTCAACATTTGGGGTTTTGAGGCCTTCTTTTCTATTCCTTCCCGCCGTTGCCCTTGGGGTCATTTGCGGGCATTATCTGAGCGCTGGTTCCACCAGACCCAGTCTCTCTATCTGTTGGACTGTGAGGTGATGATAACACCGATGGACTGACGGTTCATCATAGGTTTAGAGTTTGTAGGTGATCCAGTGCCGTTGGTGGCTGACATTTCACCTGCTTCCGTTAGATCTCTTTTGGGAGTTCCTGCGATGGCCATCAAGGGTTGGACTGTCCGTTCAGGTCCCTTGAGTGTTGATGCCCAGAGCGGGGCTTTGACTGAGCCTCTGCCTGATGACTAGAGGGTTAGAGATCGCATTCTTTTGCGACTGTTCTTGGTGATCATCCGGGGGTGTTTCATTGCAGACAACTCCTCAACGGTGTCTTTTGCTCTGGTTAGCGCTACTCGATATGTGGACCGCATCAGGGATTTTGACTGGGGCACCTACACCTTCGCCTATTTTCTTTGTGGATTGCGCCTACACTCTGAGGGCATGACAGAGGCTTGGCTTGGTTTTTATCTCTTCCTGTCGGTGAGTAATTTCTCTTTCGCCCTTTCAATATCCCTCATTTGTGTTTGTCAATTTTTATCACTGAGGTCATTTGATCTTTTGCACTACCAATTTTGGGTATATGAGAGGCTCCCTTGCCTACGCCCGACCACTACTTTGGGCTTGGAGACATATCCACGGAGACAGCGTTGGCATCACTCTACCTTGACGGAGGTCCCTATAGTAGAGGGGTTTACCCACTCCTTCTTGTAGCTAGAGCTGTTGACTGTCGACTCTATCACGTGAGTTCCTTACACCAGGACTATCTGACAGTTGGGTTTGACGATGGATTTCCGACTGGGTTAGAGTTTACTTTGGCCACTCGCCAGATTCCACTTTTGACTGATGGAGGTTGGGAGCTCTACTTGGGAGAGAGCGCTATCAGGAGCGTCACAGGCGAGATCCTCATTCCATTCCCTCCTCATGCTTGGAATCATTGGCCCTTAGCTCAGCCAGTCACATATATCCCATTGGTGGGCTTGGATGGCTTTACCCTATTAGATGATCCTCACAGTCAGGAGGCCTTTCATCGCTGGTGGAGTCCTCGCACTATTGGGGCTCAAACTCGTGCCACCCAGTTTATGGTAGACATGGTGCCTGGGTCTGTTATGATGATAGAATGGATAGCCTGCCTTAGAGAGCCTACTCATTTGGAGCAGATTTCAGGTTTAACCCAGCAGTTGGAGCGGGCACAATTTTTTTATCAAGCACCTTGGTAGGGATCCTTCAGAGGAAAATTCATTTGATCCTTCCAGCTCTGGAGCTAGCCCCTCAGCAGGTCAATATTCTGGCAGTTATGTAGGTGCCGATCCTCCTCTTTATCGCCCAGACATTCCTACTGGTCGAGATTCAGTGACTCAAGAGGAGTTGCAGCAGGTTGATAGTCTAGATGCAGATATCATAGACTTCTTTTGATAGCTTTCTCGCTATATCTTTTGATAAGCCTCTGTTAGATATTGGGCGGCTGTGCCCCATTTCTCGTTATCTCTTTTGATAGGCATCTGTTAGTTATTGGGCAGTTATGCCCCATTTCCCTGTACTTTTTATTTTATATTTTAGTGGCAGACAGAGATGATGCTTTTAGTAGATAGTGTATTTAGAAATGCATGATATTTCCTATCTATTGCATCCTATTGTCATTTATCATTATCATATATCATTATGCATGCATTATGTCATGGATATGCACTTAGACAGGTGAGTTTAGCTTTAACCCCTGGATGGTCTCATGATACGGTTCTACAGATACCTTCATCTATCGTTAGCCGTATTGAGCACATGCCACCTTCATTAATAGCATCTTTTTTGAGATCATGGTATGACAGTTTGCCTCCCCCAGACAAGGCGACCGTTGATCAGATGCTGGGGCATTCTATGGCCATCTTAATTTTTTAGGTCCCACTAGGCTTTGTGGACAACATGTTGTCTTGCTGGATACCTGAGCGCCAGGTTTTCAGATTCGACATCCACGAGTTGACTCCTACTTTGGAGGAGTATGAGCACATTATCGATTTGGCATTGGACCGACCTTGTGCTAGGATGGCCCTTAGTGATGTGAGATGACAGTTTATGACCATGACTGGTCTGAGGCGTAGAGTCATCACAGATGAGATCACTGCGGGGCATGTGGTGTCCCTGGACTTCCTGATCGATCGCTTTGGCCAGCTGGACAGCTACAAGAGATATTCATGAGACTTTATCATCCCTGCAGATGAGTGGCAGTTTGCACGCGTGGATGTTCTGTTGATGTGCGTCACAACTTATCTGTACATGCCACTGTATATGGACCACTTGGACATTGGCTTGATTATAGTGGTTCGTGCTCTTAGATAGGGTTATACCATCCTGCCTATGATATTAGTTGAGACCTTGAGGTCGACTACATTCTGCCGTACCCATCCTATGGGGTTCTTTAGGGCTAGTGCCGTTTTACTGTATATGTCGTTTATGGCACACTTGAGACCCATTGGCACTTTCAGACATCATGGGTACTGTTTTATTCATGAGATAGCCATGTCTTACTCCTTTCAGCCGGCGGAGTGTACAAATGCGACATCATGGTTGGCCTTTTTGACGACGATCGAGCATCCCTTTTCGATCTTGCCCTGCTCAGGGCCTAGCTCCCCTTACAGCTTCATTACTCATGCAGTTGGCATGGATTATCTGCCCCTAGTGAGTTTGAGAGGGGTGACCACATATCATCCACTAGCTGTCATGGGACAGTTTGATCAGTTTTAGGACATCCACCACTTTGAGGGGGCTTTGGATCAGCGGCTATCAGCTTCGCCTTTGTCATCAACTGACTTGACCAGGATTTATGATTGTTGGACTCGTCGTGAGAGGGATGATTTTTTGATTAGCCATCCGAATCATTCTCTAGAGTACTTTGCATGATTGGAGGCAGACATTACACTCGTTGTGATTGTTCACTCAGCTTCTAGTTTTGATTCTGATGAGGAGGAGCCTATGGAGGACCCTGATTCTCCCACTGAGGATGAGTTATTTTTTGGTTTGACAACAGTTTTGGTCAGTGACCCCCCGAGCATTACTATTGGGACAGATCCAGTTCTTATAAATTCGTTAGCTCGGATGACCTTTGAGAGGGATCAGGCGAGAGCACTGATGTTGACAGCCTTTTTTGGTAGGGATGCAGCTTTTGTTCATAGGGACGATGCTCGAGCTACTCGGGATGCCACTTTTGTTGAGATTGAGGAGGCTTTAGTTGCCCGGGATGCTGCTTTCATTGAGTGATATGAGGCTCTAGCCACCCAGGATGTTTATATTGCTGATAGTACTGCACTCAGGTCATATACACACAACATTATTGCAGATATGATTGCCTTCATAGATGGTCATAGCAGTACTATACAGATGGTTGTGGATCTTCTAGCTCACGTGGAGACCATAGGACATGAGCTTACAGATGCTCCTCCATCTTCTGAGAGGGACGCCATGCTGAACTTGCTATCTCGTCTATCCATGGGTTTATAGACTAGCTTTCATTTTCCTGCACATACTAGATCAGCCATTTTTGTCATGTACAGGATACATTGTATATATAAAACAGTATAATATATCAGAGAAATATATTTTGATTCACTTCCCAGTTCGATATGTATTGTCATTGCTGAGTGATTACCACTTTTTTCATGACTTACTATTTTGATGTATCATGAGCTTTTCCTTGATGGATTCACAATGAGATGCCAGAGTGTACCTCACAAGGGCCTGTTGATCATGGAGGCTTGATAGTATTTGGGTTTTATATGGATTTCGGTGTCTTGGGACTGGTTTTTGAATAAGGTTTGTGTTTTTTCTTGTAGGTCAGACCGCACCATAAATGGCTGCCTACGTACTCCCGGGTTGAGAGAGATCAGGTCATTCGTAGTTCAGGTTTGGCCTGAAAGGTTTGAGAAATATTTATTTTGGGGTTGATCTGGGTTTGAGGGGTTTTTAAATTTTTTATCTGATTTGACCGCACCGTAAATGGCTGCCTAAGTACTCCCGAGTTTGAGGGAGATCAGGTCATTCGTAGTTTAGGCTTTTAGTGAAAACCTGAATTGATTTGATTTTTTCCACAAGACCAGGATGATGGATTGCAGGTGCTTCAGACATAGTACCTCTTCACGGTGTCTGAATTGAGGAGCTGGGGAAATTCTTTCCCATCCATTTCTTGCAATCTGATGGCTCCTCTTGTCAATACTTCTTTGACAATGAAAGGACCTTCCCAATTTGGGACAAACTTTCCTTTGGCTTCATCTTGACTGGCAAGGACTTTCTTCAGTACCAAGTTATTTTCTTTGAATTGTCACAGTTAAACTTTCTTGTTGTATGATCGAGAAATCCTTTGCTGATATAACTGTCCGTGAAAGATGGTTGTAGCCCTTTTTTCATCTACCAAGGTTGACTGGTGGTATCGCTCTTGCAACCACTGGTCTTCTTCCATCTGAGCATCTATTAACACCCTTAATGATTCCATTTCTACTTCTATGGTGAGGACTGCTTCCATGCCATAGACTAATGAGTAGGGGTAGCCCCAGTAGAAGTACGCATTGACGTTCTGAAGGCTAGCAGAGTCAGAGGTAATAGGTCAGGCCATCCTCTGTGATTAGCGGACATTTTCTACATGATCTTCTTGATATTTTTGTTGGCCTCTTCGACAGCACCATTCATGTTGGGATGAAAGATCATAGAATTAAGATGCTTGATTTGAAACTTGCCACATAATTCTATCATCATCTGGTTGTTTAGATTCTTGGCATTGTCTGATACGATCACCTCCGGTTGTCCATATCGACAGATTACATTATTTCTGATGAAACCAATGCTTACCACTTTGGTGACTTTGGGAAAAGAGGCAGCTTTAACCCATTTGGTGAAGTAATCGATCATAGTGAAGATAAATCGATGATCATTATTGGCTTTGGGTTCTACTGGTCCTATCACCACCATTCCCCATATGGAAATAGGACATGGTAAACTCATGTTGTGCAGTTCGTTTGGAGGAGCGTGGATGACATTTCTATGAAATTGGCATTGGTAGCATCTTCTGACATGATCATCACAGTCAGCTTTGAGAGAGATCCAGTAATGCTTTGTTCTCAATATTTTCCTGGCAAGTAAAGAACCGCTCATGTGTGGGCCGCAGACTCCACCGTAGACTTCATCCATCAGTATTTGGGCTTGATCTTTATCCAGGCATCTCAAAAGGCCTATTCCAGCATCCCTTTTATAGAGTGCGTCTCCGCTCAGATATTTCATAGCCATCTTATGAATTCGCTCTATTTCAGCTTAACTTGTCCTGGCGGGTGTAGATCCATCTCGCAGATATCCTTTTATATCTTGGTACCAAGGCTGTTTGATAGGAGGTATTTCATTTGATATTTCTCCAATGTAATTCCCATATGATGGGGCCTTTTGGCTTGCAAGTTTGATGTCGAGAATTCCCATCCTATCAGATATATGGATCAAGGGCACCAACATTTCCAATGCATCAGCAAAGTCATTCCTACCTCGAGAGATGTGGATGAAGGTTATTTCTTCAAACTCCATGGATATCTTGATAACTTGTTGGTGATAGGGTAACAAATGCAATTCTTTGGTATGATAAGCCCCGGTGGTTTGTTTGATAACCAACTCCGAATCCTCAAAGACTAGCAAACGTTTGATACCCATGGATTGGGCTAGTTTCAACCCCATTATACAGCCTTCATAATCAGCTGTGTTGTTGGTGTTAACAAACTATAACTTGATGCCACATGATACTGTTCTCCTATAAAAGAGACAAGAACTGCCCCAGCTCCGGCACCTTCCGTGTTTACGGCTCCATCAAAATATATTTTCCAATATTAGACTGTATTTTCTTGAGGGATTTGTTGAATTATCATTATCCCATCATTCAGGAAATAAGTTTCCAAGGGTTCAAAATCCCCTGATGGTGCTTCGGCCAATTGATCCACAATTCCCTGACCTTTGACAGACTTCTGAGTCACGTAGATAATGTCGAACTGTTGTAGGATCAACTGCCATTTGGACAATTGACAATTCAATATGGGTTTGCTGAACACGTACTTCAGTGGATCCATGTGAGATATGAGATAAGTCGTGTGCCCATGCAGATACTGTTGTAACCTCATGGCGGCCCACGCTAACGTACAACTTGTCTTTTCAATCAAAGTGTACTTCTGCTCGCGGCTACTGAATCTTTTGCTGAGGTAATAAATAGCTCTCTCCTTGCTTCTATCATCCTTCTACCCTAGCATACAACCCATTGCATTGGCATTGACTGACAGATACATAAATAGGGGAACCTCATCCCTTGGGGGTACCAAGACAGGCGCTTCGATTAACTGCTTCTTGATGGAAAGGAAGGCTCTTTGACAATCTTCATTCCATTTCATAGAGGAATTCTTCTTTAGCAGCTTAAAGATGAGTTCACAAGTTGCCATGAGTTGAGAGATGAATCTGCTTATGAAATTGATTCTCCCCAGGAATCCCCGTATTTCCTTTTCTGTTCGGGGCACTGACATCTGGGTGATGGCTTTGATTTTAGCGGGATCCAGCTCAATGCCTCTGTTGCTCACTAGAAATCGCAACAACTTGCCTGATTTGACACCGAAAGCACATTTGGCCGGATTCAGCTTTAGGTTGTACTTGCACAACCTGTTGAAAAGCTTTTTGAGATGGATGATGTGGTCATCCTCCTTCCGGGAATTGACGACGATGTCATCCATATAGACCTCTATTTCTTTGTGCATCATATCATGAAAAAGGGCCATCATGGCTCGCTGATAGGTGGCACCGGCATTGATAAGGCCGAAAGACAAACATCAATAACAAAAGGTTCCCTAGGGAGTGATGAAGGCTGTTTTCTCCCTGTTCTCTTCAGCAACCATGATTTGATGGTATCCAGTGAAATAGTCCACAAAAGAATATATGCCACACTGTGCCATGTTGTCTATCAGTATATGGATAAAAGGTATTGGGAAGTTGTCCTTGAGACAAGCTTTGTTCAAATCCCTGTAATCCACACATACTTGTACTTTCTCTTCGGGCTTAGGCACGGGAACTATTTTAGATAGCCACTTAGGGTAAGTTGACACCATGATGATGCCGGCTTTGAATTGCTTGACAATTTCTTCTTTGACTTTCAAACTCCACCCAGGTTTCAATCGCCTGAGCTTTTGCTTGACTGGCTTGAATCCATCTTTGATGGGCAGTCGATGAATGACAATGTCAGTAGATAAACCAATCATGTCTTCATGTGACCATGCAAACACATCCTGGAACTGATTTAAGAGTTCAATCAGGTCTGCTCTTTGGTTTTGGGTAAGGTCCATGCCTATCTGGATTTCTTTACGGCTTTCTGAGGTTCCGATATTGACAGTGGTGGTTTGGTCGAGGTTTGGTTTGGGTTTGTCTTTGACCCATTCTTTGATCTCCTCGGGCACCTCATAGTCATCTATCTCCTCTTGATCAATCTCCATCAAGTCGAAGTCCAGTTTTACATCAAAGTTGTAGTCATTGTGAAAATTTGGCATCTCATCAGCAGGGCCAAACAAATCCAACTTTGGAGTCATGAAAACAAAATGCTTTCACTTTAATATACGAAGTTGTTTGATTATACAAAGCATTAGCAAAAGCATGAAAAAAGTAACTTTTATCGCTGTGCAACAAAAATAAGTACTAAATAAAACCACATTTTAGGGCAGATGGACTTTCTGCCCTTTTACCCTTTTCGACTGAGGCATTGAGTGCTGCTCCAATTGTCTAGAGTCAAGTCCTCGTGAACAGGGAGATAAATGAGTTGCTATTGTCTACCTCCTCTTTGATGATGACTAAGATAACATTCTTATCAGGGTCAATACTATTCTTTGACCTGTTCTTCTTACCCTTGTTGATGTGAGGGATCAGGATTTGATCTTCTGGATAGTCATCGTCCGGGATATCGTCGTTCATACCCTCAGCGTGCACCAAAAAATACATGTTTGCAAACGGGTCTCGTCCTCCATACAAAAATTTTTCCTTGACCTTCTTGCTCTCCCCATCAGGCTTTGGGACTTCTCTTTCACTGATCGGTTTGACCTGAGAAATCAACATACTTGATACAGCAGCAGGAATCTTCCTCATCGATTTCACGAACCTTGCATCAGTGAGGTTAGGTAGAAGGATGGTGGAGGTTGGAACTATTGGATGCTTGTGTGGGTTTCAGTGGTTTGATATGAAGGAATAGCCTAATCCAGCTTTCCCTGTCTGGCTAGGGATTTGCACTGGACTTTTGATTCCTTGCTAATTTTTCTCTAACCCTTCTCCAGGGCAGAAACCCAAGGATACCATTTCCTGACCGACTGTCATTACTTCGGTGGAGACTCTTGGCTTTAAGGCTGGTGCCCCAATAGGCAGGTATTGAGTGTTGCTCACTTTCAGAGCTTGAAAACTGATAGGCTCAACCCCTTCATCGAGACTGATTACAAGCATATCACTTTACATACCAACAGGATATTCTGGCTCGGCATTGACGGTGATCAGATTGCCATCAATAATGTATTTGAGTTGTTGATGAAGGGTGGACGGAACTGCTCCTGCCATGTGGATCCACGGTCTTCCTAATAACATATTATATCCTGTGGTAATGTTTAGTACCTGGAAGGATATATAGAAAGTATGGGGACCAATTTCTAGTGGAAGATTGATCTCTCCCACAGCCTCTCGGTGAGATCCATCAAAAGCCCGGATGACTACATGACTAGTCTGGATTTGGTTTGGATTGATCTTCATTCTCTCCAAGGTGTCGTAGGGGCAGATGTTCAGGGATGATCCTCCATCTATCAGCACACCTCCGATCACATATCCTGAGGACATCACTGCTATGTGCAATGACTTACAATGACCCGTCCCTTCTGCGGGTATATCATCGTTAGTGAAAGATATCACATTGCTGTTGAAAATGTGCTCTATCACGTGATGAAATTTCTTGGTATCTACCATCTTCGGCAGATGTGCTTCTTCTAGTACTTTCACCAGAATCTTGCGATGATCCTCCGAAGATAGGGCCAAATCCAGAATGGATATCTGTTTGGGTGCTTCCTTTAAGATTTGCACCACTTTGACCTCATTATACCCCATCTTGCTGAGGAATTCTTCAATTTTCTCCTCAGACTGTAACGAATGAGAATTTTATATAATAATTTTAATATTTATTAAATTAAATAAATATTTTAATTGATTTATTTATTGAGTTAAATAAATAATTTATGTGATTATTGTGGAGTAATTTAATTAAGTGTAATATATTAATTAAATGAATATTTAATATTTAATTTAATTGATGTGTAATGATTTTATGGTATAGTTCTAATTTAATCGAGATAATTAAATTAGATGAAGTTTATGTGATAATTGTTACATGGGATTATGATTAGTGAGTAATTATAATTGTTATGTGACAAATTTTATTTAGTTAACTTTAATTTAATTAAATTAGAATGTTAAGATTTAATTAATTAAAGTGTAACATTGAAAGTATGTGTTAAAAGAATTAAAAGGGTTTTTAAATGAGTTTTACCAAACAAGGCCCTTAAAACTGTTTTTAAAGAGTTTTTACCAAACATGGCCTTAACTATTAAAAAGCTAGTTTTTAAAAATAATGGATTTTTGCCAAACAAGCCTTATGACTTTTAAATTCAAAATATTATAACTGATGTATTAATTGTTAGTTATTATATAATTATATGCATTAAGTATCGTAACAGTTATATTTTCTAAACTACGTTAAGTTAGAATTAGAAAAAAAAATAAGTTAGTCAGTGTTAAAAGAAGAGAAAAATACAGAGAAAAGTTAGAGAGAAAGGAGAGAAGAAGAAGAAGGAGGAGGAGGAATCCTTGCTAAGCCAAAATAACCATCATCATCTTCTTCTTCACTTCAATTAGCAAAGGGTATAATTTCTAAACTTATAGTTTTGAAAATTGTGTTTTATGTTTTTCAAGTTTTATTCTCTATAAATATGAGTTTTCATGAAAGTATATATAAACATGAATTATATGTATAAATTATGTTCATATATGCTTATATTTGAATTGTATGCATAATTTAGTTGTTTAAATCATGTAAGCATGATGAACATGAAGAATTCATGTTTATCAAAAGTTACAGTGAATTAGTTTTGATAATTGACTTCTTTAAAATTAAAATTTATGTTTGATTGTTAATTTTTGTGTAAATTGATTATAGATAATGATAACATGTTTAGAAACGAATTCAATATGCTTTAAATTGTGTATTTTGATTTAGAAATAAACTTACAGTGTTCAATGTTATCAAGAACACTGAAAATGGTTTTTCTCCAAAATTTATAAAATTGAGAGTTTTGATTATGTGTTATGATGATTATATATGTTAAAACCTGTTAGAAGCTTAGAATTATATTTTCTATAAAGTGTTATACTCAATATATTGGTTAAATACAGAATTTGGTGTGGAAAAATAAGTCAAATTTGGTTTTTTCTCTGCAAAGTTCGCGACACTGTCAGACCTGTCTGCACAGTGGCGCGGCCGCGCCGCTCCCAAGGCTAATTGGAGCGTGACCGCGCTGGTCTTGTAGATTGGGCAGAAAGTTATTTTTTAAAAAATATGAAATTTTATGAGATCAATGATGTAATAAATTATAAACCATGTTAATAAAATTAAAATGCGAAATGGACAAGTAATGAATTATATTGTTAAGATATAATACGATTAATCATAATTAAAGTAAATATTTAATTTAAATTATAATTTGTTTAGTTATAATTTAATTAATATAAATGCATAATGTAGTTTGATTAATTATAATCACAGTAAATGTTTAATTTAAATTATAATTTATTTAATATAAAATGAAATTATAATTTGATTAATTATAATTAAAGTGAATGATTAATTTAAATTATAATTTATTTAATACGGGTACATAATTATTATTTGATTAATTATGTGCAAATGTAATATGATAATGTGATGTGATTATTGTAGACACTCGAATTTTTCTTACCCCAATACGAGCACTGTGGGAGGACAAAATCGTCAATAAAGCCAACCTTGGTACCTATACCAGGCTTCCAATCTAAATTCGCCCACCAATACCGGTAAACCCAAATCCGATACCCAATATCGGTACTCGAGTCAAATTCGATCTCCAATCGGACCTTCAATCCAGCTCCGATCTCCAATCGGACCGTCAATTCAGCTTCGATATCCAATTGGACCGTCTATCCAACTCCGATCTCCAATTGGATCATCTGTCCAACTCCGATCTCCAATCGGGCCGTCTGTCCGGCTCTGATCTCCAATCGGACAGTATATCCAGCTCCGATCTCCAATCGGACAGTCTATCCAGCTCTGATATCCAATCGGACAGTCTATCCAGCTCTGATCTCCAATCGGACCATCTATCCAGCTCTGATATCCGATCAGATCATCAATCCATATCCGATCTCCAATCAGACCGTCTATCCAAATTTGATCTCCAATCGGACCGTCTATCCAGCTCCGATCTCCAATCGGATCGTCTTTCCAGCTCCGATCTCCAATCGGACCTTCTATCCAGCTCCGATCTCCAATTGGACCGTTAATCCAGCTCTGATCTCCAATCGGACCGTTAATCCAGCTCCGATCTCCAATCGGATCATCTATCCAGCTTCGATCTCCAATTGGAACGTCAATCCAGCTCCGATCTCCAATCAAACCGTCTATCCAGCTCCGATATCTAATCTGACCGTCTATCCAGCTCCGATCTCTAATCGGACCGTTAATCCAGCTCCAATCTCCAATCGCGTCTATCCAGCTCAGATCTCTAATCGGACCGTTAATCCAGCTCCGATCGTCAATTAGACCATTAATCGAGCTCTGATCTCCAATCGGACCATCAATCTAGCTCCGATCTTCAATCGGACCGTCTATCCAACTCATATTCCCAATCAGACCGTCTATCTAACTTCGATCTCCAATCCAACCGTCTGTCCAGCTTCGATCTCCAATCGGACCATTAATCCATATTCGATCTCCAATAGGATCGTCTATGCAGCTCCGATCTCCAATCGGACCATCTATCCAGCTTCGATCTCCAATTAGACCGTCTATCCAGCTCCGATCTCCAATCGGACCTTCAATCTAGCTCCGATCTCTAATCGAACCGTCTATCCAGCTCCGATCTCCAATCGGATAGTCTATCTAGCTCCGATCTTCAATCGGATATCCAATCCATATTCGATCTCCAATCGGACCTTCAATCCAGCTCCGATCTTCAATCGGACCTTCAATACAGCTCAGATCTCCAATCGGACCGTCAATCCAGCTCCGATCGTCAATCAGACCGTCAGATCAACTTCAATCTCAATATCGGGCTATCAAATAAACCCTGATCTCCGATCGGGCCGTCAAGTTAAACCCCCCGATCTCAATATTGGGCCTTCTAATCAGCCTCGATAGCAATCCGAGAGGTACAAGTCAGCCCCGGCATCAACCCGGGAGGTATCGATCAATCCCGATCTCAATATCGGGCCTTCAAGTCAGCCCTGACATCAACCCAGGAGGTACAATCCAACCTTAACATCAACCTAGGACGTGTCAAGTCATCCTTAGTCTCAGCCCGGGAAGTACAAGTCAGCCCTGACTTCAATCCGGGAAGTGCAATTCAGCCCCAGAGATAACCCTGGGAAGCCAGATCCACCAAGGACCACCCCGGGAGAGGCAAAACGGTCATTTTATTAACTCTCAATCGATCCTGTCAAACTCAAGCCAAATTGATGCCATCGAAGTCAGAATCAACCATAACGACGATCCCGAGTGCAAACGACGCAAGACAACTCAATCGACAAATTGCGGGGAATCGAAGACCTGGTTATGAACCCGTCTTCTCGAACCCGAAAGATGTTTTATCCCATATCATTGTGACACTCTCCATGAGGGCTTTCCAAAAAGGTATTGCTTGCCTCAAACGGATGCTCAGATCAAAAGTTAGAAAGTTTCGACTTTGACTGCCCGTTGTCCGGAGTGCACGTACTTCGAGACGACGGAACCCGGCAGCACGGGCCCCACTAGGGGAGCCATACCTCTACCTGCGACAGCAGCAGGTAGAGTGGAGGCTCCCTGGTCTATAAATATAAGGCCACCCCCCTCATTTTCAAGAATCCAGAAACGCAGCGAAGCTCTGGCAGTTCAATTTTTTTTGACTTTTACACCTCTTCGAAACCCAAATATTTTCACTCTAACACGTAGATATACCCATATACTACCACATATCAAAAAATAACCAGTAGATTTGGACGTATAGAGTCTACGATTTGGCAAAAAGCCCGTGTAGCAGTCCATTGTAAGTATTTTCACGATCAGAAAGTGAATATTACTTCTTCGTACTTTTATACACTTGCACGTTAAGTTTCATTTTCTAAAAATGCCCGGAACCTAGTTCCGTGGCCGTTTTTGTCAAAATTTGGTATATTTTTGTACATAAACTAATTTTTTGGCATTTCTACAACTCGGATTGACGATCCGTCAGCTCCAGCAGCTTCAATGCACTAGCACACATGTTCTGACAACTTCGCCGGACTAGGTTATCTTCCCAGTCCGTGTTTGGCCCTTTGTTGTATATATTTAACTGTATATATACTAACATTTTAATTATGTTAAGCCCGGATGTCAAATCCGAGGTAGTTTACCGCTTTTATGTATATTTACGCATATATGAACGATTTTCACCATCACTGGTCCTCGTATCAGTCTTGGTTGACTACAATTTTGTTAATATATATATATATATATATATATATATATATATATATATATATATATTTCAATTTAGTCCGGGCACCGGCGTGAAAACCCATCGCCCTTTATACTATTTTTGCACACTTCGCCATACTGGGTGATCTCCCCAGTCACTAGTTGACTACTTTTCTGCAATTTACATTCTAGTCTGGCCTGGATTATTTTGTGGCCTTTATTCTATTTTTTTGCACACTTCGCTATACTGGGTGATCTCCCCAGTCACTAGTTGACTACTTTTCTCTACATTTACATTCCAGTTCGGCCTGGATCATTTTGTGGCATTTTTACTGCTTATATATATATATATATACATATTTATGCATGTATAAGCAGCCTTCACCATCACTGGTCCTCTTCACAGTCTTGGTTGACTACGTTTCTGTCAATATATATATATATATATATATATATATATATATATATATTTCAATTCCAGTCCGGGCATCAGCGTGAAAACCCATCGCCCTTTACAATTTTTATATATATTTGTGTATATATATATATATATTGCTTTACTCTCTTTCTATTTAACTACTGCTGCAAATATTCATCTTATATGAATTGACATTAATATATCTGCAGACAGACTAGATTTATTTAAATCTCGCCATTTCTAGTTTTCAAACGGTTCAAAACCTTCAGACTGAACCGGGAAGCTAGAATGGCTGAGATTTCCTTAAATCTAGCTTTCTTTCTAGTTTCAGCTTCAAAAGCAACCTCGCGTCCCTTAGATCGCTATCTAGTGGGAACGAGACACTTTGGCCGTGCGGACCAGGATTTACTGAATGAATCCTCGGTTTTGGCAATTTTGGGATATTTATCAGTTTCTATACAAGTTTGAACTGTGCAGGTTTTGGCTACTCATATGTGAGCCTAGGAATCTTGGGATTCACGATCAAAATGATCGGAATCTGATTCCCACGATGGACAAACTCCGATTTACAAATGTACCCTGCCAGTTTTTCTGTAAAAATGTATAAGTAAACAGACCTTAAAACGGTTATCTGGATTTAAGGTCTCTAGATAATGAAAAAATATCGATTGTCGTGTCAGCGTCCCTCCGATGGTTTTCATACCTATGAGGAGATCGACACATGTATATTCTGTGGTCGAGGATGCTTCGCAGCCCGACAAATCACCATTCACATGCAGCCTTAAGACTATAAAGATAAAATTAGAAGTATCAACAGGCTTTAATTCCTATGGCAAGGTAAGGGTTTGATAAACCAGCTTTCAAAACAGCATTTTCAAATCAATCAAAAGAAAAGCGTTTCAAGAAAATCAAATTAAATGCTTTTGCAAATCAAATCAAAGACTGATTTTCAAATCAAATCAAACCCTTCGTATATAGGTTCAATCAATCAAATTAATATGCCCAATTTTTAAACAGCATTCACTCACGCATTCCAGTTTTGAAAGGAAATATTGAAAAGATGCGGTACCGTGTTTACACGGGAGTCGTGGGGTGCCTAACACCTTCCCCACACTTAACCAAGCCCCCGAGCTCAAAACTTTATTTTCAAAGATCAAGTTTCGACAGTGTCCAGCAATTGGGCCTCTTTTAAACAAAACTCGGTTGAGTTGGTACAACCATTTCAAATCTACCAACTGGCGACTCTGTAAAACGTTCAAATCGTCGACATGATACATGCTGGCCTTTCTCCTAAAAAACCCTTCAAAACCTTTTTCCTAAATAAAAAGAGTGAGGGTAGAGAGAAGTTAGGAAAAGAGATTAAAAGATCCGGGTTGTGATCCGACCCGCGGATTTTTTAAAACCAACGTAGACAGGTGGCGACTCTGCTGGGGACAGTAGAGGGCTTAGGCCGCTTTCAAATCTTTTCAAACATTTCCCTTTCAAAACTATTGAATGAGTGAAATTCTGCGTCTCCACAGTCAATGAATGAGTGAATGCTGCATCTTTACATTGAATGAATGTGAATGAATGCTTTCCTGCTTTTTAGTGCTTCGCACCCATATTTAGTGTTTCGCACCCATATCATCATATGCACTATGGTAAGGCACGATGTATGTGAATGTATGTTGTGTGTCCCTCTCATAAGGGGGAAAACCAGGTCGGCGATAAGTAATGTCTCTGGGGACGGCTAAGTCTCTAGGGCTCATGAAAATGCACCACCCAGATTCGCTCCAGTTGAACGATCAGATTAATTTCCCCTCTAGTAGATTGCGATGATTCGGGAGCCTTCATGCCGAAACAAAAGCCGCGAGAGTAACCTAGGATAGGTCAGCCTCTGATTAACCAAATTCGAAGGGAAGCTTCTTCATGATTTCCTCTTTCAATTCCATGTTAAGTCTCCAATTATCAAGGAGCACAATGTAAATATCATAATGAAAGATTTACTTTCCCTGTCAAAATACCATGTCATCCTGTCATCAAAACAACTAACCTTTGTTTTGCAGGATCAAATCTAAAAAACACATCATGCATCCTGTCCTTACCTACATCAGGAAATTGACACGCCTACGTTTTGTTGTAGGTAAAAATTGGTCCTGTCACAAGGTTTAAATCTAAAGCACCCAGTCCATCCACAGACATGGCTTCTAGTGCTCAAGTAGAGTCCGCCCCGGTATCCCTGGAAGAGTTTGAAGGACTGAAAAATTAGATAACCGAGTTAGCCGATTTTTTACGATAACAAAGAAAGGCCCTTAGAGGGAAACAATCTCAAACTCACATAGAACCTGGAGCATCTGGTGGTCGTGCTGGCGGTCAAGATACTGAAAAGGCCGAAACTCATATTCCTGGACCACAAAACCAGGATACGACCAACAAAATCCCTGAAATCACCCCCCTCGTCAAAGAACATGAAGCTGGTGACATTATGAAGAAAGTACAACAAATGGAGGAAGCTCTCAGATCAATCTAAGGGATTGGGGCATTCGGTAGTGTCAATTACTCCGACCTCTGTATATTCCCCAGGGCTCGTTATCCTGAAAAATTTTAGACTCCTGACTTTGAGAAATATGATGGAACGGGAGATCCTTACACACACTTAAAAGTATTCATTGGAGAATTCGGATCCTATACGGAGGACGAGAAGCTTCGAATGCAGCTATTTTAGAAGAGTCTAACCGGAGAGGCAAGAGTATGGTACTCCTGTCTGGACAACTCCAAAATCCACAGTTGGGAAGAACTGGCCCACGCTTTCCTCGGTCAATACAGCTTCCAATCGCAGCTGGCTCCAGACAGATACCAAATTACCAAGATCAGGAAGAATAACACTAAATCATTCAGAGAATATGCCCAGCGATGGAGACGGGTCGTAGCACAAGTCACCCCAGCCATGACTGAATCTGAAATAGTCATGACCTTCATTGACATCCAAGAAGTGCCTTATTATGAGAGGGTCCTAGCAGGTATAGGAAAACCATTCTCTAAAATGATCAAACATGGCGAAATGGCCGAATTAGAGCTCAAATCCAGGAAGATAGAAGATCTAACCGCCCTCGAAGCTGTCGCTGAGCATATCCAGTTCGAAAATTACGGGAGTAATCCCCGGAGGAAAGACGAGGAAGTGTCCTTAGTCTTACAAGGACAAAATCCAAGGGGCGAGTCAAACAGTATACCCATTCAAAGGAGGAATTAAACCCCTTTTCAAAATCCAGCATAGCCTTCAAATCATCCATTTCAGAAAAATATGGAGGTCAGGCGTCAAAGAACTTTCACCCCTCTAGGGGATTCACTTGAGAACGTATTCAAACTTCTGACTGCCCAGAAGAAGATTGTCCAACTCCTTCCACCAACCAACACTAATGGTCGAAATTTTGACCAAAGCAAGGAGTGTGCTTATCACTCTGGATCTCCAGGCCATGACACCCAAGACTGTTGGTCTCTCAAGCACAAAATACAAGACTTGATTGACAGCGGAGAGATTGTGGTCACAAAGCCTGAGCCACCCCATGTGCAGGACAATCCTCTGCCACAGCATAAAGAGGAGAATGTCAACATGATCAGCACCACAAATGGAGAGGGATCCAATTACCTCCGTTATATGGGAGAATTAATTCAATCCAACAACACTAGCCCAGATAGTTGGGAAGTTTTTGAAAGGCGATTCCTGACAGAGAAGGAGATCAAGTCTATCCAGGAGCAGATCGAGCAGTTAGCAGAACTGGTCGTTTACCAGCATTAGCTCACCAGGAATATGGTGAAACAAATCAACCAGTCCATTGTCGATCATCCTCCCACACCAGAGATCACTTCCCCGAGAAGTCAATAACAGTCCAATGAGAATGATCTTTGGGCCAACAGGGTGGCCGAAGAAGAGAATCTTCGAGCAGATGGAAAATTCCTATTCCAAAGGAACTTCACCAACCTAAATTAATCAATGGAAGAAATCCTTTAAATGCTAATCAACGAAAGAATGGTTGCAGACCTATTACCTCCATTGAATCCTCGAGCCAGAAAATTCAAACTTGACCAAATATGTCAGTACCATTCAAATTCACTCGGCCATGATACTGAAGATTGCTGGGCACTTCGTAACTTGATTCAAGACATGATTGAAAATGGGGACCTGATAAGGGGAAATCAAATCCTTGATCTCCCAGACAATGACACTCTTTGGATCCCCACTATATGGAACCAGAACACAATGGATGTTATATCTTGCGATGGGGAGTCGACTCTCAAACCCTTAGTACTGCCTGGGAAAGGGGTTCAAGAACTATTAGGTCCTGTGAAGGTGGCTGCACCTCAGCCTCTAATCTTGCCCTTTAGACCTCAGTATCCAATCATCAGTCTGAAGTGTGTCCCATAGAACTACGGGGACAATGAAGGCTCCACTTCAAATAACATTACCGTTGTGCCAAAGGATAATCCCTTATACCTACCTCAGCGGGTAATCAAATCGGTCATCAAAGCAAAAAAAAAGGTGGCTGAAGAGAAAATCAAAGTGTTACTCAACAAAATGGGACACAATGAAATCAAAATAGTGTAAAGCTTGGAGGACGCACCCAAACAAATGTCTTTCCTCGACTTGGTCCTATCCTCAGAGGATCATCGCAACATTCTAGTGAAACTACTAGAAGAAGCTCATTGGCCATATACAGTGGACATTGAGAAATTTTGTCACGTGATAGAGCACATCTTCAACAGCAATGTGATATCTTTCACTGACGCTGATATCCCGACAGAGGGAACAAGCCACCAAAAGTCCCTGCATATAGCTGTAATGTCCTCCGGATATGTGATCGGAGGTGTGCTCATCGATGGAGGATCATCCCTCAACATCTTTTTATACGACACTTTAGAAAGGATGAAGATCAATCCGAACCGGATCAAAACCAGTCATATGGTCATCCGGGCCTTCGATGGATCTCGCCGACAAGCTATGGGGGAAATAGAGCTACCTCTAGAGATTGGCCCACACACTTTCTACGTATCTTTTTAGGTGCTCAACATCTCCATCGGATATAATTTATTACTGGGCAGACCCTGGATTCACATGGCAGGGGCAGTGCCATCCACCCTTCATCAACAACTCAAGTATATTATCAACGGCAACCTCATCACAGTGATTGTCGAACCAGAGTACCCTACCTACATACATGGGGATATGCCAGTGATTAGCCTGGATGTAGGGATTGAACCTGCCAGTTTTTAAGCTCTAGAGGTGAGCGATACTTAGTATCTACCTATTGGGGCACCAGCCCTAAAGCCTAAAGTCTCCACCGAAGTAATGACAGTGGGGCGAGAAATGGTATCTTCGGGCTTCCAACCTGGAGAAGGGTTGGGAAAGAATAAGAAAGGTATCAAGATGCCAGTCCAAATCCCAAGTCAGACTGGGAGAGCAGGATTGGGATATTTATCCGGATCAAGCCGCCGGAACCCACATAAACATCCCAAGGCTCATGCCTCCGCAATTCTGCTGCCAAACGTCACAAATGCCAGATGGGTGAATCCTACTAGGAAAATCCCGAATGTGGTATCAGCCATACTATTCCCTCCAATCATACCTGTCCATGAAAGAAAAGCCCTCAAGCCTGAGGCAGACAGCCAAAAGGGAAAAGAAAAGATCCTGTATGAAGGACAAGACCCATTCGCTAATATGAGGGTCATTATCAACTACGAGGGCATAAATGACGAACTCCCAGATAGCAATGACGAGGATCAAGTTTAAATTCCTTGCATCAAGAAGGGAAAAGGGAACAGTTCAAAGAAGATCCCTGGCACTATTATAAAGGATGTCTCAGTCATCATCCAAGACGAGACAGATAATCACAAATCCCTGATCCTCCCAGTTCATGAGGATCTGACCTTGGATAACTGGAGCAGTGTCCCTTGCCTCAGTCAAAAAGGGACCCAAGTATTGGATGTGTGTGTCTCTGCTGATGAGATGCCAACCTATCAAAATGACTATGACTATGATGTAGAAATGAACTTCGACTTGATGGATATTGATCAAGAGGAGTAAGATGACTATGGGGTGCCCGAGGAGATCAAAGAATGGGTCAAAGACAAACCCAAACCAAACCTCGAACAAACCACCACCATCAACATAGGAACCTTCAAAAACATCAAAGAAATCCAAATAGGTTCAGACCTCACACCCAATCAAAAAGCTGACCTGATCAAACTTCTAAAACAGTACCAGGATGTATTTACATGGTCACATAAAGACATGATTGACTTATCCACTAATATTGTCATCCATCGAATGCCCATCAAAGATGGATTCAAACCAGTCAAGCAAAAGCTCAGGCGATTGAAACCTGAATGGAGTCTGAAAGTCAAAGAAGAAATTGTTAAATAATTCAAAGCCGGAATCATCATGGTATCAACATACCCAAAATGGCTGTCAAATATAGTTCCCATGCCTAAGCCCAAAGGGAAGGTACCAGTCTGCGTGGATTACTGGGATTTGAACAAAGCCTGCCTCAAGGATAATTTTTTGATACCTTTCATCCACATTCTGATCGACAATACTGCGCAGTATGGCATGTATTCCTTCGTGGATTGCTTTGCTGGTTATCATCAAATCATGGTTGCTGAAGAGGACCGGGAGAAAATAGCTTTTATCACTCCCTGGGGAACCTTCTGCTATAGACGACTATCCTTCGGCCTTATCAATGCCGGAGCCACGTATTAGCGAGCCATAATAGCCCTCTTTCATGACATGATGTACAAAAAGATAGAAGTTTATGTCGACGACATCATCATCAAATCCTAGAGGGAGGATGATCACATCGACCATCTCAGGAAGCTTTTCAACAGGTTAAGTAAGTATAACCTCAAGCTCAATCCCGCTAAATGTGCTTTTGGTGTCAAAGTAGGCAAGCTACTAGGATTTTTGGTGAGCAATCGGGGCATCGAACTCGACCCTACTAAGATCAAAGGTATTACTGAAATGCCCGTACCTCGTACAGAGAAGGAGATATGGGGATTCCTAGGAAGGATTAACTTTATAAGCCAATTCATTTCACAGCTCACAGCAACCTGTGAACCTATCTTTAAGCTGTTAAGGAAGAATTCCTCCACCAAATGGAATGAGGAGTGTCAACAAGCCTTCCTTGCCATCAAGAAGCAGCTGACTGAAGCACCTGTTTTGGTACCCCCAAGGGATAGAGTTCCCTTATTTATGTACCTGTCCGTCAATAACAACGCAATGGGTTACATGTTAGGACATAAGAATGATAGTAGTAAAGAAAGAGCTATCTACTACATGTGCAAAAGATTCAACAGTGGTGAACAGAAGTACACCCTGATTGAAAAGATATGCTGTGCGTTAGCATGGGCCGCCATGAGGTTGCAACACTATTTGTATGGGCATATGACCTATCTCATATCCCGCATGGATCCACTCAAATACGTATTCAAAAAACCAATGCTGAATTGCTGACTGTCCAAATGGCAGTTGATCCTACAGCAATTCGACATTGTCTACGTGACTTAGAAGTCAATAAAGGGTCAAGGTATTGCAGATCAATTAGCTGAAGCACCTTCAAGAGGGTTCGAGCCCCTGGAGACATATTTCCCAGATGATGGGATCATGACAATTCAACAACTCCAGTCAGAGAATACAGTCCAACTATGGAAAATGTATTTCAATGGAGCAGTAAACATGGAAGGTGCCGGAGCTGGGGCAGTCCTCATCTCTGGTGTAGGAAAGCAGTATCCTGTGGCTACCAAACTTCAATTTGGCAACACCAACAACACGGTTGAGTATGAAGGCTGTATAATGGGGTTAAAATTAGCCCAATCCATGTCTATCAAACACCTATTCGTCTTCGGAGATTTCGAGATGGTCATCAAATAAACCATCGTCGCGTATCTCACCAAAGAACTAAATTTACTGCCCTATCATCGGCAGGTCCTCAAAATATCCTGGGAATTCGAAGACATAACCTGCGTTTATATTCCTTGGGGTCGGAATGACTTCGCTGATGCATTGGCAATGTTGGCTTCAGTAATCCGCATATCCGATAAGAGTGGATTGCCCAACATCAAGTTCACAATTCAGAAAGCCCCGACATATAGGAATTACATTGGAGAAGTATCAGATGAAATACCTCCTGTCAAGAAGCCTTGGTATCAAGACATCAAGGAATATCTCCGTGATGGGTCCACACCCACTGGGGCAAGTCAATCAGAGTGAAAGCGAATCCACAAAATGGCCATGAAGTTCTATTTGAGTGGAGATGCACTTTACAAAAGGGATGCTGGAATAGGCCCGTTGAGATGCCTCGACAAAGAGCAAGCCCAAAGACTTATGGATGAAATCCACGGTGGAGTCTGTGGTCCACACATGAGCGGTCATCTGCTGGCCAAGAAGATAATCAGAATAGGCCATTATTGGATCTCTCTTAAGGCTGACTGTGATGATCACTTTAAGAGATGTTTTCAATGCCAAATATATGGAAATGCCATCCACGCTCCTTTGAATGAGCTACACAACATGAGTTCACCATGGCCTTTCTCCATGCGGGGAATGGATGTGATAGGTCTAGTGGAACCAAAAGCCAGCAATGGTCATCGATTCATCTTCACCATGATCGATTACTTCACCAAATGGGTTGAAGCAGCCTCCTTTCCCAAAGTCACAAAAGAGGTCATCATTAGTTTCATCAGAAACAATGTCGTCTGTCGATATAGACAACCGGAGGTGATCGTATTAGACAACGCCAAGAATCTAAATAATCAAATGATGAAAGAATTGTGCAATAAGTTCCACATCAAGCATCTCAATTCTGTCATCTATCGGCCCAAGATGAACGGCGCTATCGAAGCGGCCAATAAAAACATCAAAAAAATTATGCAAAAAATGTTCGCCAATCATAAGGAATGGCCTGACCTGCTGCCTCTTACCCTGTTAGCATACAGGACGCCAATGCGCACCTCTACTGGGGCTACCCCCTATTCGTTGGTTTATGGCATGGAGGCAGTCCTTCCCATAAAGGTAGAGATGGAATCCTTGCGAGTATTGGTCGACGCTCAGATAGATGAGGATCAGTGGTTGCAAGACCTGTATCATCAACTGTCCCTGATAGATGAAAAGAGAGCTACAGCCATTTTCCACGGACAGTTATACCAGCAAAGGATCGCCAGATCCTACAACAAAAAGGTATGAATCCGGCAATTCAAAGAAAATGACTTGGTGCTAAAGAAAGTCTTGGCCAATCAGGATGAAGCCAAAGGAAAGTTTACCCCAAATTGGGAAGGCCCTTTCATTGTCAAGGAGGTGTTGACAGGGGGAGCTATTAGACTACAAGAAATGGATGGGAATGAATTTCCCCAACTCATCAATTTAGACGCCATCAAAAGGTACTACGTCTGAGACACATGCATACCCTCATCTGGGTCCTACAAATCAAATCAGGTTCAATTTTTCACTAAACAGCCAGAACTACGAATGACCTGATCTCCCTACACCCGGGAATACGTACGCAGCCATTTTTGGTGCGGTCAAACCAAATAAAAAACTCAAAAACTCATCAAACCAAACTCAAAACCCAAGATAAATACTTTTCAAACCTTCCCGGCAAACAACCGGAACTACGAATGACCTGATCTCCCTCAACCCGGGAGTACGTAGGCAGCCATTTAGGTGCGGTCTGACCTTCAAGAAAAAATGAAAAAAATAAAAGACCGGTCCCAAGACACCGAAGATAAATAAAAGCTAAATCCTATCAAGCTATCCTGGTCAACAGGCCCATCTGAGATACTCCCTGACATCTCAACTGTCAGTCCATCAAGGAGAAGCTCAAGATATATTAACAACTGAGAGTTATGAAAGAAGTGGTAATCACTCAGCAATGACAGTATATATCCAATCAGGGAAGTGAATAAAAACTATATTTCTCTGATATATAACACTGTTTAATATATACATAGTTCCCTGTACATAACAAAAATGGCTGATCTAGTCTGTACAGGAAAAATAAAGCTAGTTTATGGACCCAAGGATAAGCGGGTCATCAATGCCAGCATGACATCTCTCTCTGAAGATGGAAGAGCAGCTGTAAGTGCCATCCACTTAGCCTCCATACGACTCAATACCTCCACAGTCATCTGCAAGGTGGCACTGTGGTCATCAATGTATGCACTCATCTCGGTGACCAAACCATGAGTGTACGATCGAAGAGCAGTACTATCAGTAATATGGAAATCACGGGAAGCTATAGCCTCATCCCTCTCCGCAAAAGATACGTCTCGAGCAATCAAAGTCTCCTCGATCTCAACATATGCTGCGTCTCTAGCCTAGCGGATCTCGTCTCTCTCCATAACCACTGCGTCTTTGGCAGATCGGAGCTCCTCCCGCTCAATTAATCCAGCATCCAAAGCGGCCCTGAGTCCATTTCTCTCAGCAAAAGCTAAATCTCTGCCAAAGCTGAATCTCACTTAAAGGTCATCCTAAATAGTGAGTCCGCTAAAGCCGGATCCGTCTCTGCAGGAATAACAGATGGATCACTCACTAGAGCCGCTGTCAAACCCATGAATAGCTCATCCTTGATAGGAGAATCCGGATCCTCCATAGGATCCTCCTCGTCGGAGTCCATAATCGGAGATAAATGAGGCTCTGCTACTGCAACTGCGGTCTCTGCCTCCAACCATGCAGAATACTCCGGAGAACGACCCGGATGGCTACCAGAGAAATCAGCCCTCTCTCGATGATTCCAACACTCATATACTCTAACCAAGTCTATGGATGGCATAGAAGAAGCCGATGTCCTTTGATCAGCAGACCCCTCAAAATGGTGCAAACTCTGCAGCTGATCGAACTGACACATGACTGCTAGGGGATGATAGGTAGTCACTCCCCTCAAACCCGCTAGGGGAAAATATTCTTGGATAGAAGCATGGGTGATAAAGCTATATGGGGATGCTAGCCCTGAGCATGGCAAGATCGAGAACGGATGCTCAATATTCGACAGAAATGCCAACCATGACTCTGCATCAATGCACTCCGCAGGCTGAAAGGAGTAAACTGTGGATGTATCGTGAGTAAAGTAAAAACCCCGAGGCTTGAAGAATCCAATCGGTCATATATGGGACATCAACCATATATACAGCAAGACTGAGCTGCCCCTAAAAAACCCCTCCGTATGAGTACTACAATGTGTGGCGGATCTAAATATCTCAGCCAATATCATCGGGACGATGGTGCTACCCTGTCTAAGGGCCCAAACCATAACTATCAATCCCACATCCAAATGATCCAAGCGAAGCGGCATATAGACGTATGCCACAATACACATCAGCAGAATGTCTACTCTGGCCAAATGCCATGCCTCTGCTGAAATAATAAAATCTCCGACATGGCGATCATAGCTGTCGAGCTTGCCAAATCGATCGTTCAGGAAATCAATCGAGATCACGTGTCCAGATACAATCTCGTCCCTGATCACACTCTGACGGAGACCGGACATACGGGTAAACGGTGTCCTCATATCACTAATAGCCGTATGAGCACACGGCAAATCCAGAGCCAATCCAGTAAATCGCTCGTACTCCTCTAGATTCGGCGTCAACTCATGCTGCCCGAAGCGAAACACCTGTCTCTCAGGTATCCAGAAGGGTAAAATGCCATCAACAAATCCAGATGGCACCTAAAAATCTGCAAGGGCCAACGAATGCCCTAGTATATGGTCCACTGTCCCTCTGACTGGGTAGGGCAGGCTCTCATACCATGACCTTAATGATGTGGCCACCTCAGATGGTGGTGAATGCTCAATACGGCTGATCGCAGACGACATCATCTGTATCACCGTACCACAAGACCATCCAGAGGTCAAATCAAGTCGCAGCTCTCTGAATGCATACATATGACATAATATATTGATGACAAATATAAACATAATGCGATAGATAGAGAAGATCATGAATATCTACAACAAACTATCTACTGCAGGACATCATCCCTGCCTGATAATACAAAGCAAAAAGGAAAATACAGGGAAATAGGGGCACCACCACCCAACTAATACAGTGGTCTATTAAAATGATGGCACAAATGCCAAATAGCCAAAACAGTGGCTGACCAAAAATATAGCTCCAATAGCTATCAGAGGAAGTCGAAGACATCAGTGTCAAAGCGATCGACCTGCTCCATCTCCTCAATGGATATAAAACCGCTGCTATCAGGTATGTCTGGACGGTATAAGGGAGGATCTGCCCCTGCATAGCTACTGCTAAATGGACTAGAAGAGGGGCCCACTCCAGAGCTGGACGGGTCAAAAGAAGATGCCTCTGACAGGATCTCGGCCAAGGTGCCTGATATAAAAATGAGCTCTCTCCAACTCCCTGGTCAGATTGGCTATCTGGTCTGCATGAGTGGGCTCCCTAAGGCAAGCTATCCAGTCTGTCATCATCACAGACCCTAGCACCATGTCTGCCATGAACTGGGTGGCACGAGTTTGAGCTCCAATAGTGCGAGGACTCCACCAACTGCTAAAAGCCTTTTGGCTGTATGGGCCCTCTGATAAGGCGAAGCCATCTATTCCCTCCATAGGGATATCTATCAATGGCACGATTAATGGCCAATGATGCCAAGCAGGAGGAGCAATGGGAATACGAATCTCCCCCGTAATGCTCGTAATGTCACGCTCTCCAAGATAGAGCTCCCAGCCTCCCACCGTCAATAAATGGACTCTGCGGGTCGATAAAATAAATTCCCGACCTGTAGGGACCCTTCCCTCAAATTCGACGGTCAAAACTCGGAGGTATACAGCGTCTAGGTGATCGAACCCGCCGTCAAAAGCTCCAACTGTAAACGGGCGTGAGTGAATCCCTCAGCAATAGGGACCTCTGTCAAAGTGGAGTGATGCCATCTCCGTCCCCAAGGATAGGTCTCCAGACCTAGGGCATAAGCGGGCCGTAGGCAAGGAAGCCTCTCAAATGCCCAAAGCTGATCATGTAAATAGCAAAAGTCCTCAGTGACCAAGACTGACAAAAATGGATGCTGAAATCAAAAAGGTACAGAAAGATGTACTCACTAGCAGAAATGGGTGAAATCCTAGCCAAGCCTCCGTCACACCCTCTGAAAGTATGCGCATGCCACGGAGAAAATAGGCAAATGTATAGGAGCCCCAATCATAGTCACTGAGGCGTTCTACATGTCGAGTGGCTCTAATCAAGGCGAATGACACAGTAGACGAGTTGTCCGCCAAAAAATAACCCTTGATGATCGACAAAAACAATCGCCTCAGAATGCGATCTTTAGCCCTCTGATCATCAGGCTGGGGCTTCTGTAAAGTCCCATCCTGGGCATCTATACTCAAGGGACCAGATCGAACCGTTTGACCCTTGAATGCCGTCGTAGGGACTCCCAACAGGGACCGAACGATAGTGGGCGTAATGTCAGCCACGACAGGCACTGACTCGCCCTTAAACTCAATGCCAGTGATAAATCTCCAATCCATAGGAGACATCATCACCTCTCAATCTAGCAGATGAAGGGACTGAGTCTGGTGGAACCAGCGCTCAGACAAAGCCCTTATATACCCCCAGGGGCAACGGATGGGAATGATCGAGAAAAAGGCTTGAAAGCCCCAGCCATCTACGATCTCCTTGTAATCCTCGTGCAAAGTATGATACAGGGAGTGCACACTGAACTAGTTCCCTCGAGGCTGCGTAAAGCCAGGAACCTGCATCAAAAACCAACCCATGTCAAAAACCTGTGCCCCGAGAATGGCAAAAAGGAAGAAAAAGAATCCAAGAATAGAAAAACTTCAAGTCACCTCGTTGGCATAAAGATATCTCGAAGGATGGCGACTCAAATATCCTAACAACTCCTGCGTCTGCACAACAATGCCAGGGACCTCCGCGTGTGGAGCCTGAGCGGGAACAGGAGCAACAAAAGAAGCCTCCTCATCATCAATATCAAGTGGCTGTTCGTCCTGTGCTGGACGAATCACCGCCTCCACCAATCTACGAGGCGTCTGAGCTGGACGAGGCTGGGGATGTGACAACCCGATAATTTATAAAATTTATAAAATCTTAAATGATTAAATAAAGGTTAAAGGATAAAACCTAGATGTGAATTTGAGAAATAATTTAAATTTTTTAAAGAAGAACCTAAATGGTTTATTATTTGATTGAGAATAGAGGAATTATGGGTTACAAATTTCTAAACCCTAGAGATGAATCTATATGTGTTTGATGGAATATTAAGAATAAGGTACTACGGTACCTATAAAGTTCGGTGACCTAATATATATAAATTAGGTATAGGAATTAAATAACCTAAAGGTTATGGCATGGGACAATATTAATATTGAAAATATTAACTAACTCTAAGGGATTTATTTTATTATCTCAATTTATAAATTTTATAACCTAATTAAAACAAGTCTAATTGAGTTAAGTAATTAAATGTATATGGGTAAGGATTTGATTTACAATTGAGTGAATAGAAGCCCTAATTAATTGATTAGGGTAGGATATAATTAAAATTTAGTGGACTATGTTAATCTATATGGCCCAATTATTTTATTAGCAAGCCCAAAGTAATTAATTAAAAGCCCAATCTTTTAGCGAATTAAAGAGGGGTATTTAAGACATTAGATAAGCTAGATATAAAATCAATTTGGATGATTAAGGGGCCATGTGGCCGGATATGCTAGGAGAAATAAGGGAATAGAGCATGTGATTAAATCTTTTGGCTAGATTTGCAAGCAAGCTAAAGATTATAAGAGAGAAAGAAAAGATATGGGATAGATTTTGTATAGATATGGAAAGATTTGGGTGAGATATGTTAGATTTGCTAAAGATATGAGAGAGAAGGAGAGATAAGATATGGTGGAGATTGGAAAGGCCACTTGGCCAAATTTTGTAGGGGAAGGAAAGTAGGAAACATGTGGTGATTATATTTTGAGTGGAAGAGTGTGCTAGGTGTCATCCAATTTATGAAGCCACCAATTAAGCTTATCTTTAATTGTAATAATGAGAGAGATAATGGATAAAGATTGGCAAAGATTTGAAGAGATAAGATAATATCTCACTTTATTTTGTATGAGAGAAAGAAAGAAATGGGTTGGAAGAATAAGAAAGAAAAAGAAAAGAAAGGAAGAAAGAGAAAGCAAAAGCAAAATCACAAAGAGAGAAAAAAATGGGGAAGTTCGGCCATGATAAGGAAGAGGGAGAGAGAGCGAAAGAGAGAGTTTTGTTCAAAATATCAAAGCTCCATAGCCATCTTAGAAAGAAGAGGAACGATAGCACATGAAAGGTATAACATTTAACTATGTTTAAACTAGTTTATTCCTTCCATGTAACTTGCTTTTTTTTTTATGGGATGAAGATCTAAGATTTCAAAACTCTAGATCTACATATTTATAAGTGTTATATGTTTAGATTTATTACTTTTAAGTGTTAAAAGTTAGATCAAAAGCAAGAAAAAGGAAGCTATGTTTTAAAAGTTAGAAAATCTTAATCTTCTTAGCGTAAATTATGTTTTGCTTTGATTTGATGAAGGTTTGATGCAATAGATCATGGATTATGGTAGATCCATGAGTCTTAGAAGTATTAGTATATGTATTATGATGGTTTATGATGGCCAAAGTTAGATTAATCAAGAGACCATGAAAGTTTTCTTATAAAATACGAAGTTAGAAAATCAGATTTTTGAGAAAATGGAATATGAAATTCAAACAACCATATCTCCTAGTGTATTTTTAATTTTTGAGTGTGGTTAATTTTTGGAGTTAGATCTATAAGATTTCTAACAGATCCAAGTGGAATCACTGAAAAATTCCATGTAGATTTCCGTCGGGATAGTTTTGAGCAAAGTAGGAAAAATCTGAAAATGAAGAAAAGTAGGCTGTCCGGAAATTGAATAGACTGTTTCAGCCACTTAACTTGTGAAATATAATCAGGACTTTTGGGGCATGAAAATATATGGAATGAAGTAGCTTGTGTCCAAAAATGAGCCCATTCCGACTTAAATTGAGCAAGTTATGACTATTTTAATATTTGTATTTTTTTGACGAAAATCGCTATAACCGGAGTTGTATAACTCCGATGGCCACGAAATTTAACTTGTAAGCTCATGTTAACATGTATAAGATCCCGCCAAGAGTTGGAAATTATTGGAGTTAAGCGTGAGGTAGCTATTTTCTTAAGAAATTAACTAAAAATAGATTTTTGGAAAATACTTAAGGAAATTGAAAATTTATTTTTGTGTATGAAATACATGTATTTATGTATGGACAAAAGATAAAAAAAATAATAAGATGATTTGGTTAAAAAAAAGAGAATCTAGCTTGCTAGATTGGCCATCAGGTTGCTGGATTGCAATCTGGTTTGCTGGATTGGGCATCAAGTTGTGGAATGATCTGTTTGGATAATCCAGGTTGCTGGATTAGAGGTTAGTTTGAATCCAGGCTTGCTGGATTGGAGGTCAGTTGAATCCAGTCTGTTGGATTGAAAAATAATTTACTAAATTGAAGTTCAGTTTGAATTTAGGTTGCTGGATTAGGAATTCGGCTTACTAAATTATAAAGGACTTATAAAATGAAAGACTAAGTGTTAATTCACAAGTTACATGATACAGTAGTGTTAAGTCTAAGGTAGTACAGTCGTACCCTTTAATGGTTAATGTATAGTAGCTGGGCTAAACGACTTCTTCATATGGGGAAGGGATCTACAAATTAGTAACCGATCTAACTCACTGTGAAAACAGTGTAGACGAGACGGAAACTAATTTGTTAGTTGTTTGTGAAAAATCACTCAGTATACTATATTGAATATTATTAAAGACTCGATGTGTGCTAGGTTTAGACTTGTGTATATGTATAGTGTTAAGGATATCTAATATTTTACTGTATGGTTAAGTGTTAGATGGTTTACTTTTCAAGTAATAGTATTATGAGATAAGTATGATATGCAGATTGAAAGATCAATCTTATAACTGATAGGTCTTTTCAATAAGGAGATTAAGTTAAATTGCGTAGCGGTAATCGACTATGCAGGCAAGTTCCTATACTCTTTTATTGAGCAAGTTTTCTCTAACTCAACTTTGAGTTATATTTCAAAGCATGTTCGTGAATAATTATTGTTAATTATTCACATCTATACTGATTATTGATTAGCACTTAGTGCATGTTGCATATGTTCATCAGGTATGAAAGGCTGATCACCTTCATTACCCTAAGGTTCAGTTAAATTTGTTTATGTTCATTGTTGGCCATTCATTATTATTGTCATTTAGTTATGTAAATTGATTCATGTTCTTTCACCAATATTATATTGTTGAAAGTTTGTCAGCTTATTATTCTTTTCAATTATGATATATCTTCATTTGAAGTTAAACTTGCTGGGCAAACTTGTTGCTCACCCTTGCTATATCATGATAAACATTTCAAATTAAAGACGAAACTTTGGACACAGTCAAAGGCAAAGACAAGTTCCAGGATGGAATTATTATACGGTTAAAATAGTAATAGTAGTGGATACAAATGACATTATATGTCGTGTAGAATATGTGTATTAAGTTAAGGTTTCAGACCTTGGAAATTATGTTATAAAAGTTATTGTATAAACAATTTATGTTTATATCTTCTGCAATAGTTAGAGAAATGATGTATCGTAACGTACCAAATCCGAGGTCTGGGGACCCGGATTTGGGGCCGCTACAGGGGAACATCAGAAGCTATCCTCCGTCTGATACCTGAGGATACCCTGCTGGAACTGTTAGGTCTCTCGCGATCCATTGCATACACCAATACTCCAAATCACCTCAGAAAGGGTAAGGTAAGCCTAAAACCCGTGGCTTATCATTTTCAATCAGTCCAGCATATATTTCTAGGTCCTAAGACATGTATGGGTCAGTCAAAAATACCCAATAAAGTTAAAACTGCATGTTTTTAAAACCTAGAAGCTAAAAACCTGCATGGGTCAGTCAAAAATCCCCAGCAGAGTTAAAAATACAAGTTTTTCAATGCTTAAGATTTTGAAAAAATTTCGCCAGAGTCTCCTTTATAAAATGGACTGGCCACATGCACACAGACATGTCTAGGTGACCATTCAGTAGCACACCTACCCAAAAATAGAAACAGTTCATATTTATGAAGAAAAATCAAAAGTTAACCTCATATGGTAGCCAAATTACTATGGACATTTTTAGTTGAAAATCCAGGCTCACTAGGCCTCAAAAAGGAGGACTAAACTGGTCAAAAAGTGCAAAATGTCACTGTCTCAGAACCTGAATTTTCTTACATCCAAACGTGCATTACAGTAAGATATGTAAACATATGTAGTCAGAAAATTTTTAGCAGGTCATATAGGCATATATTTTTCATATATTGTGTTCGAAAGGCCCCTGAGTGGTTAGCATGCTTTTAATGGTCAAAACTTGTGAAAAAAGGACGTAAAACGTTACCTGCGTTGTGCTGATCGCGTAGGAACTGACGGATTCAGAAAACAGATGTCTAAGCTCCGTAGATCTGAAAAAGAAGATCGAAATCCGTTTGGAACTCAAAACTGAAACTTATAAAATGAAAATCCCGCAGCCCATTAAATAGCCCAGGGTGGGTCCACTCCCCCGGGCTCCGTCCAGTTCGGGTCGAAACAGAGTTCTTATGTGCTGCCAAGTCAAATCTAAAGAAAAATCGCTACGCGATTGAGCAGTTTGCCCTGAAAATCTGCGTTTAAGCAACGAGAGTCTGACAGAAAGTGAAACCCCACAGAGACCCTTGGTATTCATCCTGTAGCCATATCTGGGGATCAACAAAGCAAATTGCAAAAAAACTGGGCAAAAACTTTATAAAATTGCCATTTTCGGAAGCGTCGGGTACAGACCGATGGCATTTCAGCCGTTGGCACAACTCCAGCGAAGCGTCAGGTACTGATCGATGATAGTTCAGCCATTGGCACAACCCCAGTGAAGTGTCGGGTACTGACCGATGACAGTTCAGTCGTTGGCACAACCCTAGCGAAGCGTCGGGTATTGACCGATGACAGTTCAATCGTTGGCACAACCCCAGCAAAGCGTTGGGTACTGACCGATGACATTTCAGCCATTGGCACAACCCCAGCAAAGCATCGGGTATTGACCGATGATAGTTCAGCCGTTGGCACAACTCCAGTGAAGCGTCGGGTACTGACTGAGGATAGTTCAGCCGTTGGCACAACCCCAGCGAAGCGTCGGGTACTGACCGATGATAGTTCAACCGTTGGCACAGCCCCAGTGAATCGTCGGGTACTGACCGATGAAAGTTGTGACGCCCCCAAATTCTCTACAATCCCTATAGCAGATTTGGTGCTCACGTAAATATTCCATAAGATAATAATTCTTATCAATCCAAGATTCACAGTATTCCACAACGAACAGTAGTTCTCGTCAGAACATTTACTGTGTTGGGATACCCTCACGTGGATGAATAAGTTTATAATCTCACGGATATTTCTTTCATATCAATAATTCCCATCTATCTGACATTCGTAGTATTAATGTTAGGGTCGTTCTTGGAATCTGAGGGGTGCGACCGACCTCAGTGCATCAGAGAACCACAATATCTTTCAATACTCCCAATTCAGATGTATAGTTCATATAGATACTGTATTTCTTTCTATGTTCTAGGAAGGTAAAAACTACGCAATTGTTAAAGATGATAATACAATATTATATATTCTTAAATTGACTTACAAATAAATCCCAACTTACTATTACGTCAGAGTATAGTTCCCGAGGATATAGACAAATTTATATTGACTGAGTTCTTCCATCCATATTATTGATCTCTAGAACCTTTGACATTTCAGCTAAAGCTGCAAAGGAAAAGAATAATTGCAAGGATGAGCTACATAAAGCTCAACAAGTTTTAAACAAGTGATATATTATACTCACACTGAATCTGAATTGAATGAACATATAGTTCAGAGTTTTTCCACATATATATACTGAGGTTTGATCTGCCAAACCCCACACATTACGAGTTGCTGTTAGTCATATAGACTTAGCCACCCGGGTTGATCTGTTCAACCATACCTATTACGAGTTACTGTCATTCATATAGACTTAGCAACCCGGATTGATCTGTTCAACCAAACACATTACGAGTTACTGTCAGTCACATAGACTTAGCAACCCGGATTGATCTGTTCAACCAAACACATTACGAGTTACTGTCAGTCACATAGACTTAGCAACTCGGGTTGATTTGGCCAACCACACCAGCTAGGAGTATGCATATCATCCTATACAACCACCCGGTCAGTGTCAAACTGCCGGTCATTAATAACCACCCGGTCAATGTAAAACAACCGGTTATTGATAACCACCCGGTCAATGTAAAACTGTCGGTCATTGATAGTATCAGTATATATATTTGTACCAAACAATATTGGTTTCACCACAGTCTATGCTTTGATATCAAATCAAAACAATTTACGCAAGTAACAGTTCATATGTCTTGGTTATGCTTGAACAATAAGTCATAACCTTTTTCAAATTTCAGATATCACGAATAATAGTTATAACAATTTTGTATATCAATATACAAGGCTTACATTTAATATAGAGATTAAATGAAGTTAGAAAAACTTGCATAAAAATAGAAAGTTTGCACATAGTGCAGAAAAACTTGCCTGCTCCGACGATTACCGCTAAGCAATCTAATTTAATCTCATAGAGAAGACCTATCATTAATAAGATTGATCTTTCAATCAGCATAACTTATCGTAATCTTAACTAATCTTCAAATAAGTTATCTAACATTTAGTCACATAATCAAACATTAGATAATTCCTTAACTTATTAGTAACATTATCATTCTTTGATAATATTTTAATTATTTAATCATTATCTTAAGACTCTCATCTAATATTATTAATCATTTAATAATATTTTAATCATTTATAAATATTATTAATTCTTTAATAATATTTTAATCATTTATAAATATTATTAAACCTTTAATAATATTTTAATCACTTAATAATATTATTAAACATTTAATAATATCTTAATTATTTATAAATATTATTAATCCTTTAATAATATTTATTTATTTATAAATATTATTAATTCTTTAATAATATTTTAATTACTTAGTAATATTATTAATTATTTAATAATATTTTATTTATTAATAAATAATTTAATTTAATTGTTTATCTCTTACTATTTAATTTATTTAACACACATAATATGCCATTCCTATATTTTTTTATTAAAAATAATCAAAATACCCCCATAAAGTCTTATTATAACATATAATAATTATTAAATTATGAAAATCACATTTCCAAGTTTTATAATTCAATATAACTTAATTTTCTCATTTATTCTTAACTCATTAATAGGCATGAAAATTATCAAAACAACTTATTATTTTTTTATATTATGGGGAATATCAATATATGAGATTTGAGTCACAAAATAATTTTCTTGTAATTTTTCAAATTTATTTAGTATTTTTAAATAGGTTAAAATAGTCCAAAATAGCAACATTTATCATAAATTATCCTTTTGTCCAAAAATTCTGAAAGTTATTTGGTAGTTACATATTATCAACAGAGACTCATGCAAAAATTTCACATTGTTTTGAGTTGAACTCACCAAGTTATTACAGTTTACTTTTAAAATCACGTCTTCTTGTAAAATCCATATCTCCCTTTATATACATCGAAAAATCCCCATCTTTGGACAGGACCTAGTTAACTTGATATAGTATCATACCACAAAAGAGCCGAATTTTCAGACCAACAACACTGTCCGAAACAGCCTTCACCAAAAATGGCCAGAAAACTCATTTAATTTTTCTAGATTTTTGTCGGCAGGGAGTGTTTTACAAAAAATGACACCACGGATGATTCGTTTAACATGCTTGAGTTCTACCACTTGGGTTCAACAGATAACTCATGTATCTAACTAACCTCTTTGACGGATAACAAAAATAATATACAGATTTTAAATGGTAAAGTCTCAAAGTGGACTGATTTGCAAGGTTTTTGAGCAAGAAAACTATTTTGGTTTTCTTTTGATTTCCAAGCCTTTCAACTCTTAAACTGGTACTATCTAAACATGAAACATCATAAAACATGTACATCTACCCAAATATGGTTTAAGACCTTAAGCTTAACATTTGATCTAAAATAACCATAACAAAATAAATTACACTAACTAAGGTTTTGAGTTTAAGAGATTTTTATACCTTTAGAGTTTTTCTTCTTGATTTCTCCTTCTTTTCTTCTCTCCCTCTCTTCTCCCATGGTAGCACTCCCTCTCTTCTTTCTCTTCTATATCCGGGTGGGTGTGGTGGTGAGAGAAATGAGAGAAAATGGTTTCTCTTTTTCTTTCTTTCTTTTGTTTTGTTTAAGTTAGTATAAAATTAAGATCAAGGGCAAAGTAGTCTTTAACCATTACTAGGAAAGGGTAAAATGGTCTTTAAGTCATCTCAAAAAATTTCCTGGAAATTTCCTCACAGGACATATTGGTTATAATCAAATTTCTTTAGGGACAAAATTGTCATTTCCATATTATTAGGAAACTTCCTAGCAATTTCCTTCCTAGGACATAAAAGTCATTAATAATTTTCTTTTAGGACAAAATAATCATTTCCAAAATATCCACCAGGTGACATCATCATGACATCATTATGATGACATCATCTTTTGTGTTTCTTTAATGCTGATGTCATGCTTGCATCATCTGTGTTTCTTTAAAGATGATGTCATGCTTGCATCATCTCTTCTCTGATTGGTTGATTTAAGTTCACATGGATTGGAGGGTATTTTGGTCATTTCACATATAATTTTAAGGGTAATTTGGTCATTTCGCCTCCAAAAGGGTATTCTAATAATTTTTCTCACAATTTTAAGGGTATTCTAGTCATTTGACATAACTCCTTTTAATATTAACCTTTAGGATTTGATAATCTCAATTAGGGTTTGCTAATTAGGGTTTAGGGTTCCCGAATCTAAAATTAGGGTTTCTCAAAATATAATTAGAGTTCCTAACTGCTCGTTAGGGTTTCTTAATTACAGATTAGGGTTTCTAATCCATCATTAGGGTTTACTAAGGTTATACCTTATCTGACCAATCATTGATCATTAATCTTATATTGTACAAACACACCTCCACCGATACAATTCTAATAACTGTACTATCTATCGAATCCCTATCCGTAACTAGGGTTAGGGTTTTCAATATCTGTTAACTATATCTCCACTCATATTTCTCAGTCAATACCCAGTTTGACCATCTTACTAAACTCGTATCACAGATACTCAGCATAATTATTGATAGTCAGTACAAAAAAAAAAATTATTCGTAAAATTTGAATTATTTAAAATTCTGGGCCCTCACATTCTCCCCTCCTTATAAGGATTCCGTCCTCGGAATCACCACTTTCTTACTCTCTAAAATCTTTTAAAGTTGTATCATCAATTCATTCCTATTAACACAATATTAATTCGTGTCTCATATATTAACCTATGACTTGGATTTGTAAAAAGAACAACTCTGATCAACCTCTCTGGCTACTACTGGTTTGAAGTTTTGATTTTCCCCTTTGTTTGGATCTCTGGGCTTTGGACAGAACTTAGCAATGTGTCCCTTAACCCCATAATTGAAACATGTGATTCCATTCTTATTACTATTCTACTTTTGTGGACACCAGTTTGAGTAATGTCCATCTCTCCCACAAGTAAAACACTTAGTTCCACTAAAATACATACCCAACTGTGCCTTTTCCCACATACATCTGCATGCATCCTTCCACAGTTCTTCTATCTTCCTTTGTTTACTTAATGAGCCTCTTAGGTCACTGTTATTCCATACTTCCCTTCCCATTATTTCTCTGAGTTTTACATTGCCACTTAAATCTCATTTTCTCAACCTGTTCCCTAAACATGTCCTACTCTTCTACTTAATAGAATTCTAAATGGAAAATAAGTCTCCCTCTTCACTTAGTTCCAACTCTAGAACTCTTCATGAACACTTTCTAAATTTACCATAGTTTTATCTTCTATAGCTTCAATACTATTCCATAAGCTACTTCAATTGACACTTCTCGTATCCCTCCCTACGGATCATTCCTTTTTAACCCAACTGATTCTAGTTCAGATACCGGTTCTAACGGAACGACTAGTTCCTCACTCTCTTATGTGAACATTCTTAAATTCTAAAGTATCGATCAACTATATTACTAGACTAGCACGTAATATATATTATATAAACATAGCAAACAATAGTTTTCTTTAAGTTAGTTTTTATCTTATTTTACGATGAATTTTCTCAATTCATATCCTATAACCTCTTTTTGAGTTTAACTTTTCTACCACTCTTATTCCTCCAAAGTTATAGCCTAAGGTAACCCTACCTAAGGTTTATAACCTACAGCTCTGATACCAAATTGTGACGCCCCCAAATTCTCTACAATCCCTGTAGCAGATTTGGTGCTCACGTAAATATTTCATAAGATAATAATTCCTATCAATCCAAGATTCACAGTATTCCACAACGAACAGTAGTTCTCGTCAGAACATTTACTGTGTTGGGATACCCTCACGTGGATGAATAAGTTTATAATCTCACGGATATTTCTTTCATATCAATAATTCCCATCTATCTGACATTCGTAGTATTAATGTTAGGGTCGTTCTTGGAATCTGAGGGGTGCGACCGACCTCAGTGCATCAGAGAACCACAATATCTTTCAATACTCCCAATTCAGATGTATAGTTCATATAGATACTGTATTTCTTCCTATGTTCTATAAAGGTAAAAACTAAGCAATTGTTAAAGGTGATAATACAATATTATATATTCTTAAATTGACTTATAAATAAATCCCAACTTACTATTACGTCAGAGTATAGTTCCCGAGGATATAGACAAATTTATATTGACTGAGTTCTTCCATCCATATTATTGATCTCTAGAACCTTTGACATTTCAGCTAAAGCTGCAAAGGAAAAGAATAATTGCAAGGATGAGCTACATAAAGCTCAATAAGTTTTAAACAAGTGATATATTAAACTCACACTGAATCTGAATTGAATGAACATATAGTTCAGAGTTTTTCCACATATATATACTGAGGTTTGATCTGCCAGACCCCACACATTACGAGTTGCTGTCAGTCATATAGACTTAGCCACCCGGGTTGATCTGTTCAACCACACCTATTACGAGTTACTGTCAGTCATATAGACTTAGCAACCCGGATTGATCTGTTCAACCAAACACATTACGAGTTATTGTCAGTCACAAAGACTTAGCAACCCGGATTGATCTGTTCAACCAAACACATTACGAGTTACTGTCAGTCACATAGACTTAGCAACTCGGGTTGATTTGGCCAACCACACCAGCTAGGAGTATGCATATCATCCTATACAACCACCCGGTCAGTGTCAAACTGCCGGTCATTAATAACCACCCGGTCAATGTAAAACAACCGGTCATTGATAACCACCCGGTCAATGTAAAACTGTCGGTCATTGATAGTATCAGTATATATATTTGTACCAAACAATATTGGTTTCACCACAGTCTATGCTTTGATATCAAATCAAAACAATTTACGCAAGTAACAGTTCATATGTCTTGGTTATGCTTGAACAATAAGTCATAACCTTTTTCAAATTTCAGATATCACGAATAATAGTTATAACAATTTCGTATATCAATATACAAGGCTTATATTTAATATAGAGATTAAATAAAGTTAGAAAAACTTGCATAAAAATAGAAAGTTTACACATAGTGCAGGAAAACTTACCTGCTCCGACGATTACCGCTAAGCAATCTAATTTAATCTCTTAGAGAAGACCTATCATTAATAAGATTGATCTTTCAATCAGCATAACTTATCGTAATCTTAACTAATCTTCAAATAAGTTATCTAACATTTAGTCACATAATCAAACATTAGATAATTTCTTAACTTATTAGTAATATTATCATTCTTTGATAATATTTTAATTATTTAATCATTATCTTAAGACTCTCGTCTAATATTATTAATCATTTAATAATATTTTATTCATTTATAAATATTATTAATCCTTTAATAATATTTTAATCATTTATAAATATTATTAATTCTTTAATAATATTTTAATTATTTATAAATATTATTAAACCTTTAATAATATTTTAATCACTTAATAATATTATTAACCATTTAATAATATCTTAATCATTTATAAATATTATTAATCCTTTAATAATATTTTATTTATTTATAAATATTATTAATTCTTTAATAATATTTTAATTACTTAGTAATATTATTAATTATTTAATAATATTTTATTTATTAATAAACAATTTAATTTAATTGTTTATCTCTTACTATTTAATTTATTTAACACACATAATATGCCATTCCTATATTTTTTTATTAAAAATAATCAAAATACCCCACCCCATAAAGTCTTATTATAACATATAATGATTATTAAATTATGAAAATCACATTTCCAAGTTTTATAATTCAATATAACTTAATTTTCTCATTTATTCTTAACTCATTAATAGGCATGAAAATTATCAAAACAACTTATTATTTTTTTATATTATGGGGAATATCAATATATGAGATTTGAGTCACAAAATAATTTTCTTGTAATTTTTCAAATTTATTTAGTATTTTTAAATAGGTTAAAATAGTCCAAAATAGCAAGCATTTATCATAAATTATCCTTTTGTCCAAAAATTCTGAAAGTTATTTGGTAGTTACATATTATCAACAGAGACTCATGCAAAAATTTCACATTGTTTTGAGTTGAACTCACCAAGTTATTACAGTTTACTTTTAAAATCACGTCTTCTTGTAAAATCCATATCTCCCTTTATATACATCGAAAAATCCCCATCTTTGGACAGGACCTAGTTAACTTGATATAGTATCATACCACAAAAGAGCCGAATTTTCAGACCAACAACACTGTCCGAAACAGCCTTCACCAAAAATGGCCAGAAAACTCATTTAATTTTTCTAGATTTTTGTCGGCAGGGAGTGTTTTACAAAAAATGACACCACGGATGATTCGTTTAACATGTTTGAGTTCTACCACTTGGGTTCAATAGATAACTCATGTATCTAACTAACCTCTTTGACGGATAACAAAAATAATATACAGATTTTAAATGGTAAAGTCTCAAAGTGGACTGATTTGCAAGGTTTTTGAGCAAGAAAACTATTTTGGTTTTCTTTTGATTTCCAAGCCTTTCAACTCTTAAAATGGTACTATCTAAACATGAAACATCATAAAACATGTACATCTACCCAAATATGGTTTAAGACCTTAAGCTTAACATTTGATCTAAAATAACCATAACAAAACAAATTACACTAACTAAGGTTTTGAGTTTAAGAGATTTTTATACCTTTAGAGTTTTTCCTCTTGATTTCTCCTTCTTTTCTTCTCTCCCTCTCTTCTCCCATGGTAGCACTCCCTCTCTTCTTTCTCTTCTATATCCGGGTGGGTGTGGTGGTGAGAGAAATGAGAGAAAATGGTTTCTCTTTTTCTTTCTTTCTTTTGTTTTGTTTAAGTTAGTATAAAATTAAGATCAAGGGCAAAGTAGTCTTTAACCATTACTAGGAAAGGGTAAAATGGTCTTTAAGTCATCTCAAAAAAATTTCCTGGAAATTTCCTCACAGGACATATTGGTTATAATCAAATTTCTTTAGGGACAAAATTGTCATTTCCATATTATTAGGAAACTTCCTAGCAATTTCCTTCCTAGGACATAAAAGTCATTAATAATTTTCTTTTAGGACAAAATAATCATTTCCAAAATATCCACCAGGTGACATCATCATGACATCATTATGATGACATCATCTTTTGTGTTTCTTTAATGCTGATGTCATGCTTGCATCATCTGTGTTTCTTTAAGGATGATGTCATGCTTGCATCATCTCTTCTCTGATTGGTTGATTTAAGTTCACATGGATTGGAGGGTATTTTGGTCATTTCACATATAATTTTAAGGGTAATTTGGTCATTTCGCCTCCAAAAGGGTATTCTAATAATTTTTCTCACAATTTTAAGGGTATTCTAGTCATTTGACATAACTCCTTTTAATATTAACCTTTAGGATTTGATAATCTCAATTAGGGTTTGCTAATTAGGGTTTAGGGTTCCCGAATCTAAAATTAGGGTTTCTCAAAATATAATTAGAGTTCCTAACTGCTCGTTAGGGTTTCTAATCCATCATTAGGGTTTACTAAGGTTATACCTTATCTGACCAATCATTGATCATTAATCTTATATTGTACAAACACACCTCCACCGATACAATTCTAATAACTGTACTATCTATCGAATCCCTATCCGTAACTAGGGTTAGGGTTTTCAATATCTGTTAACTATATCTCCACTCATATTTCTCAGTCAATACCCAGTTTGACCATCTTACTAAACTCGTATCACAGATACTCAGCATAATTATTGATAGTCAGTACAAAAAAAAAATTATTCGTAAAATTTGAATTATTTAAAATTCTGGGCCCTCACATTCTCCCCTCCTTATAAGGATTCCGTCCTCGGAATCACCACTTTCTTACTCTCTAAAATCTTTTAAAGTTGTATCATCAATTCATTCCTATTAACACAATATTAATTCGTGTCTCATATATTAACCTATGACTTGGATTTGTAAAAAGAACAACTCTGATCAACCTCTCTGGCTACTACTGGTTTGAAGTTTTGATTTTCCCCTTTGTTTGGATCTCTGGGCTTTGGACAGAACTTAGCAATGTGTCCCTTAACCCCATAATTGAAACATGTGATTCCATTCTTATTACTATTCTACTTTTGTGGACACCAGTTTGAGTAATGTCCATCTCTCCCACAAGTAAAACACTTAGTTCCACTAAAATACATACCCAACTGTGCCTTTTCCCACATACATCTGCATGCATCCTTCCACAGTTCTTCTATCTTCCTTTGTTTACTTAATGAGCCTCTTAGGTCACTGTTATTCCATACTTCCCTTCCCATTATTTCTCTGAGTTTTACATTGCCACTTAAATCTCATTTTCTCAACCTGTTCCCTAAACATGTCCTACTCTTCTACTTAATAGAATTCTAAATGGAAAATAAGTCTCCCTCTTCACTTAGTTCCAACTCTAGAACTCTTCATGAACACTTTCTAAATTTACCATAGTTTTATCTTCTATAGCTTCAATACTATTCCATAAGCTACTTCAATTGACACTTCTCGTATCCCTCCCTACGGATCATTCCTTTTTAACCCAACTGATTCTAGTTCAGATACCGGTTCTAACGGAACGACTAGTTCCTCACTCTCTTATGTGAACATTCTTAAATTCTAAAGTATCGATCAACTATATTACTAGACTAGCACGTAATATATATTATATAAACATAGCAAACAATAGTTTTCTTTAAGTTAGTTTTTATCTTATTTTACGATGAATTTTCTCAATTCATATCCTATAACCTCTTTTTGAGTTTAACTTTTCTACCACTCTTATTCCTCCAAAGTTATAGCCTAAGGTAACCCTACCTAAGGTTTATAACCTACAGCTCTGATACCAAATTGTGACGCCCCCAAATTCTCTACAATCCCTGTAGCAGATTTGGTGCTCACGTAAATATTTCATAAGATAATAATTCCTATCAATCCAAGATTCACAGTATTCCACAACGAACAGTAGTTCTCGTCAGAACATTTACTGTGTTGGGATACCCTCACGTGGATGAATAAGTTTATAATCTCACGGATATTTCTTTCATATCAATAATTCCCATCTATCTGACATTCGTAGTATTAATGTTAGGGTCGTTCTTGGAATCTGAGGGGTGCGACCGACCTCAGTGCATCAGAGAACCACAATATCTTTCAATACTCCCAATTCAGATGTATAGTTCATATAGATACTGTATTTCTTCCTATGTTCTATAAAGGTAAAAACTAAGCAATTGTTAAAGGTGATAATACAATATTATATATTCTTAAATTGACTTATAAATAAATCCCAACTTACTATTACGTCAGAGTATAGTTCCCGAGGATATAGACAAATTTATATTGACTGAGTTCTTCCATCCATATTATTGATCTCTAGAACCTTTGACATTTCAGCTAAAGCTGCAAAGGAAAAGAATAATTGCAAGGATGAGCTACATAAAGCTCAATAAGTTTTAAACAAGTGATATATTAAACTCACACTGAATCTGAATTGAATGAACATATAGTTCAGAGTTTTTCCACATATATATACTGAGGTTTGATCTGCCAGACCCCACACATTACGAGTTGCTGTCAGTCATATAGACTTAGCCACCCGGGTTGATCTGTTCAACCACACCTATTACGAGTTACTGTCAGTCATATAGACTTAGCAACCCGGATTGATCTGTTCAACCAAACACATTACGAGTTATTGTCAGTCACAAAGACTTAGCAACCCGGATTGATCTGTTCAACCAAACACATTACGAGTTACTGTCAGTCACATAGACTTAGCAACTCGGGTTGATTTGGCCAACCACACCAGCTAGGAGTATGCATATCATCCTATACAACCACCCGGTCAGTGTCAAACTGCCGGTCATTAATAACCACCCGGTCAATGTAAAACAACCGGTCATTGATAACCACCCGGTCAATGTAAAACTGTCGGTCATTGATAGTATCAGTATATATATTTGTACCAAACAATATTGGTTTCACCACAGTCTATGCTTTGATATCAAATCAAAACAATTTACGCAAGTAACAGTTCATATGTCTTGGTTATGCTTGAACAATAAGTCATAACCTTTTTCAAATTTCAGATATCACGAATAATAGTTATAACAATTTCGTATATCAATATACAAGGCTTATATTTAATATAGAGATTAAATAAAGTTAGAAAAACTTGCATAAAAATAGAAAGTTTACACATAGTGCAGGAAAACTTACCTGCTCCGACGATTACCGCTAAGCAATCTAATTTAATCTCTTAGAGAAGACCTATCATTAATAAGATTGATCTTTCAATCAGCATAACTTATCGTAATCTTAACTAATCTTCAAATAAGTTATCTAACATTTAGTCACATAATCAAACATTAGATAATTTCTTAACTTATTAGTAATATTATCATTCTTTGATAATATTTTAATTATTTAATCATTATCTTAAGACTCTCGTCTAATATTATTAATCATTTAATAATATTTTATTCATTTATAAATATTATTAATCCTTTAATAATATTTTAATCATTTATAAATATTATTAATTCTTTAATAATATTTTAATTATTTATAAATATTATTAAACCTTTAATAATATTTTAATCACTTAATAATATTATTAACCATTTAATAATATCTTAATCATTTATAAATATTATTAATCCTTTAATAATATTTTATTTATTTATAAATATTATTAATTCTTTAATAATATTTTAATTACTTAGTAATATTATTAATTATTTAATAATATTTTATTTATTAATAAACAATTTAATTTAATTGTTTATCTCTTACTATTTAATTTATTTAACACACATAATATGCCATTCCTATATTTTTTTATTAAAAATAATCAAAATACCCCACCCCCATAAAGTCTTATTATAACATATAATGATTATTAAATTATGAAAATCACATTTCCAAGTTTTATAATTCAATATAACTTAATTTTCTCATTTATTCTTAACTCATTAATAGGCATGAAAATTATCAAAACAACTTATTATTTTTTATATTATGGGGAATATCAATATATGAGATTTGAGTCACAAAATAATTTTCTTGTAATTTTTCAAATTTATTTAGTATTTTTAAATAGGTTAAAATAGTCCAAAATAGCAACATTTATCATAAATTATCCTTTTGTCCAAAAATTCTGAAAGTTATTTGGTAGTTACATATTATCAACAGAGACTCATGCAAAAATTTCACATTGTTTTGAGTTGAACTCACCAAGTTATTACAGTTTACTTTTAAAATCACGTCTTCTTGTAAAATCCATATCTCCCTTTATATACATCGAAAAATCCCCATCTTTGGACAGGACCTAGTTAACTTGATATAGTATCATACCACAAAAGAGCCGAATTTTCAGACCAACAACACTGTCCGAAACAGCCTTCACCAAAAATGGCCAGAAAACTCATTTAATTTTTCTAGATTTTTGTCGGCAGGGAGTGTTTTACAAAAAATGACACCACGGATGATTCGTTTAACATGTTTGAGTTCTACCACTTGGGTTCAATAGATAACTCATGTATCTAACTAACCTCTTTGACGGATAACAAAAATAATATACAGATTTTAAATGGTAAAGTCTCAAAGTGGACTGATTTGCAAGGTTTTGAGCAAGAAAACTATTTTGGTTTTCTTTTGATTTCCAAGCCTTTCAACTCTTAAAATGGTACTATCTAAACATGAAACATCATAAAACATGTACATCTACCCAAATATGGTTTAAGACCTTAAGCTTAACATTTGATCTAAAATAACCATAACAAAACAAATTACACTAACTAAGGTTTTGAGTTTAAGAGATTTTTATACCTTTAGAGTTTTTCCTCTTGATTTCTCCTTCTTTTCTTCTCTCCCTCTCTTCTCCCATGGTAGCACTCCCTCTCTTCTTTCTCTTCTATATCCGGGTGGGTGTGGTGGTGAGAGAAATGAGAGAAAATGGTTTCTCTTTTTCTTTCTTTCTTTTGTTTTGTTTAAGTTAGTATAAAATTAAGATCAAGGGCAAAGTAGTCTTTAACCATTACTAGGAAGGGTAAAATGGTCTTTAAGTCATCTCAAAAAAATTTCCTGGAAATTTCCTCACAGGACATATTGGTTATAATCAAATTTCTTTAGGGACAAAATTGTCATTTCCATATTATTAGGAAACTTCCTAGCAATTTCCTTCCTAGGACATAAAAGTCATTAATAATTTTCTTTTAGGACAAAATAATCATTTCCAAAATATCCACCAGGTGACATCATCATGACATCATTATGATGACATCATCTTTTGTGTTTCTTTAATGCTGATGTCATGCTTGCATCATCTGTGTTTCTTTAAGGATGATGTCATGCTTGCATCATCTCTTCTCTGATTGGTTGATTTAAGTTCACATGGATTGGAGGGTATTTTGGTCATTTCACATATAATTTTAAGGGTAATTTGGTCATTTCGCCTCCAAAAGGGTATTCTAATAATTTTTCTCACAATTTTAAGGGTATTCTAGTCATTTGACATAACTCCTTTTAATATTAACCTTTAGGATTTGATAATCTCAATTAGGGTTTGCTAATTAGGGTTTAGGGTTCCCGAATCTAAAATTAGGGTTTCTCAAAATATAATTAGAGTTCCTAACTGCTCGTTAGGGTTTCTTAATTACAGATTAGGGTTTCTAATCCATCATTAGGGTTTACTAAGGTTATACCTTATCTGACCAATCATTGATCATTAATCTTATATTGTACAAACACACCTCCACCGATACAATTCTAATAACTGTACTATCTATCGAATCCCTATCCGTAACTAGGGTTAGGGTTTTCAATATCTGTTAACTATATCTCCACTCATATTTCTCAGTCAATACCCAGTTTGACCATCTTACTAAACTCGTATCACAGATACTCAGCATAATTATTGATAGTCAGTACAAAAAAAAAAATTATTCGTAAAATTTGAATTATTTAAAATTCTGGGCCCTCACATTCTCCCCTCCTTATAAGGATTCCGTCCTCGGAATCACCACTTTCTTACTCTCTAAAATCTTTTAAAGTTGTATCATCAATTCATTCCTATTAACACAATATTAATTCGTGTCTCATATATTAACCTATGACTTGGATTTGTAAAAAGAACAACTCTGATCAACCTCTCTGGCTACTACTGGTTTGAAGTTTTGATTTTCCCCTTTGTTTGGATCTCTGGGCTTTGGACAGAACTTAGCAATGTGTCCCTTAACCCCATAATTGAAACATGTGATTCCATTCTTATTACTATTCTACTTTTGTGGACACCAGTTTGAGTAATGTCCATCTCTCCCACAAGTAAAACACTTAGTTCCACTAAAATACATACCCAACTGTGCCTTTTCCCACATACATCTGCATGCATCCTTCCACAGTTCTTCTATCTTCCTTTGTTTACTTAATGAGCCTCTTAGGTCACTGTTATTCCATACTTCCCTTCCCATTATTTCTCTGAGTTTTACATTGCCACTTAAATCTCATTTTCTCAACCTGTTCCCTAAACATGTCCTACTCTTCTACTTAATAGAATTCTAAATGGAAAATAAGTCTCCCTCTTCACTTAGTTCCAACTCTAGAACTCTTCATGAACACTTTCTAAATTTACCATAGTTTTATCTTCTATAGCTTCAATACTATTCCATAAGCTACTTCAATTGACACTTCTCGTATCCCTCCCTACGGATCATTCCTTTTTAACCCAACTGATTCTAGTTCAGATACCGGTTCTAACGGAACGACTAGTTCCTCACTCTCTTATGTGAACATTCTTAAATTCTAAAGTATCGATCAACTATATTACTAGACTAGCACGTAATATATATTATATAAACATAGCAAACAATAGTTTTCTTTAAGTTAGTTTTTATCTTATTTTACGATGAATTTTCTCAATTCATATCCTATAACCTCTTTTTGAGTTTAACTTTTCTACCACTCTTATTCCTCCAAAGTTATAGCCTAAGGTAACCCTACCTAAGGTTTATAACCTACAGCTCTGATACCAAATTGTGACGCCCCCAAATTCTCTACAATCCCTGTAGCAGATTTGGTGCTCACGTAAATATTTCATAAGATAATAATTCCTATCAATCCAAGATTCACAGTATTCCACAACGAACAGTAGTTCTCGTCAGAACATTTACTGTGTTGGGATACCCTCACGTGGATGAATAAGTTTATAATCTCACGGATATTTCTTTCATATCAATAATTCCCATCTATCTGACATTCGTAGTATTAATGTTAGGGTCGTTCTTGGAATCTGAGGGGTGCGACCGACCTCAGTGCATCAGAGAACCACAATATCTTTCAATACTCCCAATTCAGATGTATAGTTCATATAGATACTGTATTTCTTCCTATGTTCTATAAAGGTAAAAACTAAGCAATTGTTAAAGGTGATAATACAATATTATATATTCTTAAATTGACTTATAAATAAATCCCAACTTACTATTACGTCAGAGTATAGTTCCCGAGGATATAGACAAATTTATATTGACTGAGTTCTTCCATCCATATTATTGATCTCTAGAACCTTTGACATTTCAGCTAAAGCTGCAAAGGAAAAGAATAATTGCAAGGATGAGCTACATAAAGCTCAATAAGTTTTAAACAAGTGATATATTAAACTCACACTGAATCTGAATTGAATGAACATATAGTTCAGAGTTTTTCCACATATATATACTGAGGTTTGATCTGCCAGACCCCACACATTACGAGTTGCTGTCAGTCATATAGACTTAGCCACCCGGGTTGATCTGTTCAACCACACCTATTACGAGTTACTGTCAGTCATATAGACTTAGCAACCCGGATTGATCTGTTCAACCAAACACATTACGAGTTATTGTCAGTCACAAAGACTTAGCAACCCGGATTGATCTGTTCAACCAAACACATTACGAGTTACTGTCAGTCACATAGACTTAGCAACTCGGGTTGATTTGGCCAACCACACCAGCTAGGAGTATGCATATCATCCTATACAACCACCCGGTCAGTGTCAAACTGCCGGTCATTAATAACCACCCGGTCAATGTAAAACAACCGGTCATTGATAACCACCCGGTCAATGTAAAACTGTCGGTCATTGATAGTATCAGTATATATATTTGTACCAAACAATATTGGTTTCACCACAGTCTATGCTTTGATATCAAATCAAAACAATTTACGCAAGTAACAGTTCATATGTCTTGGTTATGCTTGAACAATAAGTCATAACCTTTTTCAAATTTCAGATATCACGAATAATAGTTATAACAATTTCGTATATCAATATACAAGGCTTATATTTAATATAGAGATTAAATAAAGTTAGAAAAACTTGCATAAAAATAGAAAGTTTACACATAGTGCAGGAAAACTTACCTGCTCCGACGATTACCGCTAAGCAATCTAATTTAATCTCTTAGAGAAGACCTATCATTAATAAGATTGATCTTTCAATCAGCATAACTTATCGTAATCTTAACTAATCTTCAAATAAGTTATCTAACATTTAGTCACATAATCAAACATTAGATAATTTCTTAACTTATTAGTAATATTATCATTCTTTGATAATATTTTAATTATTTAATCATTATCTTAAGACTCTCGTCTAATATTATTAATCATTTAATAATATTTTATTCATTTATAAATATTATTAATCCTTTAATAATATTTTAATCATTTATAAATATTATTAATTCTTTAATAATATTTTAATTATTTATAAATATTATTAAACCTTTAATAATATTTTAATCACTTAATAATATTATTAACCATTTAATAATATCTTAATCATTTATAAATATTATTAATCCTTTAATAATATTTTATTTATTTATAAATATTATTAATTCTTTAATAATATTTTAATTACTTAGTAATATTATTAATTATTTAATAATATTTTATTTATTAATAAACAATTTAATTTAATTGTTTATCTCTTACTATTTAATTTATTTAACACACATAATATGCCATTCCTATATTTTTTTATTAAAAATAATCAAAATACCCCACCCCCATAAAGTCTTATTATAACATATAATGATTATTAAATTATGAAAATCACATTTCCAAGTTTTATAATTCAATATAACTTAATTTTCTCATTTATTCTTAACTCATTAATAGGCATGAAAATTATCAAAACAACTTATTATTTTTTTATATTATGGGGAATATCAATATATGAGATTTGAGTCACAAAATAATTTTCTTGTAATTTTTCAAATTTATTTAGTATTTTTAAATAGGTTAAAATAGTCCAAAATAGCAACATTTATCATAAATTATCCTTTTGTCCAAAAATTCTGAAAGTTATTTGGTAGTTACATATTATCAACAGAGACTCATGCAAAAATTTCACATTGTTTTGAGTTGAACTCACCAAGTTATTACAGTTTACTTTTAAAATCACGTCTTCTTGTAAAATCCATATCTCCCTTTATATACATCGAAAAATCCCCATCTTTGGACAGGACCTAGTTAACTTGATATAGTATCATACCACAAAAGAGCCGAATTTTCAGACCAACAACACTGTCCGAAACAGCCTTCACCAAAAATGGCCAGAAAACTCATTTAATTTTTCTAGATTTTTGTCGGCAGGGAGTGTTTTACAAAAAATGACACCACGGATGATTCGTTTAACATGTTTGAGTTCTACCACTTGGGTTCAATAGATAACTCATGTATCTAACTAACCTCTTTGACGGATAACAAAAATAATATACAGATTTTAAATGGTAAAGTCTCAAAGTGGACTGATTTGCAAGGTTTTTGAGCAAGAAAACTATTTTGGTTTTCTTTTGATTTCCAAGCCTTTCAACTCTTAAAATGGTACTATCTAAACATGAAACATCATAAAACATGTACATCTACCCAAATATGGTTTAAGACCTTAAGCTTAACATTTGATCTAAAATAACCATAACAAAACAAATTACACTAACTAAGGTTTTGAGTTTAAGAGATTTTTATACCTTTAGAGTTTTTCCTCTTGATTTCTCCTTCTTTTCTTCTCTCCCTCTCTTCTCCCATGGTAGCACTCCCTCTCTTCTTTCTCTTCTATATCCGGGTGGGTGTGGTGGTGAGAGAAATGAGAGAAAATGGTTTCTCTTTTTCTTTCTTTCTTTTGTTTTGTTTAAGTTAGTATAAAATTAAGATCAAGGGCAAAGTAGTCTTTAACCATTACTAGGAAAGGGTAAAATGGTCTTTAAGTCATCTCAAAAAAATTTCCTGGAAATTTCCTCACAGGACATATTGGTTATAATCAAATTTCTTTAGGGACAAAATTGTCATTTCCATATTATTAGGAAACTTCCTAGCAATTTCCTTCCTAGGACATAAAAGTCATTAATAATTTTCTTTTAGGACAAAATAATCATTTCCAAAATATCCACCAGGTGACATCATCATGACATCATTATGATGACATCATCTTTTGTGTTTCTTTAATGCTGATGTCATGCTTGCATCATCTGTGTTTCTTTAAGGATGATGTCATGCTTGCATCATCTCTTCTCTGATTGGTTGATTTAAGTTCACATGGATTGGAGGGTATTTTGGTCATTTCACATATAATTTTAAGGGTAATTTGGTCATTTCGCCTCCAAAAGGGTATTCTAATAATTTTTCTCACAATTTTAAGGGTATTCTAGTCATTTGACATAACTCCTTTTAATATTAACCTTTAGGATTTGATAATCTCAATTAGGGTTTGCTAATTAGGGTTTAGGGTTCCCGAATCTAAAATTAGGGTTTCTCAAAATATAATTAGAGTTCCTAACTGCTCGTTAGGGTTTCTTAATTACAGATTAGGGTTTCTAATCCATCATTAGGGTTTACTAAGGTTATACCTTATCTGACCAATCATTGATCATTAATCTTATATTGTACAAACACACCTCCACCGATACAATTCTAATAACTGTACTATCTATCGAATCCCTATCCGTAACTAGGGTTAGGGTTTTCAATATCTGTTAACTATATCTCCACTCATATTTCTCAGTCAATACCCAGTTTGACCATCTTACTAAACTCGTATCACAGATACTCAGCATAATTATTGATAGTCAGTACAAAAAAAAAAATTATTCGTAAAATTTGAATTATTTAAAATTCTGGGCCCTCACATTCTCCCCTCCTTATAAGGATTCCGTCCTCGGAATCACCACTTTCTTACTCTCTAAAATCTTTTAAAGTTGTATCATCAATTCATTCCTATTAACACAATATTAATTCGTGTCTCATATATTAACCTATGACTTGGATTTGTAAAAAGAACAACTCTGATCAACCTCTCTGGCTACTACTGGTTTGAAGTTTTGATTTTCCCCTTTGTTTGGATCTCTGGGCTTTGGACAGAACTTAGCAATGTGTCCCTTAACCCCATAATTGAAACATGTGATTCCATTCTTATTACTATTCTACTTTTGTGGACACCAGTTTGAGTAATGTCCATCTCTCCCACAAGTAAAACACTTAGTTCCACTAAAATACATACCCAACTGTGCCTTTTCCCACATACATCTGCATGCATCCTTCCACAGTTCTTCTATCTTCCTTTGTTTACTTAATGAGCCTCTTAGGTCACTGTTATTCCATACTTCCCTTCCCATTATTTCTCTGAGTTTTACATTGCCACTTAAATCTCATTTTCTCAACCTGTTCCCTAAACATGTCCTACTCTTCTACTTAATAGAATTCTAAATGGAAAATAAGTCTCCCTCTTCACTTAGTTCCAACTCTAGAACTCTTCATGAACACTTTCTAAATTTACCATAGTTTTATCTTCTATAGCTTCAATACTATTCCATAAGCTACTTCAATTGACACTTCTCGTATCCCTCCCTACGGATCATTCCTTTTTAACCCAACTGATTCTAGTTCAGATACCGGTTCTAACGGAACGACTAGTTCCTCACTCTCTTATGTGAACATTCTTAAATTCTAAAGTATCGATCAACTATATTACTAGACTAGCACGTAATATATATTATATAAACATAGCAAACAATAGTTTTCTTTAAGTTAGTTTTTATCTTATTTTACGATGAATTTTCTCAATTCATATCCTATAACCTCTTTTTGAGTTTAACTTTTCTACCACTCTTATTCCTCCAAAGTTATAGCCTAAGGTAACCCTACCTAAGGTTTATAACCTACAGCTCTGATACCAAATTGTGACGCCCCCAAATTCTCTACAATCCCTGTAGCAGATTTGGTGCTCACGTAAATATTTCATAAGATAATAATTCCTATCAATCCAAGATTCACAGTATTCCACAACGAACAGTAGTTCTCGTCAGAACATTTACTGTGTTGGGATACCCTCACGTGGATGAATAAGTTTATAATCTCACGGATATTTCTTTCATATCAATAATTCCCATCTATCTGACATTCGTAGTATTAATGTTAGGGTCGTTCTTGGAATCTGAGGGGTGCGACCGACCTCAGTGCATCAGAGAACCACAATATCTTTCAATACTCCCAATTCAGATGTATAGTTCATATAGATACTGTATTTCTTCCTATGTTCTATAAAGGTAAAAACTAAGCAATTGTTAAAGGTGATAATACAATATTATATATTCTTAAATTGACTTATAAATAAATCCCAACTTACTATTACGTCAGAGTATAGTTCCCGAGGATATAGACAAATTTATATTGACTGAGTTCTTCCATCCATATTATTGATCTCTAGAACCTTTGACATTTCAGCTAAAGCTGCAAAGGAAAAGAATAATTGCAAGGATGAGCTACATAAAGCTCAATAAGTTTTAAACAAGTGATATATTAAACTCACACTGAATCTGAATTGAATGAACATATAGTTCAGAGTTTTTCCACATATATATACTGAGGTTTGATCTGCCAGACCCCACACATTACGAGTTGCTGTCAGTCATATAGACTTAGCCACCCGGGTTGATCTGTTCAACCACACCTATTACGAGTTACTGTCAGTCATATAGACTTAGCAACCCGGATTGATCTGTTCAACCAAACACATTACGAGTTATTGTCAGTCACAAAGACTTAGCAACCCGGATTGATCTGTTCAACCAAACACATTACGAGTTACTGTCAGTCACATAGACTTAGCAACTCGGGTTGATTTGGCCAACCACACCAGCTAGGAGTATGCATATCATCCTATACAACCACCCGGTCAGTGTCAAACTGCCGGTCATTAATAACCACCCGGTCAATGTAAAACAACCGGTCATTGATAACCACCCGGTCAATGTAAAACTGTCGGTCATTGATAGTATCAGTATATATATTTGTACCAAACAATATTGGTTTCACCACAGTCTATGCTTTGATATCAAATCAAAACAATTTACGCAAGTAACAGTTCATATGTCTTGGTTATGCTTGAACAATAAGTCATAACCTTTTTCAAATTTCAGATATCACGAATAATAGTTATAACAATTTCGTATATCAATATACAAGGCTTATATTTAATATAGAGATTAAATAAAGTTAGAAAAACTTGCATAAAAATAGAAAGTTTACACATAGTGCAGGAAAACTTACCTGCTCCGACGATTACCGCTAAGCAATCTAATTTAATCTCTTAGAGAAGACCTATCATTAATAAGATTGATCTTTCAATCAGCATAACTTATCGTAATCTTAACTAATCTTCAAATAAGTTATCTAACATTTAGTCACATAATCAAACATTAGATAATTTCTTAACTTATTAGTAATATTATCATTCTTTGATAATATTTTAATTATTTAATCATTATCTTAAGACTCTCGTCTAATATTATTAATCATTTAATAATATTTTATTCATTTATAAATATTATTAATCCTTTAATAATATTTTAATCATTTATAAATATTATTAATTCTTTAATAATATTTTAATTATTTATAAATATTATTAAACCTTTAATAATATTTTAATCACTTAATAATATTATTAACCATTTAATAATATCTTAATCATTTATAAATATTATTAATCCTTTAATAATATTTTATTTATTTATAAATATTATTAATTCTTTAATAATATTTTAATTACTTAGTAATATTATTAATTATTTAATAATATTTTATTTATTAATAAACAATTTAATTTAATTGTTTATCTCTTACTATTTAATTTATTTAACACACATAATATGCCATTCCTATATTTTTTTATTAAAAATAATCAAAATACCCCACCCCCATAAAGTCTTATTATAACATATAATGATTATTAAATTATGAAAATCACATTTCCAAGTTTTATAATTCAATATAACTTAATTTTCTCATTTATTCTTAACTCATTAATAGGCATGAAAATTATCAAAACAACTTATTATTTTTTTATATTATGGGGAATATCAATATATGAGATTTGAGTCACAAAATAATTTTCTTGTAATTTTTCAAATTTATTTAGTATTTTTAAATAGGTTAAAATAGTCCAAAATAGCAACATTTATCATAAATTATCCTTTTGTCCAAAAATTCTGAAAGTTATTTGGTAGTTACATATTATCAACAGAGACTCATGCAAAAATTTCACATTGTTTTGAGTTGAACTCACCAAGTTATTACAGTTTACTTTTAAAATCACGTCTTCTTGTAAAATCCATATCTCCCTTTATATACATCGAAAAATCCCCATCTTTGGACAGGACCTAGTTAACTTGATATAGTATCATACCACAAAAGAGCCGAATTTTCAGACCAACAACACTGTCCGAAACAGCCTTCACCAAAAATGGCCAGAAAACTCATTTAATTTTTCTAGATTTTTGTCGGCAGGGAGTGTTTTACAAAAAATGACACCACGGATGATTCGTTTAACATGTTTGAGTTCTACCACTTGGGTTCAATAGATAACTCATGTATCTAACTAACCTCTTTGACGGATAACAAAAATAATATACAGATTTTAAATGGTAAAGTCTCAAAGTGGACTGATTTGCAAGGTTTTTGAGCAAGAAAACTATTTTGGTTTTCTTTTGATTTCCAAGCCTTTCAACTCTTAAAATGGTACTATCTAAACATGAAACATCATAAAACATGTACATCTACCCAAATATGGTTTAAGACCTTAAGCTTAACATTTGATCTAAAATAACCATAACAAAACAAATTACACTAACTAAGGTTTTGAGTTTAAGAGATTTTTATACCTTTAGAGTTTTTCCTCTTGATTTCTCCTTCTTTTCTTCTCTCCCTCTCTTCTCCCATGGTAGCACTCCCTCTCTTCTTTCTCTTCTATATCCGGGTGGGTGTGGTGGTGAGAGAAATGAGAGAAAATGGTTTCTCTTTTTCTTTCTTTCTTTTGTTTTGTTTAAGTTAGTATAAAATTAAGATCAAGGGCAAAGTAGTCTTTAACCATTACTAGGAAAGGGTAAAATGGTCTTTAAGTCATCTCAAAAAAATTTCCTGGAAATTTCCTCACAGGACATATTGGTTATAATCAAATTTCTTTAGGGACAAAATTGTCATTTCCATATTATTAGGAAACTTCCTAGCAATTTCCTTCCTAGGACATAAAAGTCATTAATAATTTTCTTTTAGGACAAAATAATCATTTCCAAAATATCCACCAGGTGACATCATCATGACATCATTATGATGACATCATCTTTTGTGTTTCTTTAATGCTGATGTCATGCTTGCATCATCTGTGTTTCTTTAAAGATGATGTCATGCTTGCATCATCTCTTCTCTGATTGGTTGATTTAAGTTCACATGGATTGGAGGGTATTTTGGTCATTTCACATATAATTTTAAGGGTAATTTGGTCATTTCGCCTCCAAAAGGGTATTCTAATAATTTTTCTCACAATTTTAAGGGTATTCTAGTCATTTGACATAACTCCTTTTAATATTAACCTTTAGGATTTGATAATCTCAATTAGGGTTTGCTAATTAGGGTTTAGGGTTCCCGAATCTAAAATTAGGGTTTCTCAAAATATAATTAGAGTTCCTAACTGCTCGTTAGGGTTTCTTAATTACAGATTAGGGTTTCTAATCCATCATTAGGGTTTACTAAGGTTATACCTTATCTGACCAATCATTGATCATTAATCTTATATTGTACAAACACACCTCCACCGATACAATTCTAATAACTGTACTATCTATCGAATCCCTATCCGTAACTAGGGTTAGGGTTTTCAATATCTGTTAACTATATCTCCACTCATATTTCTCAGTCAATACCCAGTTTGACCATCTTACTAAACTCGTATCACAGATACTCAGCATAATTATTGATAGTCAGTACAAAAAAAAAAATTATTCGTAAAATTTGAATTATTTAAAATTCTGGGCCCTCACATTCTCCCCTCCTTATAAGGATTCCGTCCTCGGAATCACCACTTTCTTACTCTCTAAAATCTTTTAAAGTTGTATCATCAATTCATTCCTATTAACACAATATTAATTCGTGTCTCATATATTAACCTATGACTTGGATTTGTAAAAAGAACAACTCTGATCAACCTCTCTGGCTACTACTGGTTTGAAGTTTTGATTTTCCCCTTTGTTTGGATCTCTGGGCTTTGGACAGAACTTAGCAATGTGTCCCTTAACCCCATAATTGAAACATGTGATTCCATTCTTATTACTATTCTACTTTTGTGGACACCAGTTTGAGTAATGTCCATCTCTCCCACAAGTAAAACACTTAGTTCCACTAAAATACATACCCAACTGTGCCTTTTCCCACATACATCTGCATGCATCCTTCCACAGTTCTTCTATCTTCCTTTGTTTACTTAATGAGCCTCTTAGGTCACTGTTATTCCATACTTCCCTTCCCATTATTTCTCTGAGTTTTACATTGCCACTTAAATCTCATTTTCTCAACCTGTTCCCTAAACATGTCCTACTCTTCTACTTAATAGAATTCTAAATGGAAAATAAGTCTCCCTCTTCACTTAGTTCCAACTCTAGAACTCTTCATGAACACTTTCTAAATTTACCATAGTTTTATCTTCTATAGCTTCAATACTATTCCATAAGCTACTTCAATTGACACTTCTCGTATCCCTCCCTACGGATCATTCCTTTTTAACCCAACTGATTCTAGTTCAGATACCGGTTCTAACGGAACGACTAGTTCCTCACTCTCTTATGTGAACATTCTTAAATTCTAAAGTATCGATCAACTATATTACTAGACTAGCACGTAATATATATTATATAAACATAGCAAACAATAGTTTTCTTTAAGTTAGTTTTTATCTTATTTTACGATGAATTTTCTCAATTCATATCCTATAACCTCTTTTTGAGTTTAACTTTTCTACCACTCTTATTCCTCCAAAGTTATAGCCTAAGGTAACCCTACCTAAGGTTTATAACCTACAGCTCTGATACCAAATTGTGACGCCCCCAAATTCTCTACAATCCCTGTAGCAGATTTGGTGCTCACGTAAATATTTCATAAGATAATAATTCCTATCAATCCAAGATTCACAGTATTCCACAACGAACAGTAGTTCTCGTCAGAACATTTACTGTGTTGGGATACCCTCACGTGGATGAATAAGTTTATAATCTCACGGATATTTCTTTCATATCAATAATTCCCATCTATCTGACATTCGTAGTATTAATGTTAGGGTCGTTCTTGGAATCTGAGGGGTGCGACCGACCTCAGTGCATCAGAGAACCACAATATCTTTCAATACTCCCAATTCAGATGTATAGTTCATATAGATACTGTATTTCTTCCTATGTTCTATAAAGGTAAAAACTAAGCAATTGTTAAAGGTGATAATACAATATTATATATTCTTAAATTGACTTATAAATAAATCCCAACTTACTATTACGTCAGAGTATAGTTCCCGAGGATATAGACAAATTTATATTGACTGAGTTCTTCCATCCATATTATTGATCTCTAGAACCTTTGACATTTCAGCTAAAGCTGCAAAGGAAAAGAATAATTGCAAGGATGAGCTACATAAAGCTCAATAAGTTTTAAACAAGTGATATATTAAACTCACACTGAATCTGAATTGAATGAACATATAGTTCAGAGTTTTTCCACATATATATACTGAGGTTTGATCTGCCAGACCCCACACATTACGAGTTGCTGTCAGTCATATAGACTTAGCCACCCGGGTTGATCTGTTCAACCACACCTATTACGAGTTACTGTCAGTCATATAGACTTAGCAACCCGATTGATCTGTTCAACCAAACACATTACGAGTTATTGTCAGTCACAAAGACTTAGCAACCCGGATTGATCTGTTCAACCAAACACATTACGAGTTACTGTCAGTCACATAGACTTAGCAACTCGGGTTGATTTGGCCAACCACACCAGCTAGGAGTATGCATATCATCCTATACAACCACCCGGTCAGTGTCAAACTGCCGGTCATTAATAACCACCCGGTCAATGTAAAACAACCGGTCATTGATAACCACCCGGTCAATGTAAAACTGTCGGTCATTGATAGTATCAGTATATATATTTGTACCAAACAATATTGGTTTCACCACAGTCTATGCTTTGATATCAAATCAAAACAATTTACGCAAGTAACAGTTCATATGTCTTGGTTATGCTTGAACAATAAGTCATAACCTTTTTCAAATTTCAGATATCACGAATAATAGTTATAACAATTTCGTATATCAATATACAAGGCTTATATTTAATATAGAGATTAAATGAAGTTAGAAAAACTTGCATAAAAATAGAAAGTTTACACATAGTGCAGGAAAACTTACCTGCTCCGACGATTACCGCTAAGCAATCTAATTTAATCTCTTAGAGAAGACCTATCATTAATAAGATTGATCTTTCAATCAGCATAACTTATCGTAATCTTAACTAATCTTCAAATAAGTTATCTAACATTTAGTCACATAATCAAACATTAGATAATTTCTTAACTTATTAGTAATATTATCATTCTTTGATAATATTTTAATTATTTAATCATTATCTTAAGACTCTCGTCTAATATTATTAATCATTTAATAATATTTTATTCATTTATAAATATTATTAATCCTTTAATAATATTTTAATCATTTATAAATATTATTAATTCTTTAATAATATTTTAATTATTTATAAATATTATTAAACCTTTAATAATATTTTAATCACTTAATAATATTATTAACCATTTAATAATATCTTAATCATTTATAAATATTATTAATCCTTTAATAATATTTTATTTATTTATAAATATTATTAATTCCTTTAATAATATTTTAATTACTTAGTAATATTATTAATTATTTAATAATATTTTATTTATTAATAAACAATTTAATTTAATTGTTTATCTCTTACTATTTAATTTATTTAACACACATAATATGCCATTCCTATATTTTTTTATTAAAAATAATCAAAATACCCCACCCCCATAAAGTCTTATTATAACATATAATGATTATTAAATTATGAAAATCACATTTCCAAGTTTTATAATTCAATATAACTTAATTTTCTCATTTATTCTTAACTCATTAATAGGCATGAAAATTATCAAAACAACTTATTATTTTTTTATATTATGGGGAATATCAATATATGAGATTTGAGTCACAAAATAATTTTCTTGTAATTTTTCAAATTTATTTAGTATTTTTAAATAGGTTAAAATAGTCCAAAATAGCAACATTTATCATAAATTATCCTTTTGTCCAAAAATTCTGAAAGTTATTTGGTAGTTACATATTATCAACAGAGACTCATGCAAAAATTTCACATTGTTTTGAGTTGAACTCACCAAGTTATTACAGTTTACTTTTAAAATCACGTCTTCTTGTAAAATCCATATCTCCCTTTATATACATCGAAAAATCCCCATCTTTGGACAGGACCTAGTTAACTTGATATAGTATCATACCACAAAAGAGCCGAATTTTCAGACCAACAACACTGTCCGAAACAGCCTTCACCAAAAATGGCCAGAAAACTCATTTAATTTTTCTAGATTTTTGTCGGCAGGGAGTGTTTTACAAAAAATGACACCACGGATTGATTCGTTTAACATGTTTGAGTTCTACCACTTGGGTTCAATAGATAACTCATGTATCTAACTAACCTCTTTGACGGATAACAAAAATAATATACAGATTTTAAATGGTAAAGTCTCAAAGTGGACTGATTTGCAAGGTTTTTGAGCAAGAAAACTATTTTGGTTTTCTTTTGATTTCCAAGCCTTTCAACTCTTAAAATGGTACTATCTAAACATGAAACATCATAAAACATGTACATCTACCCAAATATGGTTTAAGACCTTAAGCTTAACATTTGATCTAAAATAACCATAACAAAACAAATTACACTAACTAAGGTTTTGAGTTTAAGAGATTTTTATACCTTTAGAGTTTTTCCTCTTGATTTCTCCTTCTTTTCTTCTCTCCCTCTCTTCTCCCATGGTAGCACTCCCTCTCTTCTTTCTCTTCTATATCCGGGTGGGTGTGGTGGTGAGAGAAATGAGAGAAAATGGTTTCTCTTTTTCTTTCTTTCTTTTGTTTTGTTTAAGTTAGTATAAAATTAAGATCAAGGGCAAAGTAGTCTTTAACCATTACTAGGAAAGGGTAAAATGGTCTTTAAGTCATCTCAAAAAAATTTCCTGGAAATTTCCTCACAGGACATATTGGTTATAATCAAATTTCTTTAGGGACAAAATTGTCATTTCCATATTATTAGGAAACTTCCTAGCAATTTCCTTCCTAGGACATAAAAGTCATTAATAATTTTCTTTTAGGACAAAATAATCATTTCCAAAATATCCACCAGGTGACATCATCATGACATCATTATGATGACATCATCTTTTGTGTTTCTTTAATGCTGATGTCATGCTTGCATCATCTGTGTTTCTTTAAGGATGATGTCATGCTTGCATCATCTCTTCTCTGATTGGTTGATTTAAGTTCACATGGATTGGAGGGTATTTTGGTCATTTCACATATAATTTTAAGGGTAATTTGGTCATTTCGCCTCCAAAAGGGTATTCTAATAATTTTTCTCACAATTTTAAGGGTATTCTAGTCATTTGACATAACTCCTTTTAATATTAACCTTTAGGATTTGATAATCTCAATTAGGGTTTGCCAATTAGGGTTTGCTAATTAGGGTTTAGGGTTCCCGAATCTAAAATTAGGGTTTCTCAAAATATAATTAGAGTTCCTAACTGCTCGTTAGGGTTTCTTAATTACAGATTAGGGTTTCTAATCCATCATTAGGGTTTACTAAGGTTATACCTTATCTGACCAATCATTGATCATTAATCTTATATTGTACAAACACACCTCCACCGATACAATTCTAATAACTGTACTATCTATCGAATCCCTATCCGTAACTAGGGTTAGGGTTTTCAATATCTGTTAACTATATCTCCACTCATATTTCTCAGTCAATACCCAGTTTGACCATCTTACTAAACTCGTATCACAGATACTCAGCATAATTATTGATAGTCAGTACAAAAAAAAAATTATTCGTAAAATTTGAATTATTTAAAATTCTGGGCCCTCACATTCTCCCCTCCTTATAAGGATTCCGTCCTCGGAATCACCACTTTCTTACTCTCTAAAATCTTTTAAAGTTGTATCATCAATTCATTCCTATTAACACAATATTAATTCGTGTCTCATATATTAACCTATGACTTGGATTTGTAAAAAGAACAACTCTGATCAACCTCTCTGGCTACTACTGGTTTGAAGTTTTGATTTTCCCCTTTGTTTGGATCTCTGGGCTTTGGACAGAACTTAGCAATGTGTCCCTTAACCCCATAATTGAAACATGTGATTCCATTCTTATTACTATTCTACTTTTGTGGACACCAGTTTGAGTAATGTCCATCTCTCCCACAAGTAAAACACTTAGTTCCACTAAAATACATACCCAACTGTGCCTTTTCCCACATACATCTGCATGCATCCTTCCACAGTTCTTCTATCTTCCTTTGTTTACTTAATGAGCCTCTTAGGTCACTGTTATTCCATACTTCCCTTCCCATTATTTCTCTGAGTTTTACATTGCCACTTAAATCTCATTTTCTCAACCTGTTCCCTAAACATGTCCTACTCTTCTACTTAATAGAATTCTAAATGGAAAATAAGTCTCCCTCTTCACTTAGTTCCAACTCTAGAACTCTTCATGAACACTTTCTAAATTTACCATAGTTTTATCTTCTATAGCTTCAATACTATTCCATAAGCTACTTCAATTGACACTTCTCGTATCCCTCCCTACGGATCATTCCTTTTTAACCCAACTGATTCTAGTTCAGATACCGGTTCTAACGGAACGACTAGTTCCTCACTCTCTTATGTGAACATTCTTAAATTCTAAAGTATCGATCAACTATATTACTAGACTAGCACGTAATATATATTATATAAACATAGCAAACAATAGTTTTCTTTAAGTTAGTTTTTATCTTATTTTACGATGAATTTTCTCAATTCATATCCTATAACCTCTTTTTGAGTTTAACTTTTCTACCACTCTTATTCCTCCAAAGTTATAGCCTAAGGTAACCCTACCTAAGGTTTATAACCTACAGCTCTGATACCAAATTGTGACGCCCCCAAATTCTCTACAATCCCTGTAGCAGATTTGGTGCTCACGTAAATATTTCATAAGATAATAATTCCTATCAATCCAAGATTCACAGTATTCCACAACGAACAGTAGTTCTCGTCAGAACATTTACTGTGTTGGGATACCCTCACGTGGATGAATAAGTTTATAATCTCACGGATATTTCTTTCATATCAATAATTCCCATCTATCTGACATTCGTAGTATTAATGTTAGGGTCGTTCTTGGAATCTGAGGGGTGCGACCGACCTCAGTGCATCAGAGAACCACAATATCTTTCAATACTCCCAATTCAGATGTATAGTTCATATAGATACTGTATTTCTTCCTATGTTCTATAAAGGTAAAAACTAAGCAATTGTTAAAGGTGATAATACAATATTATATATTCTTAAATTGACTTATAAATAAATCCCAACTTACTATTACGTCAGAGTATAGTTCCCGAGGATATAGACAAATTTATATTGACTGAGTTCTTCCATCCATATTATTGATCTCTAGAACCTTTGACATTTCAGCTAAAGCTGCAAAGGAAAAGAATAATTGCAAGGATGAGCTACATAAAGCTCAATAAGTTTTAAACAAGTGATATATTAAACTCACACTGAATCTGAATTGAATGAACATATAGTTCAGAGTTTTTCCACATATATATACTGAGGTTTGATCTGCCAGACCCCACACATTACGAGTTGCTGTCAGCCATATAGACTTAGCCACCCGGGTTGATCTGTTCAACCACACCTATTACGAGTTACTGTCAGTCATATAGACTTAGCAACCCGAATTGATCTGTTCAACCAAACACATTACGAGTTATTGTCAGTCACATAGACTTAGCAACCCGGATTGATCTGTTCAACCAAACACATTACGAGTTACTGTCAGTCACATAGACTTAGCAACTCGGGTTGATTTGGCCAACCACACCAGCTAGGAGTATGCATATCATCCTATACAACCACCCGGTCAGTGTCAAACTGCCGGTCATTAATAACCACCCGGTCAATGTAAAACAACCGGTCATTGATAACCACCCGGTCAATGTAAAACTGCCGGTCATTGATAGTATCAGTATATATATTTGTACCAAACAATATTGGTTTCACCACAGTCTATGCTTTGATATCAAATCAAAACAATTTACGCAAGTAACAGTTCATATGTCTTGGTTATGCTTGAACAATAAGTCATAACCTTTTTCAAATTTCAGATATCACGAATAATAGTTATAACAATTTCGTATATCAATATACAAGGCTTATATTTAATATAGAGATTAAATGAAGTTAGAAAAACTTGCATAAAAATAGAAAGTTTACACATAGTGCAGGAAAACTTACCTGCTCCGACGATTACCGCTAAGCAATCTAATTTAATCTCTTAGAGAAGACCTATCATTAATAAGATTGATCTTTCAATCAGCATAACTTATCGTAATCTTAACTAATCTTCAAATAAGTTATCTAACATTTAGTCACATAATCAAACATTAGATAATTTCTTAACTTATTAGTAATATTATCATTCTTTGATAATATTTTAATTATTTAATCATTATCTTAAGACTCTCGTCTAATATTATTAATCATTTAATAATATTTTATTCATTTATAAATATTATTAATCCTTTAATAATATTTTAATATTTATAAATATTATTAATTCTTTAATAATATTTTAATTATTTATAAATATTATTAAACCTTTAATAATATTTTAATCACTTAATAATATTATTAACCATTTAATAATATCTTAATCATTTATAAATATTATTAATCCTTTAATAATATTTTATTTATTTATAAATATTATTAATCCTTTAATAATATTTTAATTACTTAGTAATATTATTAATTATTTAATAATATTTTATTTATTAATAAACAATTTAATTTAATTGTTTATCTCTTACTATTTAATTTATTTAACACACATAATATGCCATTCCTATATTTTTTTATTAAAAATAATCAAAATACCCCACCCCCATAAAGTATTATTATAACATATAATGATTATTAAATTATGAAAATCACATTTCCAAGTTTTATAATTCAATATAACTTAATTTTCTCATTTATTCTTAACTCATTAATAGGCATGAAAATTATCAAAACAACTTATTATTTTTTTATATTATGGGGAATATCAATATATGAGATTTGAGTCACAAAATAATTTTCTTGTAATTTTTCAAATTTATTTAGTATTTTTAAATAGGTTAAAATAGTCCAAAATAGCAACATTTATCATAAATTATCCTTTTGTCCAAAAATTCTGAAAGTTATTTGGTAGTTACATATTATCAACAGAGACTCATGCAAAAATTTCACATTGTTTTGAGTTGAACTCACCAAGTTATTACAGTTTACTTTTAAAATCACGTCTTCTTGTAAAATCCATATCTCCCTTTATATACATCGAAAAATCCCCATCTTTGGACAGGACCTAGTTAACTTGATATAGTATCATACCACAAAAGGCCCGAATTTTCAGACCAACAACACTATCCGAAACAGCCTTCACCAAAAATGGCCAGAAAACTCATTTAATTTTTTCAGATTTTTGTCGGCAGGGAGTGTTTTACAAAAAATGACACCACGGTTGATTCGTTTAACATTTTTGAGTTTACCACTTGGGTTCAACAGATAACTCATGTATCTAACTAACCTCTTTGACGGATAACAAAAATAATATACAGATTTTAAATGGTAAAGCCTCAAAGTGGACTGATTTGCAAGGTTTTTGAGCAAGAAAACTATTTTGGTTTTCTTTTGATTTCCAAGCTTTTCAACTCTTAAAATGGTACTATCTAAACATGAAACATCATAAAACATGTACATCTACCCAAATATGGTTTAAGGCCTTAAGCTTAACATTTGATCTAAAATAACCATAACAAAACAAATTACACTAACTAAGGTTTTGAGTTTAAGAGATTTTTATACCTTTAGAGTTTTTCCTCTTGATTTCTCCTTCTTTTCTTCTCTCCCTCTCTTCTCCCATGGTAGCACTCCCTCTCTTCTTTCTCTTCTATATTCGGGTGGGTGTGGTGGTGAGAGAAATGAGAGAAAATGGTTTCTCTTTTCTTTCTTTTCTTTCTTTCTTTGTTTTGTTTAAGTTAGTATAAAATTAAGATCAAGGGCAAAGTAGTCTTTAACCATTACTAGGAAAGGGTAAAATGGTCTTTAAGTTATCTCAAGAAAATTTCCTGGAAATTTCCTCACAGGACATATTGGTCATAATCAAATTTCTTTAGGGACAAAATTGTCATTTCCATATTATTAGGAAACTTCCTAGCAATTTCCTTCCTAGGACATAAAAGTCATTAATAATTTTCTTTTAGGACAAAATAATCATTTCCAAAATATCCACCAGGTGACATCATCATGACATCATTATGATGACATCATCTTTTGTGTTTCTTTAATGCTGATGTCATGCTTGCATCATCTGTGTTTCTTTAAGATGATGTCATGCTTGCATCATCTCTTCTCTGATTGGTTAATTTAAGTTCACATGGATTGGAGGGTATTTTGGTCATTTCACATATAATTTTAAGGGTAATTTGGTCATTTCGCCTCCAAAAGGGTATTCTAATAATTTTTCTCACAATTTTAAGGGTATTCTAGTCATTTGACATAACTCCTTTTAATATTAACCTTTAGGATTTGATAATCTCAATTAGGGTTTACTAATTAGGGTTTAGGTTCCCGAATCTAAAATTAAGGTTTCTCAAAATATAATTAGAGTTCCTAACTGCAACTGCTCGTTAGGGTTTCTTAATTACAGATTAGGGTTTCTAATCCATCATTAGGGTTTACTAAGGTTATACCTTATCTGACCAATCATTGATCATTAATCTTATATTGTACAAACACACCTCCACCGATACAATTCTAATAACTGTATTATCTATCGAATCCCTATCCGTAACTAGGGTTAGGGTTTTCAATATCTGTTAACTATATCTCCACTCATATTTCTCAGTCAATACCCAGTTTGACCATCTTACTAAACTCGTATCACAGAACTCAGCATAATTATTGATAATCAATATAAAAAAAAATTTATTCGTAAAATTTGAATTATTTAAAATTCTGGGTCCTCGTAACAGTTAAACCGTTGGCACAACCCTAACGTAGCGTCGTGTACTGACCGATGACATTTCAGCCGTTAGCACAACCCCAGCGAAGCGTCGGATACTAACCGATGACGTTTCAGCCGTTGGCACAACCTCAGCGAAGCGTCGGGTACTGACCGATGACATTTCAGCCATTGGCACAACCCCATCGAAGCATCGGGTACTGACCGATGACAGTTCAGCCGTTGGCACAACCCCAGTGAAGCATCGGGTACTAACCGATGACAGTTCAACCGTTGGCACAACCCCAGCGAAGCATCGGGTACTGACCGATGATATTTCAGCCGTTGGCACAACCCCAGCGAAGCGTTGGGTACTGACCGATGACGTTTCAGCCGTTGGCACAACCCTAGTGAAGCGTCAGGTACTGATCGATGACAGTTCAGCCGTTGGCACAACCCCAGCAAAGCATCGAGTACTGACCGATGACAGTTCAGCTGTTGGTATAACCTCAGCGAAGCGTCGGGTACTGACCGATGATAGTTTAACCTTTGGCACAACCCCAGCGAAGCGTCGGGTACTGACCGATGACATTTCAGTCGTTGGCACAACCCCAGCGAAGCGTCGGGTACTGATTGATGACAGTTCAACCGTTGGCACAACCCCAACGAAGCGTCGGGTACTAACCGATGACAGTTTAGCCGTTGGCACAACCCCAGCGAAGTGTCGGGTACTGATCAATGATAGTTCAGCCGTTGGCACAACCCCAGCGAAGCATTAGGTACTGATTGATGACAGTTCAGCCGTTGGCACAACCCCAGAGAAGCGTCGGGTATTGACCGATGACAGTTCAACCGTTGGCACAACCCTAGCAAAGCGTCGGGTACTAACCGATGACATTTCAGCCGTTGGCATAACCCCAGCGAAGCGTCAGGTACTGATCGATGACAGTTCAACCGTTGGCACAACCCCAGCGAAGCATCGGGTGCTGGCCGATGATAGTTTAGCCGTTGGCACAACCCCAGCGAAGCGTCATGTACTGACCGATGATAGGTTCAGCCATTGGCACAACCCTAGAGAAGCGTCGGGTACTTACCGATGACAATTCAGCCGTTGGCACAACCTCAACGAAGTGTCGGGTACTAACCAGTTGCTCAGCCCTATCAAAGCTTCGGGAGTGATCCGGTGACGAAGGCAATTATGGTAATCCATCGCCAATGATGGAATCTGTTATACACATCCTCAAAAGAGAATGAGGTAAAAGATGGGATATTCAGCTCCCTACTACAAGCTGCCAAGTGAAACCTATCATCCGGATAAAACATCGGAAGATCCCAGCAAGGTGACTCGATACCTGAGGGACAACTCCGCTAGAGGAGCCTTTTGGAACACACAAACGGCATCAGCCAAGAGAGGAAATCTGCCCCCTGATAATGCTGACAGATGCGAGAAACCATGAGTTTTAAACTATGGTAACATCAACATAATAGCATCCTCATCAGAGTTAAACAGGCTACCGTGAATATAGTTTGCAGTAACCTATCAATAACATCAAGGGCTGTCCATGACAAAGTTATCCCCAGCAGATAGATGACGTAAGCAGCCAAGAGCAGCCCCGTTTCACTCAAAGACACCTAGCCTCCGTAGCAATTCTACCATTTGTCTTATTTCTAGTGTCTACTAATCTTTATCATGTCCATTCCACTACATTTCATGGACATGATAAAAAGAGGCATCTGTAAACACTCAAAAGTTTTCTTACCCCAATACGAGCACTGTGGGAGGACAAAATCATCAATCAAGCTAACCCCGGTACCTATACCAGGCTTCCAATCTAAATTCGGCCACCAATGACGGTAAACCCAAATCTGATCCCCAATATCGGTAAACCAATATTCGATCCCCAATATCGGTACTCCAGTCAAATCCGATCTCCAATTGAACCTTCAATCCATCTCCGATCTCTAATCGGACTGTCAATCCAGCTTTAATCTCCAATAGAACCGTCTATCCAGCTCCGATCCCTAATCGGACCGTCTATACAACTCCGATCTCCAATCGGACCGTCTGACCAGCTTCGATCTCCAATCGGACCGTCTATCCAGCTCTAATCTCCAATCGGACCAACTAACCAGTTTTGATCTCCAATCGGATAGTCAATCCAGCTCCGATCTCCAATCAGACATTTAATCCAGCTCTAATCTCCAATCGGACTGTTTATCCAGCTCCGATCTCCAATCGGACCGTCTATCCAGCTCTGATCTCCAATCGGATCGTCAATCCATATTCGATCTCCAATTGGACCTTCAATCTAGCTCCAATCTCCAATCGGACCGTCAATCCAGCTCCGATCTCCAATCGGATAGCCTATCTAGCTCCAATCTCCAATTGAACTATTTATCCAACTCCGATCTCTAATCGGACCGTCAATCCAGCTCTGATCGTTAATCAGACCATCAGTTTAGCTCCGATCTCTAATCGGACAGTCAATCCAGCTCTGATCTCCAATCGGACCGTCAATCCAGCTACGATCTCCAATCGGACCGTTAATCCAGCTCTGATCTCCAATCTGATCGTCTATCTAGCTCCGATCCCCAATCGAACTGTCTATCTAACTTCAATCTCCAATCGGACCGTCTATCAAGCTTCGATCTCCAATCGAACCGTCTATCCAGCTCTGATCTTTAATCGGACCATCAATACAGCTTCGATCTCCAATCGGACCATCTATCTAGCTCAGATCCCCAATCAGACCGTCTATCCAACTCCAATCTCCAATCAGACCGCCTGTCCAGCTCCGATCTCCAATCAGACCGTTTGTCCAGGTCTGATCTCCAATCGGACAATCTATTCAGCTCTGATCTCTAATCGGACTATCTATCCAGCTTTGATCTCCAATCGGACCTTTAATCCAACTCCGATCTCCAATCGGACCGTCTATCCAGCTCCGATCTCCAATCGGACTGTCAATCTAGCTTCGATCTCCAATCGGACCGTCTATCCAAATTTAATCTCCAATCGGACCGTCTATCCAGCTTCAATCTCCAATCGGACCGTCTATCCAGCTCCGATCTCCAATCGGACCGTCTATCTAGCTCTGATCTCCAATCAGACCATCATTCCAGCTCCGATCTCCAATCGGACGTCTATCCATCCCCGATCTCCAATCGGACGTCAATCCAGCTCTGATCGTTAATTGAACCATCAATCCAGCTCCGATCTCCAATGGGACCGTCAATCCAGCTCCGATCTCCAATCGGATTGTCAATCCAGCTTCGATCTCTAATCGGACTGTCAATCCAGCTTCGATCTCCAATCAGACCGTCTATCCAGCTCTGATTCCTAATCAGACCGTCTATCCAGCTCCGATCTCTAAGCGGACCGTCAATCCATATCTGATCTCCAATCAGACCGTCTATCTAGCTCCGATCTCTAATCAGACCGTTTATCTAGCTTCGATCTCCAATTGGACCTTCAATCCAGCTTCGATCTCCAATCGAACCGTCTATCCCGCTCCGATCTTCAATCGAACCTTCTATCCAGCTCTGATCTCCAATTGAATCGTCAATCTATATCCGATCTCCAATCAGACCTTCAATCCAGCTCCGATCTCCAATCGGACTGTTAATCCAACTCCGATCGTCAATCAGACCGTCAGATCAACTCTGATCTCAATATTGGGCTATCAAATCAACCTTGATCTTCGATCGGGCCGTTAAGTCAAACCCCGATCTCAATATCGGGCCATTAAATTAGCCTCGGCGGCAATCCGAGAGGTACAAGTCAGCCCCGACATTAACCCGGGAGGTATCGATCAACCCCGATCTTAATATCGGGCCTTCAAGTCAGCCCCGACATCAACCCGGGAGGTATAGTTCAATCTTGACATCAACCTAGGACATGTCAAGTCATCCCCGATCTCAGCCCGGGAAGTACAAGTCAGCCCCGGCGTTAATCCGGGAAGTGCAATTTAGCCCCAGAGATAACCCTAGGAAGCCAGATCCATAAATGACCCCCCCGGGAGGGGAAAAATGGTCATTTTATCAACTCTCAGTCCATTCGATCAAACTCAAGCTGAATTGATGCCATCGAAGTCAGAATGAACCATAACAACGATCCCGAGTGCAAACGACGCAAGACAGCTCAACGGATAAACTGCGGGGAATCAAAGACCTGGTTATGAACCCGTCTTCTCGAAACCAAAAAATGTTTTATCCCATGTAATTGCGACACTCTCAGCGAGGGCTTTCCAAAAAGGTATCGCACTCCTTAAACGGACGGTCCGATCAAAAGTTAGAAAGTTTCTACTTCGACCGCGCGTTGTTCGGAGTGCACGTACTTTGAGACGATGGAACCCTGCATCGCAGGCCCCACTAGGGGAGCCTCACCTTTACCTGTGGCAACAGCAGGTAGAGTGGAGGCTCCCTAGTCTATAAATATGAGGCCACCCCCCTCATTTTCAAGAATCCAGAAACGCAGCGAAGCTTTGGCAGTTCAATTTTTTGACTTTTACACCTCTTCAAAACCCAAATATTTTCACTCTAACACGTAGATATACCCATATACTACCACATATCCGAAAATAGCCGATAGATTTGGACGTATAGATCCTACGATTTGGCAAAAAGCCCATGTAGCAGTCCATTATCAGTATTTTCACGATTAAAAAGTGAATATTACTTCTTCGTACTTTTATACACTTGCACGTTAAGTTTCATTTTCTAAAAATGTCCGGAACCTAGTTTCGTGGCCGTTTTCATCAAAATTTGGTACATTTTTGTACATAAAACTGATTTTCTGGCATTTTTACAACTCAGATTGACGTTCCGTCAGCTCCAGCAGCTTCAATGCACTAGCACACACGTTGTGGCAACTTTGTCGGACTTGGTTATCTTTCCAGTCCGTGTTTGGCCCTTTGTTGTATATATTTAACTATATATATGCTAACATTTTAATTATATCAAGCCCGGATGTCAAATCCGAGGTAGTTTACCGTTTTTATATATATTTACGCATATATGAGCGATTTTCACCATCACTGATCCTCGTATCAGTCTTGGTTGACTACAGTTCTGTCAATATATATATATTTTAATTCAGTTTGGGCACCGGTGTAAAAACCCATTGCTCTTTATACTATTTTTGCACACTTCGCCATACTGGGTGATCTCCCTAGTCACTGATTGACTACTTTTTTGCAATTTACATTCCAGTCTGGCCTGAATTATTTCGTGGCCTTTATACTATTTTTTTGCACACTTCGCCATACTGGGTGATCTCCCCAGTCACTGGTTGACTACTTTTCTGTATATTTACATTCAAGTTTAGCCTGGATCATTCTGTGCCTTTTTACTGCTTATATATATATATAATTATGCATATATAAGCAGCCTTCACCATCACTGGTCCTCTTCCCAGTCTTGGTTGACTACGTTTCTGTCAATATATATATATATTTTAATTCCAGTCCGGCACCAGCGTGAAAACCCATTGCCCTTTACAGCTTTTATATATATTTGTATATATATATATATATATATATTGCTTTACTCGCTTTCTATTCAACTGCTACTGCAAATATTCATCTTATATGAATTGACACTGATATATCTACATGCGGACTAGATTTATTTAAATCTCGCCATTTCTAGTTTTCAAACGGTTCAAAACCTTCGACTGAATCGAAAAGCTAGAATGACTGAGATTTCCTTAAAACTAGCTTTCTTTCTAGTTTCAGCTTCAAAAGCAACCTCGCGTCCCTTAGATCGCTATCTAGTGGGAACAAGATGCTTTGGCCGTGCGGACCAGGATTTACTGAATAAATCCTCGGTTCTGGCAATTTTGGGATATTTATCTATTTCTGTACAAATTTGAACTGTGCAGGTTTTGGCTACTCATATGTGAGCCTAGGAATCATGGGATTCGCTATCAAAATGATCGGAATCTGATTCCCACGATGGACAAACTCCGGTTTACAAATGTACATGTAAACAGACCTTAAAACGGTTATCCGGATTTAAGGTCTCCAGATAATGAAAAAAATATTAATTGTCGTGGCAGCATCCCTCCAATGGTTTTCATACCCATGAGGAGACCGCCACTTATATATTCTGTGGTTGAGGATGCTTCGCAGCCCGACAAATCACCATTCACATGCAGCCTTAAGGCTATAAAGATAAAATTAGAAGTATCAACAAGCTTCTATTCCTATGGCAGCGTAAGGGTTTGATAAACTAGCTTTCAAAACATCATTTTCAAATCAATCAAAAGAAAAGCGTTTCAAGAAAATCAAATTAAATGCTTTTGCAAATCAAATCAAAGACTGATTTTTAAATCAAATCAAACCCTTCGTATATAGGTTCAATGAAGCAAAGCACTACTTTCAATCAATCAAATTAATAGGCCCAATTTTCAAACAGCATTCACTCACGTATTCCAGTTTTAAAGGGAAATATTAAAAAGATTCGGTACCGTGTTTACAGGGGAGTCGTGGGGTGCCTAACACCTTTCCCACACTTAACCAAGCCCCTGAGCTCAAAACTTTATTTTCAAAGATCAAGTTTCGATAGTGTCCAGCAATTGGGCCTCTTTCAAACAAAACTCGGTTGAGTTGGTATAACCATTTCAAATCTACCAACTGGTGACTTTGTAAAACGTTCAAATCGTCGACATGATACATGTTGGCCTTTCTCCTAAAAAACCTTTCAAAACATTTTTTCTAAATAAAAAGAGTGAGGGTAGAGAGAACTTAGGAAAAGAGATTAAAAGATCCGGGTTGTGACCCGACCCGCTGATTTTTTAAAACCAACGTCGACAATTATGTGATGTGATAATTAATTATTAAACTTAATAATTTATGGGGAATGAGTTAACCTAGATGGGTTAACTAAGTTATGTGAATTAATTATATGATAACTAATTATATTATAATTGTTAATTACATATATGTATGGTTAATTAAGGAACGTGAGTATAACTTGTAGCTTACGCTTGAGGCAAGTTCTCTATCCCTAAACTTGTGATTTATATGCAAGTGTTTTAAATTCTTATCTTAATTGTATTTGAGCCTGTCCTTTTATTTCTGCAATGGACAAGTAATTATTTAAAGTTCACGATTTAATTAAAGTGACATTGACTTAATTGTTCAAGTAAGGTTTATTTTATCTTTCGAATGCTTTAAGTTTAATTCTAAAGCATAAGTTAATTTATAATTCTTTATTTTTGAATTATTCTAGATTATTGTAAGTCGATTCAATTACTCCTTAGTTGATGGTAGTTGAACTCTAAATTTCCTTTTAAGCTTATCCAAACCAAACTTTCTTTGGTGCAGACTTGTTATCAAATACTGAGATGATCAACCTTATTTAATAGGGGATTACCATGCGAAAGCGTTAAGATGTTTGTGCACAATACATGGTACGAAGGGCTGATCCCCTGAGTACGAGTTAAGAGTCCATATAGTCTAAAAGACTGTTAAATATTTTAAATAGAAATGTTTAATAACCTAGGACAAAGTTCAAGGTCTTATGACCCTCAGATGATTTCTACATTCAAAATTCTAAATGTTCATGAAAGAATTTTTATTCAATTCTTTATTATTGATGAGAGAAAAGTATTCAAATCTTTTGAAGTTATTCAGTTTATATCATCACTATTATTGTTATTATTCCAAGTGAGCTTTTGTTTGCTCACTCTTGCAATTAAATAACCATTGCAGCTAAAGTCAAGAATGTTGACGCACCGTCAACAAGTAAAGAAAAAAGCAAGATGAACAAGTGAAGACTTGTTTATGTTTATGTTTATTATGATTGTAATAAGACTTGATTATGTTATATTTTATTTTCTGCACTTATTTGTTTATGTTAAGGTTAGATTAAACTTGGGATATTTTGATTAAGGTTGTAATCCTGTTATAAGGAAGATTTTTATTTAATTATTAGGTTGTAATTTATTTTGCATTCCTTATTATTGGGCAGTAGTTGTATTTCAGTTATACAGTGAACACCAAATCTCGTGGAAATGAAGTACCCGGATTTGGGGGTGTCACACAGACACTCTTCCCTTAGCTTTAATGACTGAGTTGATTACCCGCTGAGGTAGGTACAACGGGGTTTCCTTTGGTATAATAGCAATGTGGTTTGATGTTGATCCTTCATCTTTCCCATAGTTCCATGGGACTTTCTTCAAGCTGACTACAGGATATTGCAGTCTTAATGGCAAGATTAGAGGCTCGAGCGCAACCACTTTCACATGATTATTTCCTTCTTGGACCCCTTTTCCTTACAGTATCAGGGGTGTTATGGCTAGATCCTTCTCACAGAAAATGACAGCCACTACTTCTTTCAGATTCCTTGCTATGGGAAGAAAGATTGCTTCCTCACCATGATGGCCATAATCTTAGTTTACCTTCATCAGTTCACCGCTTTCAATCAGATTTTGAATCAGGTGACAAAGTCCCCAACAATCCTCTGTGTCATGACCAGGCGTGTTGGAATGATATTGACAGATCCTATTCGGTTTGAACTTCCTGGATCGAAGGTCCACCGAGGGTAATAATTATGTGACTATCCCCTCAGTTGATCAGTATTTGGAGGATTTTTTTCATAGGATGATTCAAATTAATGAAATTCCTTTTGAAGGAAAATTCCCTGTTGGCTTGGAACTTTTCCTCCTTAGCAACTTTGTCTGCCCAGGATTCACACTCATGAAATCGGTAATGATCCCTCATAGCGATGGGACTACTTTTAAAAGTAGGAAGATTTGCTTCCTGTTGGTTGGTCTGATTTATTAATTTCCTTGTTATCTGATGTTGATAAACCACCAGCTCTGCCAGTTGTCCAACCTGTTCCTTGAAGGTCCCCAGATCATCGTAATCTACTAGAAGGGAAATTAATCTGATCTTTTAATTGGAGCGGATCTGAGTGGTGCCTTTCCTGAGCCTCGCAGGATTAGTCTCCTTTGAGTCCAGTAATCAATCATCGACGGGTTCGCCTCCTGGTGGAGGAATCACAGAGCATACATTCACATACGTTTCTCACCGTATGAAATGAGGACATTGTGCGAAGCACTAATATAAAGCAGTAAAGCATTTATTTGCATCCTTTCAATGTAAACACATCATCCACACACACGCAGATAAAAAGAGAAATTTTGAAAAGATTTGAAGTGCGACTTAGGCCTTCTACTGTCCCCAGCAGAATCGCCACCTGTCGACGTTGGGAAAATCTTCGGGCAGATATTCCTTTCCCTAATTGATGGTAGTATGTTAGTATTTCCCCCGTCTTTTATGATATTAGGGGATATGTGATAACATTTATAGAAATATGCTAGGGAGAAATCATGTAATGAAACGATTAGCATATGAATATAAATGAAACTTATTTCAGAAACGTGTTATAAATTTATTCTTTTAGTATTAAAAGGAATACTTTAGTAATATAACTGAGTAATAATGAAATGAAAATTTGTGATGCAGATCATGGCACCATGACGTAGATTGACTGCACCCGAAGAATCAGTTAATAACGAGAGGGAACAAGTAGATCCGATCCAGAAACTGGTAGACTTGTTAGGAGAAGCTCTAAGGGGAAGGAACAACGAACCTGTTCGCCCAAACCCTCAAGCTTGTACCAGTAACAACCTTCAAAGACTTTAGAAGCGTAGGACCCCCAGAGTTCGAGGGTACCACCAACCCAATCATCGCGCAAACCTGGATCAAGGAGATCGAGAAGGCTTTCACTATAGCTTGTGTGGGCGAAGACCAGAAGACGATGTTTGCTACATACATGATGAGAGGAGAAGCGAACTATTGGAGGGAGGCAAATCAGCAGAGAGCTAGAGAAGGGATGACAACATGGGATAAGTTTAAGACGCTGTTATTCGAGAACTACTTCCCGAAGAGCATGAAGAACCAAATGGAAGTGATGTTTTTAGAACTGAAACAAGGTGACATGACGGTGGCGCAGTACGTAGCTAAGTTTAATGAACTAGCGCGATTTGCGGAACACCAAGTAGAAGATGAGGAAAAGAAGGCAAGACGATTCGAACAAGGGTTGAAGTCGTGGCTGTTTAATAAGGTATCAGTTCTTCAAATTAATTCCTTTGCGACATTGCTGGAGAAGGCGATCATTGCGGAAGGTGGCAGTGAGGCCTGAAGTCTGTATAACAAGGAGAAGAAAGGAAAGAATACTGGAGGAGAGAACCGTACTGGAGGGAGCAGTAGCGGAGGAAGTAACTTGGGAAAGAGAAAGTGGGAGAATAACAACAACAACAAATAAGGCGGGAGTCACCAAGGGAGTTTTAAGAAAAGGAGTGAGACTTGTAATAAGTGCGGGAGAAGTCATCAGGGGGAGTGCTGGAAAGGAAAGAGCAAGTGTTATAATTGTGGCCAGGAGGGACACATATCACCGAATTGCCCAAAACCGAAGAAAATCAGGGGGTGCTTTGTATGTGGCTCCACGAAGCACCGAATTAAGGACTGCCCGAAGAAGGGAAGTGGCGGAGGTGGCAGCCAACAAGGGGGAAACAAGCTGATGATCGGCGGACCGGCACAATCCAACCGCCCAACCGCCAGAACTTTTAACATGACCGTCTAGGACGCAGTGGCTGCGAAGGACGTGGTGTCAGGTATAATCCCAATCAATGATATAAATACTTATGTATTATTTGATTCGGGTGCCACCTGTTCTTTTGTATCTGAAGAATTTGCTAGTAGACTTAACACACCCCGAGAACGATTAGAAAATCCCTTGAATATAGAAGTTGTGAATAAAGAAGTAATCCCTATAGAATACGTTTATCAAAATTGTCGCGCAAACATTAGAGGACATGAACTAAGCGTAGACTTGATTCCTATTAGATTGGGAGAATTTGACGTAATACTAGGAATGGATTGGTTATATAACCATGCTGCAATAATTGACTATCAGAATAAATGTGTGAACCTTCAGACTCTGAGTAATTCTAAGGTAGTATTTTATGGTAGCTCATCGCTTAAGCAATCGTGTTGCATTACGATGATGCAGGCCAAGAAATTGTTAAGGAAATGATGTGTAGGTTATTTATCTTACATTATAGATACTCGGAAAAAGGGAGTAGAAATTAAGGATATATTCGTAGTGAATGAATTTCAAGATGTATTTCCAGACGATCTGCCTGGTCTTCCGCCAGAAAGAGAAATCGAATTCGTGATAGACTTAGCACCGGGAACGACATCGATTTAGAAAGCTCCATATCGTATGGCGCTGGTAGAAATGAAGGAATTGATGATACAACTGCAAGAGTTATTGGATAAGGGTTATATTCGACCGAGTGTGTCCCCTTGGGGAGCACTAGTGTTATTCGTTAAGAAAAAGGACGGATCGATGAGGCTCTGTATCGATTATCGAGAATTGAACAGCGTAACGATTAAGAACAGATATCCGCTACCAAGGATAGATGATTTATTTGATCAGCTGAAAGGAGCGAAGTGCTTTTTGAAGGTAGACCTTAGAACGGGATATCACCAACTGAAGGTACGGGATGAGGACATACCAAAGACTGCGTTTCGAACCTGTTACGGACATTACGAGTTTTTGGTAATGTCATTTGGATTGACTAACACTCTGGCAACATTCATGGACTTGATGAACCGAGTTTTCAAGCCATACTTGGACAAATTCGTAGTAGTTTTCATCGACGACATCTTGATTTACTCAAAGACGGAAGAAGAGCACGCCGAACATCTAAAGATTGTTTTGGAAGCACTAAGGAAGGAGAAGATGTATGCGAAGTTTTCAAAGTGTGAATTTTAGATGGAGAAGGTTTAATTCTTAGGTCACGTGGTGGATAAGAATGGAATCTCAGTAGACCCTGCGAAGGTAGAAGCAGTAAGTAATTGGGAACAACCGAGAACACCGACGGAGGTGAGAAGTTTCTTAGGGTTAGCTGGGTACTATCGAAGATTTATTCAAGATTTTTCTAAGATAGAAACTCCGTTGACCAATCTGACGAGGAAGATGGTGAAGTTTGTATGGGCAGACAAATGTGAAGGAAGTTTTCAAGAGTTGAAGAAGAGATTGAGCGAAGTGCCTGTGTTATCACTACCAGATGATGCGGGAAATTTTGTGGTGTATAGTGACACATCGCACAAGGGACTGGGCTGTGTGCTCATGCAACATGGCAAGGTCATTGCGTATGCATCACAATAATTGAAGGATTACAAAAAATGATACCCTACTCACGACTTAGAGTTAGTGGCAGTAGTTTTTGCTTTAAAGATATGGAGGCATTATTTGTACGGAGAGAAATGTGAGATATATACGGACCACAAGAGTCTGAAATATATCTTCACACAGAGGGAGTTGAATATGCGGCAGAGAAGGTGGTTAGAATTAATCAAAGACTATGACTGCGATATTCTTTATCACCCGAAAAAGGCAAACGTGGTTGCCGACGCTCTGAGTAGAAAAGGAAGGGAGAAATTTTTTCGTTTGACAACTCAGGAAGAGTTGATAAGAGAGATGGAAAAATTAGAAATAGAGGTGAAAGGAACAGAGAGGTCTGAAGAGAAGTTATTCGTAATAGAAGCTCGTCCAACCTTGTTGGATAAAGTAAAGGAATCACAAGAGAAAGATGAAGAGTGCGAGAAAATCAAAAAGAGGATTGCAGAAAATAAAGAAGAAAGATTCTGAAGGGATAGAGACGGTATTTTGAGATTTGAAGGAAGAGTGTGGGTACCAGCGATAACCGAGTTAAGGGAAGAGATTTTACATGAGGCACACAATACGACGTATTCCGTTCATCCGGGAGGCACAAAGATGTACCGAGACTTGAGGAAACATTTTTGGTGCCCCAATCTGAAACGGGAAGTCGTAGAGTACGTTAGGAGATGTTTGACTTGCCAACGCGTTAAAGTAGAGCATCAGCGGCCGAGTGGTTTACTACAACCGTTGGAAATACCGGAGTGGAAATGGGAGCATATTACGATGGACTTCGTGGTAGGACTTCCAGTTATGTATAAAGGTTATGATGCCATTTGGGTTATCGTGGATCGACTTACAAAGACCGCACATTTTCTACCAATCAAGATCCGCTACAGTTTGAGTCAGTTAGCAAGCCTATACGTAAAGGAGATTATTTTACGACATGGAGTGCCGGTGTCAATTGTCTCTGATCGAGATCCGCGCTTCACGTTAAATTTTTGGAAGAGTTTGCAAGAGAGAATGGGAACGCATTTGAGGTTGAGTACTGCATACCATCCTCAGACAGACGGGAGTGAGCGAACAATACAAACGCTAGAGGACATGCTTAGGACTTGCGTGATGGACTTCAAGGGAAATTGGGACGACCACCTACCCTTAATAGAATTAGCATATAACAATAGTTACCATGCAAGTATCGGCATGCCACCGTACGAAGCTCTTTACGGAAGAAAGTGCAGAATGCCATTGTGTTGGGATGAAGTCGAAGAGCGACGAATACTCGGACCAGAGTTAGTACAACAAACCGCGGACGTGGTGACAATGATATGAGCCAGATTAGTAGCAGCTCAAGAACGTTAGAAAAAGTACGCAGATTTGCATAGGCAGGACCGAGACTTTAAAGTCGACAGTTTTGTATTCTTGAAAGTATCTCCATGGAAGGGAAAGATCCGTTTCGACAAGAAAGGAAAGTTGAGTCCAAGATTCATAGGTGTTGGGTTTGTACGAAATCGTGATGCAATCAAATTGCAAAAATTAGCGGAAGCATGGTATATCAGAGTTTAAAAAAATTTCTACAAAACCATTATCCGAATCATCCTTTATGCAAATTATTAATTTAAAATGATAAATAAGAAGTTATGGAATCATACCCTTGTAAAACGAAGCTTCCACAAGTACGAGTTCAACTCCTTGTTCTTCGTGATCTCCTTGAATTTCCGGGTTAGATTCCTTCCTTTGATCAACGTTAGCCACCCAAGTGTTTGGCCTCTAGAGGTGATCCACCAAGGAAGATGAATTATCAAGAAGGAGGGTGGTTGGCTTAGTTTTCTATCCTCTATAGAAAAAGAGTACTCTCCAACAATTGAAATTTCATCAATCAATATCTATTATAAGACTCATCTTATATAGATATTGGTCAACCCTTCTAATCCTATTAGACATGGGATTTCTTTTAATTAATTAAACTCCTTTAATTAATTTAGGCTTCCCACCACATGGGAATAATTAATTAAATTTATTTAATTAATTTATCTCCTAATCTTATTAGGAATAAATGAGAGTACTAATATTAAATTAATTACTAAACTCCGTTAGAAATTAAAATAATAATAATTGTAATAATATTAATAAGAATCCTCTTATTAATTTATATTTAATATTTTCAAAATATTAAATAATAAACATTAAGCTATTTAATTTATTCTATCACTATAGATTAAATTAATTATACTTAATGCATTATTACGATTATGCCATTACCTTCTTAAATTATTATTCTTCCTTTTATGGTGTGACCCTTTAGGTTCTCTATATTAAACCGGTTGTGAATAAATCAATTAGAACAATTCTAATCTTATTTAAATAAATAAATTAAACTAATAATCTATTTAAATAAATAATATTTATTCTACAATAGGGATAAGCCTCCCTAGCGATCAACGACTTTTCAGATAATATAGATTTCAACATTAATCATAAAAGAACCTGTGAGTAAATAGTTACCATACAATTCAATCCTTCCACCATACAATGTCCCAATTAAATATAAGATATGAATTTACTGTCAAGTCTTATTTTATTTAATTATATGTATTTCGATTAGAAAATGCACAACTCCAAATAATACAAATTAGAAACTCCTTTCTAATTTTATTTTACCTTGGCCAATGATTCCTGGGTTGTCATTTAATGAATCACATAGGACATATCTCCTCTTTTACTAGAGGTGGTAGATTCTTTATTGATCATTCATTATCTCCATATGTAACTCATTATACCCAAGCATACCCTTTTATATACCCTAAAGGACTTTAAGGAATAAGTCAAAGTATAATTCATTACATACAACATACTATGATGATCTCAAGTCCAAGGATCACTTGTTCTACTATCACATTAGGAATTCCTATTGACAGGCGAGTAAAACTCCATTAGGTATTTCATAGCGAGTCACGTTCAGTGAACTTATTCTCCAATAAGCACCTACATACTTGCTTTTGTGTCTCCACACAAATGATCATGAGATCAATCATCCTCATCCAATGAGCAAGCAACATATGTACCAATCTATCCGGATTTACTAATCCCCTTTTTAGTAATCCCATGATTGGGAACTATTTTAGTTTTAGAGCTTCCTAAGAATTTAGATCTCATTAGCATGATCATCATCATGATTCTAAAAGCATTGCTTAAAACTATGGGTTATTTACATATTATAAAAACAGCACCATGTAGATAATTAAATGCCTTTAATAAATGAATATTTTATTAATAAATAAATAAGATTGTTTACAAAGTACGTGCTTTATCATCATACATGATTGGCTTGTATGCACACTACTATCAATCTCCCACTTGCACTAAAGCCAATCTCCATGGTATCTTATACCCATCTTCTCTAAGTGACGATCAAACTGCTGTTGTGTTAAAGCTTTAGTAAATGGATCTGCAATGTTGTCTTGAGAGTCTACACGCTCCAAGGTGACGTCTCCTCTTTCAATGATCTCCCTGATCAAGTGAAATCGCCGCAACACGTGTTTAGATTTTTGATGAGACCTTGGTTCCTTAGCCTGTGCAACTGCTCCTGTGTTGTCACAGTAAACGGGAACTGCTTCTCCAATGCTATGAACCATACCAAGTTCAGTTATGAACTTCTTCATCCAAACAGCTTCCTTTGCAGCTTCACTTGCAGCTATATACTCTGCCTCTGTCACTGAATCAACAACTGTTTGCTGCTTGGAACTCTTCCAACTCACTGCGCCTCCGTTCAAGGTAAAAACATACCCCGAAATAGATTTACTGTCATCTTGGTCCGTTTGAAAACTTGAGTCTGTGAAGCCCTCGAGTTATAATTCAGACCCACCGTAGACAAGAAAAATATCCTTAGTCCTTCTCAAGTATTTTAGGATATTCTTCACTGCCTTCCAGTGCTCTTCTCCTGGATTCGACTTGTATCTGCTCGTTACACTAAGTGCATGAGCAGCATCCGGTCTAGTACATATCATACCGTACATGATAGATCCTATTGCAGAAGCATAAGGGATCTTACTCATACGGGCTCTCTCCTCAGGTGTCTTTGGGGCCTATTTCTTGGAGAGATGTATTCCATGGCTCATCGGCATAAAACCTCTTTTGGAATCTTCCATGCTAAATCTCTTTAGCATTGCATCAATGTACGTTCCTTGGGATAAACCAAGCATCCTTTTAGATCTATCTCTATAGATCTTTATCCCCAAAATATAGGATGCTTCTCCCAAGTCCTTCATGGAGAAGTGTTTAGATAACCAGATTTTAATCGATTATAGCATAGGAATGTCATTCCCTATCAGTAATATATCATCAACATATAAAACAAGGAATGAAACTACGCTCCCACTAACCATCTTGTACACACATGGTTCATCGTCGTTTTTGATAAAATCAAACTCTTTGATTGTCTCATCAAAACGAATGTTCCATCTACGAGAAGCTTGCTTCAATCCATAAATGGATCGTTGCAGCTTATAGACTTGATTTGTTCCAACCTTTGAAACAAATCCCTCTGGCTGTGTCATATACACATCCTCCTCAAGTTTCCCATTGAGGAAGGCCGTTTTCACGTCCATCTGCCAGATCTCATAGTCGTTATAAGCTGCAATCGCAAGCAAAATCCGAATGGACTTGAGCATAGCTACTGGTGAAAAGGTTTCATCATAGTCAACTCCTTGTCTTTGTTTGAAATCTTTTGCAACCAGTCGGGCCTTATAGGTCTCTACCTTGCCGTCCGCTCCAGTCTTTCTTTTAAAGACCCATTTACACCCAATAGGCTTAATGCCTTCAGGTGGTGAAACCAAAGTCCATACTTTGTTTTCATACATGGAGTCCATTTTGGATTTCATAGCTTCAAGCCATTTTCCTGAGTCTTTATTACTCATAGCCTGTTCGTAATTCAATAGATCATCATCATTCATGATGTGTACCTCATCGTCATCCTCTATAACGAATCCATACCACTCAGGTATCTTCGGTACTCTTCCAGATTTACGAACAGGGTGTGGTATAGTAGGTTCTTCTACTTGGTCAGGTACCTGACTTTGATCCGTGGTAATTTATGGTTCTTGAACTTCTTCAAGATATATCTTACTCCCACTGACCCCTTCATGGATAAACTCCTTTTCCAAGAAGGCAGCATATTTCGCAACAAACACCTTTTGATCAGTTGGATGATGGAAATAATACCCTAAAATTTCTTTAGGGTATCCCACAAATCTACACTTATCGGATTTAGTCTGTAGCTTATCATTTTCAAACTTTTTGACATAAGCTGGGCAACCCCAAGTCTTAACATGCTTAAGATTTGGTTTCCTCCCCTTCCATATCTCATATGGAGTCTTTGGGGCGGATTTGGTAGGTACCTTGTTAAGTAGGTATGCAGCCATTTCTAGGGCATATCCCCAGAAAGAAATTGGAAGGTCGGTAAAACTCATCATGGATCGAACCATGTCCAACAGTGTTCGATTTCTCCTTTCAGATACTCCATTTAACTGTGGTGTACCTGGAGGAGTCCATTGTGAGATTATACCATTTTCTTTGAGACAATTGAGAAACTCACCGCTTAAGTATTCTCCACCTCGATCTGATCTAAGTATCTTTATACTCTTACCCGTTAGTTTCTCTACTTCACTTCTGAACTCTTTGAACTTTTCAAATGATTCTGACTTGTATTTCATTAAATACACATATCCAAATCTTGAGTGATCATCAGTGAAAGTAATAAAATAAGAATACCCACCCCGTGCACTTGTTGTCATAGGTCCACAAACGTCTGTGTGAATCAATGCCAACAACTCTGTAACTCTTTCTCTTTTTCCACTAAAAGGAGATTTAGTCATTTTACCCATGAGACAAGATTCACAAGTTGGATATAATTTATAATCAGATAACTCAAGGAGCCCATCTTTATGCAACTTGGATAATCTTGTTTCATTGATATGACCGAGTCTACAGTGCCACATGTAGGTATAATTAATATCATCTCTTTTCCTTTTCTTAGTTTGTTCAATTTGAAAAATATTTTCTTGTAAGTCAAGTGTATAAAGTCCATTTCGCAAATTTCCAACACCATATAAAACATCGTCTTTATAAATAGAACAACTATTGTTCTTTATAACAACGTTAAATCCTTCCATATCTAATACAAAAATTGAAATAATATTTTTAATAATATTCGGAACATAATAACAATTATTAAGATAAATGGACTTTCCTGAAGGCATTGCTAAATAATAAGTTCCTACAGCTAATGCAGCAACCTTTGCTCCATTCCCCACTCGTAGGATCACCTCATCATTGTTCAGCTTTCTACTTCTGACCAGTCCCTTCACATTATTACATATGTGAGAACCACAGCCGGTATCCAATACCCAAGTAGAATTTTGACTTTCTGAAAAATTAATTTCAATCATGAACAAACCTTGATTGGAAGTCGAAGCTTCTCCAAGCTTCTTCTTTGCCAGAAACTTCTTGCAGTTCCTCTTCCAATGACCCGGCTCGTTGCAATGGAAGCACATTCCTTTGCTAGCTGGATCAGATTTCTTTTGTTCCTTTATGTTCACTTTGCCCTTGGTCATCCGAAATCGGAAGAGCTCCTTAGATATCTCATATCTAGCAGTCCTACTTTGTTCACCATACAACTCCTTGAGGTGAATCAACATAGTAGGAGCATCCATGTTTTCGTGCTGATGCTGAAGCTCGTTATTCATGGATGCAAGCATGATGCATTGAGCCACAGATGCATCATCTTGCCACTTTACAATGGTGGCAATCTCTTCCTCAGAGGCTGTTTCTGGAACAGTTCCAGGGACAGGTGAGTTTAGGACATAAGAAATCTTTTCAGCAGTGAGAACTATTCTCAGATTTCTTAGCCAGTCCGTATAATTCGGCCCGGTAAGCTTATTAGCATCAAGTATGCTTCGCAGTGAAATTAGTGATTTTGACATTTTTAAAATTCTGCATGTGAAAAACAACATTTTAGCAAACATTCATTTTATTAATTTTGCATACCAAAATAAATTTAGGTTTTTATTTTAAATTGGTATCTCCCACTATTTTTATCAAACTATATTACCCTCACTTATATAGTTCAGCAACATCTAATTAAAGATTTGCTAGTGAGAATAAGGATCCCATTTCAAATGTATATAACCTTGTGGATAGCACAACAAGCGATATACAAATAAATAGGTAGACAACTCTTGTCAATTACATCACTATATAACTCCTTTTATTTTGCCTCTTAAATCATAATGGTCAAGTGTGTGCACATCCGAACTAAAATGGTTTAAGTTAAGTCCAGCCTAGCACTTCCATAAATTCAAAAAGAAAAATGTTCGTCCTTGTGGATAGCACAACAAGACTAGATCGTTCAATTTTCTTGATAAGCATCAAATGTGATTAATTAACATCTTAAATACGCAATACTCGCCTTGTGGATAGCACAACAAGCTCATATTAAATATTTAATACTCTATTAATTTATCATGCTAGAAGGCGACGTTCGATATTCCAAATATCATTTGAACGCTTCGGACTTAATATTATTTCTTTGAGGGGTTTGTTATTATTTGTCTCATCTTGTTTAGCGCGCATGCACATATATATATAAAATACGCGTCATTTTATTAAACATGCGAAGCATGTTTGCATAAAATATAATATATATGATATTTAGCATGCAATATAGAATATTATATTCTACCTGGATTGATTATGGACTTTTATTCTAGTTTGGTTCATTAGAGCCACCAAGTGAACCAAAAGGTCAAACCTAGGAGTGCAAGAATTTAAATTTAAATATAACTATTACATTTAAACCCGGGCTCCATACAAACGGGTCTTCACGCGCTCCTTGCTCCTTGGTCTCCAATTTCTTCAAGATAATTCTAACTATTTCTATTACATTAAACTATTTAATTTAAATAGAAACCTTGATCAGCAGTCAAGGGGAAGTACATAGGAGGGAGATAGAATTTTACATCAAGAAAAAAAAAATTAGAGAAGACGAGGTACACAGACCTCATTTAATAAAACCCATTCATTCAAGCATTCAACTAAAATAAAATCCAATCACATTGGTCAAATAGTCCATAATCAATCCTCATTTATTATCATACATATCACCATATATATCAATAAATAAATATTTATCTCATGAATTAAAACACTCCATATATATATGAGTATTATTTAATGGGCAATTTTAAATTGCATGAAATCCAATTTCAAGATTAAAATAAACTCTTTATTTTAATTATAAAATTATTTAGAATATAATATATAAATATATCATATATATATATATATATATAAAATATAAATTCACATTTATTTTTTTAAAAGAAGTCACCTTCTTTTATTAAAAGAGTCCTGCAAGTTTATTAAAAGAGTCATTTCCTGATGGGTCATCTTCTTTTTGAAGTAAGAAAGAGACAACACATTTTCTTTGCAGAATTCAAGATTAGCACCAAAAAAAAAAAATTATGATTCGTCCCAAAAAAAAAACGACATTTTTTTTTCTTAAAAAAAATAATTTTATACAATAAAATTATACCCAATAAATTATTTCAAATATATACCCATATGTATATGAAATCAAAAATAAATTAATAATTGCATAAAGGTTTGGCTCTGATGCCACTGTTGGGTTTGTACGAAATCGTGATGCAATCAAATTGCAAAAATTAGCGGAAGCATGGTATATCAGAGTTTAAAAAAATTTCTACAAAACCATTACCCGGATCATCCTTTATGCAAATTATTAATTTAAAATGATAAATAAGAAGTTATGGAATCATACCCTTGTAAAACGGAGCTTCCACAAGTACGAGTTCAACTCCTTGTTCTTCGTGATCTCCTTGAATTTTCGAGGTTGGATTCCTTCCTTTGATCAACGTTAGCCACCCAAGTGTTTGGCCTCTAGAGGTGATCCACCAAGGAAGATGAATTATCAAGAAGGAGGGTGGTTGGCTTAGTTTTCTATCCTCTATAGAAAAAGAGTACTCTCCAACAATTAGAATTTCATCAATCAATATCTATTATAAGACTCATCTTATATAGATATTGGTCAACCCTTCTAATCCTATTAGACATGGGATTTCTTTTAATTAATTAAACTCCTTTAATTAATTTAGGCTTCCCACCACATGGGAATAATTAATTAAATTCATTTAATTAATTTATCTCCTAATCTTATTAGGAATAAATGAGAGTACTAATATTAAATTAATTACTAAACTCCTTTAGAAATTAAAATAATAATAATTGTAATAATATTAATAAGAATCCTCTTATTAATTTATATTTAATATTTCCAAAATATTAAATAATAAACATTAAGCTATTTAATTTATTCTATCACTATAGATTAAATTAATTATACTTAATGCATTATTACGATTATGCCATTACCTTCTTAAATTATTATTCTTCCTTTTATGGTGTGACCCTTTAGGTTCTCTATATTAAACCGGTTGTGAATAAATCAATTAGAACAATTTTAATCTTATTTAAATAAATAAATTAAACTAATAATCTATTTAAATAAATAATATTTATTCTACAATAGGGATAAGCCTCCCTAGCGATCAACGACTTTTCAGATAATATAGATTTCAACATTAATCATAAAAGAACCTGTGAGTAAATAGTTACCATACAATTCAATCCTTCCACCATACAATGTCCCAATTAAATATAAGACATGAATTTACTGTCAAGTCTTATTTTATTTAATTATATGTATTTCGATTAGAAAATGCACAACTCCAAATAATACAAATTAGAAACTCCTTTCTAATTTCATTTTACCTTGGCCAAGGATTCCTGGGTTGTCATTTAACGAATCACATAGGACATATCTCCTCTTTTACTAGAGGTGGTAGATTCTTTATTGATCATTCATTATCTCCATATGTAACTCATTATACCCAAGCATACCCTTTTATATACCCTAAAGGACTTTAAGGAATAAGTCAAAGTATAATTCATTACATACAACATACTATGATGATCTCAAGTCCAATGATCACTTGTACTACTATCACATTAGGAATTCCTATTGACAGACAAGTAAAACTCCATTAGGTATTTCATAGCGAGTCACGTTCAGTGAACTTATTCTCCAATAAGCACCTACATACTTGCTTTAGTGTCTCCACACAAATGATCATGAGATCAATCATCCTCATCCAATGAGCAAGCAACATATGTACCAATCTATCCGGATTTACTAATCCCCTTTTTAGTAATTCCACGATTGGGAACTATTTTAGTTTTAGAGCTTCCTAAGAATTTAGATCTCATTAGCATGATCATCATCATGATTCTAAAAGCATTGCTTAAAACTATGGGTTATTTACATATTATAAAAACAGCACCATGTAGATAATTAAATGCCTTTAATAAATGAATATTTTATTAATAAATAAATAAGATTGTTTACAAAGTACGTGCTTTATCATCATACATGATTGGCTTGTATGCACACTACTATCAATAGGACCATTCGAGATACTGAAGTGAGTGGGCGAAGTGGCATACAAAGTTGCATTACCATCCGAGTTGGAGCACATCCACAACGTGTTCCACATTTTTGTGTTGCGACCGTACAAGGCCGACTGCAAGCACGTGATTTCTTACGAACCTATTCAAGTGGAGAAGAACTTGGCGTACGAAGCAATTCCTATCCAGATATTAGATAGGAAAGAGCAAACCTTAAGAAATAAAGTTATTTCATCTGTAAAAATACTTTGGCGTAACCACGATGTCGAGGAGGCTACGTGGGAGGATAGGATGATGAGGGATTATCCCCATCTATTTGTTTAACCTTGTAGCAATTTCGAGACGGAATTTTTATAAGGGGATGAGGATGTAATACCCGAGGATTTCTGAATATTAATAAATGAATATATTAATGGAAATGAGAATTTATTTAAATATAAATGATGAGATGAGTTAACTCAATTATATTAAATTAAATATTTATAATAATTGAAAAATTGTGGAGTTTGCGATAAACTCGTTGAATGCCTTGTGTGGAACAGTGATGAGAAATATTAATAATTATATTAATTAACGAAGGAATTATTAAGTGAACAATTAATCTATATTAATTGTTAATTGTTATTATAGAATATTAATTAATTGTTATAGAATATTAATGATGATTAGTTAACGATATGTGATTATTATTATTGCAAGAGACATGATAATAATAAGCAACGTATTTATAAATATAATAAGATTTATATTTATTTAACGTGATAATTAATCATGTAAATGTTAGTTAATTATTATGGTAATTAATAATCAATAGCAGAATAGATTAATTAATATTATTGTTAATTAATCAATAAGATGAATAATTTATTTATTTGACATTATGAATAATAAAACAAATAAGTAAGTTATTAATATAATAAGATTATATTAATTGTTTTGTGCAAGTGTGCAATACTTGAATATATAAAGTATATGGAATACAACTATATTATATAGTGTAGAGAAACACTTAAGTGTGACCATGCAAGTATATATAAACTATAGTGCAATGTGATTATACTACACATAGAAACCATATATTAAGATTTATTAAGTTACATATCAAGGCCTATGTGACAATGTGAGTGTGTATACAATAAAATAATATATCATGGATATGTTGTAAACAATTGTTGATTAATAGAATGCAATAATAAAGGAGATAATGTAATGTGATAACATCCGAGTAAATTATAACGGTATGATAAAATGTACATGGATTATATATGTACAAATTACATTTACTACATTGAAATAACATTTAGTTGAATCACATTATGACATTAAACTATAACCTAAGTGTAGATACTATGTATAAACATAAGTATTGTAAATACCCATGTTGACCAATGAATAAGCTGCATTCTCTTGTCCCATAATAAGGGTCACCCCTCATTCTCCCTCACACGTGAAATACTCAAGGCTATGTTACTCCCTACCATCTCAAAATTAGCAACTTAGATAATCATTATGCAATGGGGAGTGGTTATAATGATGGAATCCAACCACTAATTACCTACCCTTTGATAACCTTCATGCATTCCTATAATCCGTTAGTTTGATTTGGGATATAACTGCATTGTCTGTGTAAGGATTCTTTTATAAATAGCAGCCATGTTACAAATATACCCTGCCAGTTTTTCTGTAAAATGTACATTCGAAAGACCTTAAAACGGTTATCCGGGTTTAAGGTCTCAATATAATGAGAATATGGTTTGTCGTGTCAGAGTCACTCCGATGGCTGTCATGCCCATGAGAAGATCGGCACTTGTATATATTCTGTGGTCGAGGATGCTTTGCAGCCCGACTATCACCATTCAAATTGAGACAAAAGGCTGAAAAGATAAAACTGAAGTATCGTCATGCTTCAATTCCTATGTTAGCATAAGGGTTTGAAAACCTGCTTTCTAAACATCATTTTAATAATCTTGTCTAAAAAAGAGACTTTTGCAAATCAAATCAAACCCTTCGAGGTTCAACGAAGCATATCCATGCTTTCAAATCAATCAAACATAGGCCCAATTTCTTCCAGCATTCACACACACATTGTAGATTTAAAAGGGAAATATTGAAAAGATGTGGTACCGTGTTTACACGGGAGTTGTAGGTTGCCTAACACCTTCCCCACACTTAACCAAGCCCCTGAACTTAGAACTTCGATTTCAAAGATCAAGTTTCGACAGCGTCCAGCAATTGGGCCTCTTTTCAAACAAAACTCGGTTGAGTTGGTACAACCATTTCAACACTACCAACTGGCGACCCCTGTAAAATGTTCAAATCGTCGACATGATACATGTTGGCATTTTCCTAAAAAAAACCCTTCAAAACCTTTTTCACAATAAAAAGAATAAGGGTAGACAAAACTTAGGAAGAGAGAAAGATTCGGGTCCAACTCGACTCGGATTTTTTTCCAACGTCGACAGGTGGCGACTCTGCTGGGGACAGTAAAGGGCTTAGGCCGCGCTTAAATCTTTTCAAAATTTCCCTTTCATATCTGCGTATGTATGAATGTTGTGTCTTTACATTGAATGAATACGTGAATGCTTCGTCTTTACATTGAATGAATGTGAATGAATGCTTTCCTGCTTTATATTAGTGCTTTGCACAAATATTAGTGCTTCGTACCAATGTCATCATATGCATACGGTGAGACGCGATGTATGTGAATGTATGTTGTGTGATTCCTCCACCAGGAAGCAAACCCGTTGGTGACAGAGTAATGTCTTCGAGGACGGCTAAGTCTTCGGGGCTCATGAAAAAGCACCACTCAGATCCGCTCTAGTTGAAAGATCGGATTAATTTCCCCTCTAGTAGATTGCGATGATCTGGGGACCTTCATGCCGAAAAGCCGCGAGAGTAACCTAAGATAGGTAAGCCTATGGGAAGCTTCTTCATGCCTTCCTCTTTCAATTCAATGTAAAGTTTTCAATTACAATGTAAATGTCCTAATGTACATTCCATGTTTTGTAAATCTTGTCATATTATCCTGTCATCAAAATAAATGACCTCTGTTTTGCAGGATAAGATTAAAAAACCATAAAAACATATCGTGGCATGCATCCTATCCATACCTACCTCAGGAAATTGACACGCCTACGTTTTGTTGTAGGTGAAAAATCGTTCCTGTCACTAGGTTTAAGTCTAAAAAAGCCCTAAGTCCATCTCCGGATATAGCTTCCAGTGCTCAGCCAGAATCCACCCCTGTCTCTAGGGAAGAGTTTGAAGGACTAAAGAACTAGATAGTCGAATTGGCCAGTTTCCTGAGAGAGCAAAGTAAAGCTCTTAAAGGAAAACAAGCACAGGGTCACACAGAACCAAGAACACCCGGTGGCAGTCAAGAGACCGAAAAAAATAGATACTCAGATTCCTGGACCACAGAATCAGGATACTACCAACAAAACTAGGAAAAAAGACCACTATTTGAACATCAAGCTTGTGGACGCTTCCCTTTCTGTGCTTTTACGCTGGCCTCTCTTAAGTAGGCCTGCACCTTTTAGGTTATCCGGAAGAATGGAATGACTAATGTGATGTGAAACCTCCACAAAGAAAAAGCTCCATGGACTTCTCCTTAACAAAGAGCAGGAATCTGGTGACATTCTGAAGAAAGTCCAACAGATGGAAGAAACCATCTGGTCCATCAGAGAGACTGGGGCATTTGGCAGTGTTAATTATTCAGACTTATGTATTTTTCCTAGGGCCCGTTATCCCAAAAAATTTCAAGTCCCTGATTTTGAGAAATACGATGGATTGGGAGACCCCTACACTCACTTAAAGGTGTTCATTGGAGAGCTCGGATCCTATGCAGAGGACGAGAACCTTCGAATGCAGTTATTCCAGAAAAGTTTGACCAGAGAGGCTAGAGCCTGGTATGCTCGTTTGGACAACTCTAAAATTCACAGCTGGGAATAGCTGGCACATGCCTTCCTCAATTAATACAGTTTCCAGTCTCAACTAGCTCCAAACAGATATCAAATAACCAAAATCAAGAAACAAAGTACTGAGTCATTCAGAGAATATGCTCAACGCTAGAGACGAATGGCAGCACAAGTCACTCTACCTATGACTGAGTCCGAGATAGTCATGACCTTCATCGACATTTAATAAGCTCCGTATTATAAAAGGGTCCTAGCAGGCATAGGAAAGCTATTCTCAGAAATGATCAAGCACACGACGAAATGGCAGAAATGGGGCTCAAATCTGGGAAAATAAAGGATCTGACCGCCTTAGAAGCTGTTGCTGAGCATATTCAATCTGGGAGTTATGGGAATAATCCCCGGAGGACACACAAGAATAAAGACGAAGAAGTTTTCTTAGTATTGCAAGGACAGAATCAGAGGAGCGAGTCGAGCAGTATGCCCATTCAAAGGAGGAACTATTCCCCTTGTCAAACTCTAGCCCAACCTTCAAACCCACCATTCCAGAAAAAATTGGAGGCCAAGCGTAGAAGAACTTTCACCCCCTTAGGGGATTCACTCAAGAATGTGCTAAAACTGTTGACGGCACAGAAAAATATTGTGCAACTCCTTCCACTAACCAATACCGGTGGACGAAATTTTGACCCAAGCAAAAGTGTGCCTACCATTCTAGAGCTCAGGCCATGATACACAAGACTGTTGGTCCCTCAAGCACAAAATCCAAGACTTGACTGACATTGAAGAGATTGTGGTGACCAAACCTGAGCAACCACACGTACAAGACAATCCCCTCCCTGAGCACAAAGAGGAGGGTGTTAATATGATTAGCACGCAAAATGGAGAAGGATCCAAATACCTCCGATACGTCGGAGAATCAACTCAATCTAGCCCAGACAGTTAGGAGTTATCAGAAAGGCGATTCCTGATAGAACAAGAGATAAAGTCTATCAAGGAACAGATTGGACAGTTAGCAGAGTTGGTTGTATACCAACACTAGATTACTAGACAGCTGATAAACCAGACCAACCAGTCTGAGGTAAATCCTCCCACAATAGAGATCAGTCCCATGAGGGACCATTATCGGTTTCATAAATATGAACCTTGGGTCGACAAGGTGGCTAAGGAGGAGAAGTTCCAGGTTGGTCGGGAATTCGCTTTTTAAAGGAATTTCACCAACTTGAATCAACCTATGAAAGAGATCCTCCAGATGTTAATCAATGAGGGAATGGTTACAGATTTATTACCCCCAGGTAAATCCTCGATCCAGAAAATTCAAGCCTGACAAGATCTGTTATTATCACTCCAATGCTCCCGGTCATGACACTGAAGATTGTTGGGTACTTCGTAACCTAAGTCAGAATATGATTGAAAGCGGTGAACTGATAAGAGGGAATTGGGATTATGGCCTTCCAGATGAAGAAACTCTCTTTATTCCCACTGCGTGGAGTTAGGATACTGTGGCTGTTATTTCCTGCGAGAAGGAGCTAGCCCTCACACCCCTAATGCTATCAGGGAAAGGGGTCCAAGAAACACAAAATCCTATGAAGTTGGTGGCGCCCGAACCTTTGATATTACCATTCAGACCAGTATCTAGTGATCAGTCTGAAGAGAGTCCCATGGAACTACGGGAATGATAAAGGTTCCACTTCAAACCACATTGCCATTATACCAAAGAAGAATCCATTGTACCTGCCTCAGCGGGTGGTCAAAACAGTCATCAAGGCCAAAGAAAAGGTGGCTGAAGAGAAAATTGAAGAGTTCTTCAATAAAATAGAACATAATGAAATCAAGGTGGTGCAAAATTTGAAGGATGCACCCAAGTAGATGTCCATCTTATATCTGGTCTTATCATCAGTGGATCATCGCAACATTCTGGTAAAAGTACTGGAAGAAGCCCATCTGCCAAAGACAGTGGATGCCGAGAAATTTCCGTCACGTGATAAAACACATCTTTAATAGCAATGTGATATCTTTCATTGACGATGATATACCCACAGAAGGGACATGCCATCGTAAGTCACTGCACATAGAGGTAATGTCATCAGGGTATGTGATCGGAGGTGTGCTAATAGATGGAGGGTCATCCCTAAACATCTGTCCCTACGACACCTTGGAAAGAATGAAGATTAACCCAAATCGAATCAGAACCAGTCATGTGGTCATCCGGGCTTTCGATGGATCTCACCGGGAGGCTATGGGAGAAATTGAGCTTCCTCTGGAGATTGGTTCGCACACTTTCTATGTATCCTTCCAGGTGCTCAACATCACCACCGGATACAACTTATTGTTGGGAAGGCCATGGATCCACTATGGCAGGAGCTGTTCCATCCACCCTCCATCAGTAACTCAAATACATTATCAATGGCAACCTAATCACGGTGAATGCCGAACTAGAATATCCTGTCTGCATTTAGGGAGACATGCCAGTAATTAGTCTGGATGAAGGGATTGAACCTGCTAGTTTCCAAGCCTTGGAGGTGAGAGATACTCAGTACCTACCTAGTTGGGGCACCAGCCTTGAAGCCTAAAGTCCCCCACGAAGTGATGACAGTGGGCCAGGAGATGGTATCAAGAGCCCGGTGCAAATCCTGAGTCATTCGGGGTAAACCAGATTGGGTTATTCATCTGGGTCAAACCACCGGCTTATGCTTCCACCATACTGCTGCCAAACCTCACTGATGCTGGATTTGTGAAGCCAATGAGGAAGATTCCTGCTGTTGTGTTGGCCATGTTGTTTCCTCTAATCATACCGGTAGGTGAGAGAAAAACTACAAAGCCTGAAGGTGATAACAAAAAGGGAAAAAAAAAGTTCCTGTATGAAGGACAAGACCAATTTGCTAACATGCGTGTTCTCATACACTACGAGGGTATGAATGATGATATCCCAGACAGTAACAATGAGGACCAGATCCAAGTTTTTCGCATCACGAATGGGAAATGAGGCAGTCCAATGAAAAACCCCGGCCTTATTTTGAAGGATGTTTTAGTCATCATCCGAGATGAGGCAGACGAGCACAATTCCTTGATCCTCCCTGTTCATGAGGATCTGACTCTGGACAACTGGACCAGTGCCCCTTGCCTCATTCAAAAAGGGTAAAAGGGCAAAGAATCTGTCTGCCCTGTAACATGGTTTCATTTACTGCTTGTCTTATTGCACAGCTATAGCAGTAACTTTTGTAATGCTTTGCCAAATGCTTTGTATATTTAAGCAGTTGCATATATTAAAGCGAAAGCATTTTGTTTTCAGGACTCCAAGATTGGATTTGTTTGTCCCTGTTGATGAGATGCTAACTTGTCACAATGACTACAACTTTGATGTAGAACTGAACTTCGACTTGATGGAAGTTGATAAAGAGGAGGAAGTTGACTATGAGGTGTCCGAGGAGATCAAAGAATGGGTCGAAGACAAACCCAAACCGAACATCAACCAAACCACCACTACCAATATCGGAACCTCATAAAACCTCAAAGAAATATAAATAGGCATAGACCTCACACAAGATCAAAAAGCCGACCTGCTTAAACTCCTAAGACAGTTCCAGGATGTGTTTGTATGGTTACATGAAGACATGATTGGCCTGTCTACTGATATTGTCATCCATCAAATGCCCATCAAAGATGGATTCAAGCCAGTCAAGCAAAAGCTCAGGCGATTAAAATCTGAATGGAGTCTGAAAGTTAAAGAAGAAGTTGTTAAACAATTTAAAGATGACATCATCATGGTATCAACATACCCGGAGTGGCTGTCAAACATAGTTCCCGTGCCTAAGCCCGAAGGGAAGGTACGAGTATGCATGGATTACAAGGATTTGAACAAAGCCTGCGTAAAGGATAATTTCCCGGTACCTTTCATCCACATCTTAATAGACAACACGATGCAGTACGACATGTATTCTTTTATAGATTGCTTTGCTGGTTACCATCAAATCATGGTTGCTAAAGAAGACGGGGAGAAAACAACTTTTATCACTCCCTGGGGTACCTTCTGTTACAGACGTTTGTCCTTCGGCCTCATCAATGCCGGTGCCACATATCAGCGAGCCGTGATGGCCCTATTTCATGATATGATGCATAAATAGATAGAGGTTTATGTGGATGACATCATCATCAAATCTCGGAAGGAGGATGATCACATCAACCATCTCAAAAATATGTTCAACAGGTTGCGCAAGTACAACCTCAAATTAAATCCAGCCAAATGTGCTTTTGGCATCAAGTCGGGCAAGTTGTTGGGATTCCTAGTGAGCAATAGAGGCATTGAGCTGGATCCTACCAAGATTAAAGTCATCAATGAGATGCCAGTACCTCGAATAGAGAAGGAGATACGCGGGTTCCTTGGGAGAATCAATTTCATAAGCTGCTTTATTTCCTAGCTCACAACAACTTGTGAACCTATCTTCAAGCTACTAAGGAAGAATTCCTCCAAATGAAATGAAGATTGCCAAAAAGCCTTCCTTGCCATCAAGAAGTAGCTGATCGAAGCACCCGTATTGGTACCCCCTGAGGAATGGAGTTTCCCTGTTCATGTACCTGTCTTTCAATGCCAATGCAATGGGCTTCATGCTAGGACAAAAGGATGATAGTAGCAAGGAGAGAGCTATCTACTACATCAGCAAAAGATTAAGTAGCGGTGAACAGAAGTACACTCTGATTGAAAAGACATGATGTGCGTTAGCATGTACCGCTATGAGGTTGCAACAATATCTGCATGGGCACACGACCTACCTCATATCCCGCATGGATTCGCTGAAATACGTATTCAACAAGCCGATGTTGAATTGTTGACTGTATAAATGGCAGTTGATCCTACAGCAGTTCGACATTGTCTACGTAACTTAGAAGTCCATCAAAGGTCAAGGCATTGCAGATCAACTAGCTGAAGCACCCAAGAGGGTTCGAACATCTGGAGACTTATTTTTCGGATGATGGGATCATGACAATTTAGCAAGGTCTTCAAGAAAATGTAGTCCAACCATGAAAATGTATTTCGATGAAGCAGTAAATATGGAAGGTGCTAGGGCAATCCTTATCTCTGGTACAGGAGAACAATATCTTGTGGCTACCAAGCTGTAGTTTGTTAACACCAACAACATGGCTGAGTATGAAGGCTGCATAATGGGGTTGAAACTAGCCCAATCCATGGGTATCCAACATCTACTAGTCTTTAGAGATGCTGAGTTGGTTATCAGACAAACCACCAGGGCATATCACACCAAAGAACTGCATTTGCTGCCCTATCATCGGTAGGTCGTCAAAATATCCATGGAGTTTGAAGACATAACCTTCATCCATATTCCTCGGGGTAGGAATGACTTTGCTGATGCATTGGCGACGTTGGCTTCCTTAATCCGTATATCTAATAGGAGGAGGATTCCCAACCTCAAATTCACGAACCAAAAGGCCCCGATATACGGGAATTACATCAGAGAAGTATCAGATGAAATACCTCCTATCAAACAACCTTAGTATCAAGACATCAAGGAATATCTCCGAGATGGATCTACACCCGTTGGGGCAAGCCACTCCGATCAAAAATGGATTCAAAAGATGGCCCTGAAGTTCTATCTGAGCGAAGATGCACTCTATAAGAGGGATGCTGGAATAGGGCTCTTGAGATGCCTTGATAAAGAGCAAGCCCAGAGATTGATGGATGAAGTCCATGGCGGAATCTGTGGTCCACACATGAGCGGTCATCTGCTGGCCAAGAAGATACTGAGAACAGGGCATTATTGGATTTCTCTCAAAGCTGACTGTGATGATCACGTCAAGAGATGCTATCAATGCCAAGTCTATAGAAATGCCATCCACGCTCCTCCAAATGAGCTGCACAACATGAGTTCGCCATGGCCTTTCTCCATGTGGGGAATGGATGTGATAGGCCCAGTAGAACCCAAAGCCAGCAATGGTCATCGATTCATCTTTACCATGATCGATTACTTCACCAAGTGGGTTGAAGCTGCCTCTTTTCCCAAAGTCACCAAAGAGGTCACCATTGGTTTCATTAGAAATAATGTCGTCTGTCTATATGGACAACCGGAGGTGATCGTATCAGACAATGCGAAGAACCTAAACAATCAGATGATGAGAGAACTATGCAGTAAGTTCCACATCAAGCATCTCAATTCCGTCATCTATCGGCCCAAGATGAATGGTGCTGTCGAAGCGGTCAACAAGAACATCAAAAAGATCATGCAGAAAATGTCCGCCAATCACAAAGAATGGCCTGACCTATTGCCCCTAACCCATTGATGAGTGGTATTTATATCACGAATTAGATCCTCTGAAGCTTAAAATGCTGCTTGTTTTATGTTATTTGTTTTGCTTATATATATATTGTTGTTATTATGCTTATCCTGTATGATACAGGGCTGTTTAGGTCATTTCCAGCTTATAGGGGCAAAATTGTCATTTTTTACCCTCTGGCGCCGTAGCGCCAGAGCCTTGCCTTTTCCTCGCGCCGCAGCGCTGCCTCCTTGTCCAAGATGACGTCATCTGGCGCTGCAGCGGGCCTGGTCCTTCATGAGCTCACGCCGTAGCGCGAGTGCCGGTGTTTTTAAGCCTACGTGGCGCCGCAGCGCCACCTAACAGCTTTAGTCTCCGCGCCGCAGCGCCACCTCCAGTGCCCAACCAGTGACTCGCTTTTAATGACCTAAAGCAAAAGCAGTAAAGAGATAGAGGAAAATAGAAAAGAAAGACAGCCGCCAGGAGATTTATTACAGAGAGAGATAACAAAGTATTATTAATTAGTTTCTAGAACATAAAGAAGTTGTGCTTCAAGGGAGAATAGTTATTGCATCCTACACAGCTCAGAAGTTATACGGAGAAGAGAAGAATTGGAGACAGAAAACCTCACAACAGGAGTTTTCTTATTCCAAATCTTTTATTTATTTGTGTATTACTGAGCAATATTGAATGTTATAGAAATGTGTATTAGCACCATGGTTATGAACTAATTCCTTTTTAGGATTACAATGTAACCTATTGTTTAGCCTAATTAACTTTCTCTCCTATTTATATTCATGAATCATTTTGGAATGGGTTGTTGTATTTCTTGCTTATTGACTGATTGCTTGACATAGTTTTTGGTATTGATATTAATGGATATTGAAAAATGGACATTAATATCTAGCTTTTAAAATACAAGAACACTTGTTATGACCTTGCCTAAGGGAATGTGTGCATAAACTGCTTAATAGGATAGACATATCTCTATTTGCCTTGTGTAGCCTTGAGACTAAGCTTAATGACCCTAGTCTAGTTATTTTCACCAATAGACATATTGTGATTCATCTAGCTAGGGATGTGCATTTGGCCTTCGACAAAAGCTTATGCGTAGTTCTGTTCTCGGCTGACCATTCCTTGATTCATTTGTAATGTGGAGAGGTAGGAGATTAGGCGACGCATTAGGGGAATTGTAATCCTAACTTGACTCCCTAGTACAACTACTTCTCTTACCTCCTTTAGTTGTAATCACATAATTTAACATACCATCTCTAATCACTTGTTTAGATAGGACAGTATAGAACTTACATTAGTATTTGATTTGCACTTAAGACTTCGTCCTCGTGGGTACGACACTCCACTTATCTTATATTACTTGTTGACCACGTATACTTGCGCGTTAATTGTCGTTACATAAATCAGACAACACCCATTTAGCATACAGAACGTCAATACGCACTTCTACTGGGGCTACCCCCTACTCATTGGTCTATGGCACGGAAGTAGTCCTTCCTATAGAAGTAGAAATGGAGTCCCTAAGAGTATTAATAGACGCTCAAATGAAAGAAGATCAGTGGTTGCAAGAGCAGTACCACCAATTGTCCCTGATAGATGAAAAGAGGGCTACAGCCTTTTTCCACGGGCAGTTATATCAGCAAAGGATTGCTCGATCATATAACAAGAAAGTCTAAATTCGATAATTCAACGAAAACGACTTGGTGCTGAAGAAAGTTTTGGCCAATCAGGACGAAGCCAAAGGAAAGTTCGCCCCAGATTAGGAAGGCCCTTTCATTGTCAAGGAGATGTTGACAGGAGGAGCTATCAGATTGCAAGAGATGGATGGGAGCAAATTTCCCCAACTCATGAACTCAGACACCATAAAAAGGCACTATGTCTGAAACACATGCACACCAGCATCCTGGTCCTACGAATCAATCAAATCAGTTCGGTTTTCACTAGAAGAGTGAACTACGAATGACCTGATCTCCCTACACCCGAGAGTACGTAGGCAGCCATTTCTGGTGTGGTCAAACCAAACAAAAAACTTAAAAACTCATTAAACCAAACTCAAGACCCAAGATAAATACTTCTCAAGCTTTTCTCTCACAAAAGAGTGAACTACGAATGACCTGATCTCCCTACACCAGGGAGTACGTAGGTAGCCATTCATGGTGCGATTTGACCTTCAAGAAAATATAAAAACCAATAAAAACCAGTCCCAAGACACCGAAACCATATAAAACACAAATCCTATCAAGCCTCCCTGATCTACAGGCCCATCTGAGATATTCTCCGATATCTCAATGTTAATCCGTCAAGGAGAAGCTTATAATACATCAACAATAGCAAGTCATGAAAGAAGTGGTAATCACTCAACAATGACAATACATATCCAAATAGGGAAGTGAATCAAAATATATTTCTCTGATATATAATACTGTTTGATATATACACTGTGTCCTGTACATGACAAAAAATGGCTGATCTAGTATGTGCAGAAAAAATAAAGCTAGTCTATGGACCCAAAGATAAACGGGACAGCAGTGCCAATATGGCATCTCTCTTTGAAGATGGAGGAGCCGCTACAAGCGCACTACCCTCAGCCTCCATGCGGACCAAAACATCCACAGCCATCTGCATAGGGGCTCTGTGATCATCGATGTAAACACTTATATCGGCAACCAGGCCATGAGTATATGATCGGAGAGCAGTACTGTCGGCAATGTGGAAAATCTCGGGAAGCTATGGCCACATCCCTCTCTACAAAAGCAGCATCCCTGGCAATCAAAGTCTCCTCAATCTCGACAAAAGTAGCATCTCGAGAAGATTGAGCCTCATCTCTCTCAACTAATGTCGTATCCCGAGTGGCTCGAGCCTCATCTCTGTCAGCGAAAGCTATATCTCTGCCAGACAGGGCAGTCAACATCAGCGCCCTAGCCTGATCTCTCTCGAAGGTCATCCTAGCTAGTGAATCTGCCAAAGCTAGATCTTTCTCGGTAGGAATGATCGGCGGGTCACTAACTAAGGCTGCTGTCAGACCCATGAACAAATCATCCTCCGTAAGAGAGTCAGGATCCTCCATAGGCTCCTCCTCATCTGAATCCACAACCGGAGCTGACTGGATGAATGCAACTGATGCTATATCGGTCTTCAACCATGCCGAATACTCTGGAGAACGATTCGGATGGCTAGTAGAGAAATCAGCCCTCTCCCTATGAGTCTAACACTCATAAATCCTGATCAGGTCGGCTGACGATATAGAAGAAGCTGACATCAGCTGATCAATGGCCCCCTCAAAATGGTGCAGGCTCTAGAATTGATCGAACTGACCCATAACTGCCAATGGATGGTAGATGGTCACCCCTCTCAATCCCGCTAGGGGAAAGTAATCTATGCCAGATGCATGGGTGATGAAGCTATAAGGGGAGACTAGCCCTGAGCATGGCAGAATCGAAAAAGGATGCTCAATATCTGACAGAAAAGCTGACCATGTCTCTACATCCGAACACTCTGCTGGCTGAAATGAGTAAGATGTAGCTATCTCGTGGGAGAAGCAATACCCCTGACGTTTGAAGAAGCCAATCGGACACAAATGGGTCATGAGCCATATATACAGAAGGACACAGCTACCTCTAAAAAAAACCTCTGAATGGGTGCTGCAATAGGTAGCTAACCTCAATGTCTCGGCCAGTATCATTGGCAGAACCCTGTCTAAGGGCACAGACCACGACCATCAAGCCCAGGTCTAAATGGTCCAAATACAGTGGCATGTATACATAGGCCACGATGCACATCAACAAAACATCTATCCTGGCTAAATGCCACGCCTCTACAGAGATAATGAAATCACCAGCATGTCGATCGTAACTATCCAGTCTGCCGAAACGATCGATCAAGAAGTCAATTGAGATCATCCGTCCGGAAACGATCTCATCCGTGACTACACTCTGACGTAGACCCTACATCTGCAGGAATGGTCTCTTTATATCACTGATAGCGGTGCGAGCGCAAGGCAAGTCCAAAGTCAAACCTGTAAGCCGCTCGTACTCCTCCAAAGTCGAAGTCAGCTCATGCCACCCGAAGCGAAAAACCTGTCGCTCATGTATCCAACAGGATAAAATGCCGTCTATGAATCTGTATGGAACTTGGAAGTCCATAAGGGCTAATGAATGCCCTAACATCCGATCCACTGTCCCTCTAGCTGGGAAGGGCAGTCTATTATACCACGACCTCAAGGACGATGCTACCACAGATGGTGGTAAATGCTCGATGCGGCTAACTGTCGAGGACGACATCTGTATCACCGTATCACAAGACCATCTAGGGGTCAAATCTGAACTCATCTGTCTAAGTGCATATCCATGACATAATATATGCATAATGACAATGATAAACATGATGCAATAGATAGGAAAAATCATGCATATCTACAATAAACTATCTACTGCAAGCATCATCTCTGTCTGCTAATACAATACAAAATAAAAAGTACAGGGATATGGGGCACAACTACCCAACTACTAACAGTGGCCTATCAAAATGGGGCACAACCGCCCAACAGCCAAAACAGTGGCCTATCAAAAGATATAGCTGATAGTAGTGTGCATACAAGCCAATCATGTATGATGATAAAGCACGTACTTTGTAAACAATCTTATTTATTTATTAATAAAATATTTATTTATTAAAGGCATTTAATTATCTACATGGTGCTGTTTTTATAATATGTAAATAACCCATAGTTTTAAGCAATGCTTTTAGAATAATGATGATGATCATGCTAATGAGATCTAAATTCTTAGAAAGCTCTAAAACTAAAATAGTTCCCAATCGTGGGATTACTAAAAAGGGGATTAGTAAATCCGGATAGATTGGTACATATGTTGCTTGCTCATTGGATGAGGATGATTGATCTCATGATCATTTGTGTGGAGACACTAAAGCAAGTATGTAGGTGCTTATTGGAGAATAAGTTCACTGAACGTGATTCGCTATGGAATACCTAATGGAGTTTTACTCGCCTGTCAATAGGAATTCCTAATGTGATAGTAGTACAAGTAATCCTTGGACTTGAGATCATCATAGTATCTTGTATGTAACAAATTATACTTTGACTTATTCCTTAAGACCTTTTAAGGCATATATAGGGTATGCTTGGGTATAATGAGTTACATATGGAGATAATGAATGATCAATAAAGAATCTACCACCTCTAGTAAAAGAGGAGATATGTCCTATGTGATTCGTTAAATGACAACCCAGGAATCCTTGGCCAAGGTGAAATGAAATTAGAAAGGAGTTTCTAATTTGCATTATTTGGAGTTGTGCATTTTCTAATCGAAATACATATAATTAAATAAAATAAGACTTGACAGTAAATCCATGTCTTATATTTAATTGGGACATTGTATGGTGGAAGGATTGAATTGTACGGTAACTATTTACTCACAGGTTCTTTTTGATTAATGTTGAAATCTATATTATCTGGAAAGTCGTTGATCGCTAGGGAGGCTTATCCCTATTGTAGAATAAATATTATTTATTTAAATAAATTATTAGTTTAATTTATTTATTTAAATAAGATTAAAATTGTTTTAATTGATTTATTCACAACCGGTTTAATATGGAGAACCTAAAGGGTCACACCATAAAAGGAAGAATAATTATTTAAGAAGGTAATGACATAATCGTAATAATGCATTAAGTATAATTAATTTAATCTATGGTGATAGAATAAATTAAATAGCTTAATGTTTATTATTTAATATTTTAGAAATATTAAATATAAATTAATAAGAGGAGTCTTATTAATATTATTACAATTATTATTATTTTAATTTCTAAAGGAGTTTAGTAATTAATTTAATATTTAGTACTCTCATTTATTCCTAATAAGATTAGGAGGCAAATTAATTAAATGAATTTAATTAATTATTCCCATGTGGTGGGAAGCCTAAATTAATTAAAGGAGTTTAATTAATTAAAAGAAATCCCATGTCTAATAGGATTAGAAGGGTTGACCAATGTCTATATAAGAGAAGTCTTATAATAGATATTAGATGATGCAATTCCAATTGTTGGAGAGTACTCCTTTTCTATAGAGGATAGAACACTAAGCCAAACACCCTCCTTCTTGATAATTCATCTTCCTTGGTGGATCACCTCTAGAGGCCAAACACTTGGGTGGCTAACGTTGATCAAAGGAAGGAATCTAACCCGGAAATTCAAGGAGATCACGAAGAACAAGGAGTTGAACTAGTACCTGTGGAAGCTTCGTTCTACAAGGGTATGATTCCATAACTTCTTATTTATCGTTTTAAATTAATAATTTGCATAAAGGATGATCCGGGTAATGGTTTTGTAGAAATTTTTTAAACTCTGATATACCATGCTTCCGCTAATTTTTGCAATTTGATTGCGTCACGATTTCGTACAAACCCAACAGTGGCATCAGAGCCAAATCTTTATGCAATTATTAATTTATTTTTGATTTCATATACATATGGGTATGTATTTAAAATAATTTATTGGGCATAATTTTATTGTATAAAATTATATTTAAAAAAAAAAAAGACTTTTTTTGGGACGAATCACAATTTTTTTTGGTGCTAATCTTGAATTCTGCAAAGAAAAGGTGTTGTCTCTTTCTTACTCCAAAAAGAAGGTGACCCATCATGAAAGGACTTTTTTAATAAACCTGCAGGACTCTTTTAATAAAAGAAGGTGACTTCTTTTTAAAAAATAAATATGATATATTTATATATTATATTCTAAATAATTTTATAATTAAAATAAAGAGTTTATTTTAATCTTGAAATTGGATTTCATGCAATTTAAAATTGCCCATTAAATGATACTCATATATATATGGAATATTTTAATTCATGAGATGAATATTTATTTATTGATATATATGGTGATATGTATGAAAATAAATGGGGATTGATTATGGACTATTTGACCAATGTGATTGGATTTTATTTTAGTTGAATGCTTGAATGAATGGGTTTTATTAAATGGGGTCTGCGTACCTCGTCTTCTCTAATTTTTTTTCTTGATGTAAAATTCTATCTCCTTCCTATGTACTTCCCCTTGACTGTTGATCAAGGTTTCTATTTAAATTAAATAGTTTAATGTAATAAGAATAGTTAGAATTATCTTGAAGAAATTGGAGACCAAGGAGCAAGGAGCGCGTGAAGACCCGTTTGTATGGAGCCCGAGTTTAAATGCAATAGTTATATTTAAATTTAAATTCTTGCACTCATAGGTTTGACCTTTTGGTTCACTTGGTGGCTCTAGTGAACCAAACTAGAATAAAAGTCCATAATCAATCCGGGTAGAATATAATATTCTATATTGCATGCTAAATATTATATATATTATATTTTATGCAAACATGCTTCGCATGTTTAATAAAATGACGCGTATTTTATATATATATGTGCATGCGCGCTAAACAAGATGAGACAAATAATAACAAACCCCTCAAAGAAATAATATTAAGTCTGAAGCGTTCAATGATATTTGGAATATCGAACGTCGCCTTCTAGCATGATAAATTAATAGAGTATTAAATATTTAATATGAGCTTGTTGTGCTATCCACAAGGCGAGTATTGCGTATTTAAGATGTTAATTAATCACATTTGATGCTTATCAAGAAAATTGAACGATCTAGTCTTGTTGTGCTATCCACAAGGACGAACATTTTTCTTTTTTGAATTTATGGAAGTGCTAGGCTGGACTTAACTTAAATCATTTTAGTTCGGATGTGCACACACTTGACCATTATGATTTAAGAGGCAAAATAAAAGGAGTTATATAGTGTTGTAATTGACAAGAGTTGTCTACCTATTTATTTGTATATCGCTTGTTGTGCTATCCACAAGGTTATATACATTTGAAATGGGATCCTTATTCTCACTAGCAAATTTTTAATTAGATGTTGCCGAACTATATAAGTGAGGGTAATATAGTTTGATAAAAATAGTGGGAGATACCAATTTAAAATAAAGACCTAAATTTATTTTGGTATGCAAAATTAATAAAATGAATGTTTGCTAAAATGTTGTTTTTCACATGCAGAATTTTAAAAATGTCAAAATCACTAATTTCACTGCGAAGCATACTTGATGCTAATAAGCTTACCGGGCCGAATTATACGGACTAGCTAAGAAATCTGAGAATAGTTCTCACTGCTGAAAAGATTTCTTATGTCCTAAACTCACATGTCCCTGGAACTGTTCCAGAAACAACCTCTGAGGAAGAGATTGCCACCATTGTAAAGTGACAAGATGATGCATCTGTGGCTCAATGCATCATGCTCGCATCCATGAATAACGAGCTTCAGCGTCAGCACGAAAATATGGATGCTCCTACTATGTTGATTCACCTCAAGGAGTTGTATGGTGAACAAAGTAGGACTGCTAGATATGAGATATCTAAGGAGCTCTTCCGATCTCGGATGACCAAGGGCAAAGTGAACATAAAGGAACAAAAGAAATCTGATCCAGCTAGCAAAGGAATGTGCTTTCATTGCAACATGCCGGGACATTGGAAAAGGAACTGCAAGAAGTATCTAGCAGAGAAGAAGCTTGGAGAAGCTTCGACTTCCAATCAAGGTTTGTTTATGATTGAAATTAATTTTTCTGAAAGTCATAATTCTACTTGGGTATTGGATACCGGCTGTGGTTCTCACATATGTAATACTGTGCAGAGACTGGTCAGAAGTAGAAAGCTGAACAATGATGAGGTGATCCTACGAGTAGGGAATGGAGCAAAGGTTGTTGCATTAGCTGTAGGAACTTATTATTAAGCAATGCCTTCGGGCAAGTCCATTTATCTTAATAATTGTTATTATATTCCGAATATTATTAAAAATATTATTTCAATTTCTGTATTGGATATGGAAGGATTTAACGTTGTTATAAAGAACAATAGTTGTTCTATTTATAAAGACGATGTTTTATATGGTATTGGAAATTTGCGAAATGGACTTTATACACTTGACTTAGAAGAAAATATATTTCAAATTGAACAAACTAAGAAAAGGAAAAGAGATGATATTAATTATACCTACATGTGGCACTGTAGACTCGGTCGTATCAATGAAACAAGATTATCCAAGTTGCATAAAGATGGGCTCCTCGAGCTATCCGATTATGAATCATATCCAACTTGTGAATCTTGTCTCATGGGTAAAATGACTAAATCTCCTTTTAGTGGAAGAGGAGAAAGAGTTACAGAGTTGTTGACATTGATTCACACAGACGTTTGTGGGCCTATGACAACAAGTGCACGGGGTGGGTATTCTTATTTTATTACTTTCACTGATGATCACTCAAGATTTGGATATGTGTATTTAATGAAATACAAGTCAGAATCATTTGAAAAGTTCAAAGAGTTCAGAAGTGAAGTAGAGAAACAAACGGGCAAGAGTATAAAGATACTTCGATCAGATCGAGGCGGAGAATACTTAAGCGGTGAGTTTCTCAATTGTCTCAAAGAAAATGGTATAATCTCACAATGGACTCCTCCAGGTACACCACAGTTAAATGGAGTATCTGAAAGGAGAAATCGAACACTGTTAGACATGGTTCGATCCATGATGAGTTTTACCGACCTTCCAATTTCCTTCTGGGGATATGCCCTAGAAACGGCTGCATACCTACTTAACAAGGTACCTACCAAATCCGCCCCAAAGACTCCATATGAGATGTGGAAGGGGAGGAAACCAAATCTTAAGCATGTTAAGACTTGGGGTTGTCCAGCTTATGTCAAAAAGTTTGAACATGATAAGCTACAGACTAAATCCGAAAAGTGTAGATTTGTGGGATACCCTAAAGAAACTGTAGGGTATTATTTCTATCATCCAACTGATCAAAAGGTGTTTGTTGCGAAACATGCTGCCTTCTTGGAAAAGGAGTTTATCCATGAAGGGGTCAGTGGGAGTAAGATATATCTTGAAGAAGCTCAAGAACCACAAATTACCACGGATCAAAGTCAGGTACCTGACCAAGTAGAAGAACCTACTATACCACACCCTGTTCGTAAATCTGGAAGAGTACCGAAGATACCTGAGAGGTATGGATTCGTTGTAGAGGATGACGATGAGGTACGCATCATGAATGATGATGATCCATTGAATTACGAACAGGCCATGAGTAATAAACACTCAGGGAAATGGCTTGAAGCCATGAAATCTGAAATGGACTCCATGTATGAAAACAAAGTATGGACTTTGGTTTCACCACCTGAAGGCATTAAGCCTATTGGGTGTAAATGGGTCTTTAAAAGAAAGACTGGAGCGGACGGAAAGGTGGAGACCTATAAGGCCCGACTGGTTGCAAAAGGTTTCAAACAAAGACAAGGAGTTGATTATGATGAAACCTTTTCACCAGTAGCTATGCTCAAGTCCATTCGGATTTTGCTTGCGATTGCAGCTTATAACGACTATGAGATCTGGCAGATGGACGTGAAAACGGCCTTCCTCAATGGGAAACTTGAGGAGGATATGTATATGACACAGCCAGAGGGATTTGTTTCAAAGGTTGGAATAAATCAAGTCTGTAAGCTGCAACGATCCATTTATGGATTGAAGCAAGCTTCTCGTAGATGGAACATTCGTTTTGATGAGACAATCAAAGAGTTTGATTTTATCAAAAATGACGATGAACCATGTGTGTACAAGAAGGTTAGTGGGAGCGCAGTTTCATTCCTTGTATTATATGTTGATGATATATTACTGATAGGGAATGACATTCCTATGCTACAATCAATTAAAATCTGGTTATCTAAACACTTCTCCATGAAGGACTTGGGAGAAGCATCCTATATTTTGGGGATAAAGATCTATAGAGATAGATCTAAAAGGATGCTTGGTTTATCCCAAGGAACGTACATTGATACGATGCTAAAGAGGTTTAGCATGGAAGATTCCAAAAGAGGTCTCATGCCGATGAGCCATGGAATACATCTCTCCAAGAAACAGGCCCCAAAGACACCTGAGGAGAGAGACCGTATGAGTAAGATCCCTTATGCTTCTGCAATAGGATCTATCATGTACGGTATGATATGTACTAGACCGGATGTTGCTCATGCACTTAGTGTAACGAGCAGATACCAGTCGAATCCAGGAGAAGAGCACTGGAAGGCAGTGAAGAATATCCTAAAATACTTGAGAAGGACTAAGGATATTTTTCTTGTCTACGGTGGGTCTGAATTAAAACTCGAGGGCTTCACAGACTCAAGTTTTCAAACGGACCAAGATGACAGTAAATCTGTTTCGGGGTATGTTTTTACCTTGAACGGAGGCGTAGTGAGTTGGAAGAGTTCCAAGCAGCAAATAGTTGCTGATTCAGTGACAGAGGCAGAGTATATAACTGTAAGTGAAGCTGCAAGTTGATGTTTTAGATGAAAAGTTCATTACAGAACTAGGAATAGTTCCTAAGTCTCATCTTGAATCTAAACATGTGTTGCGGCACTTTGATTAAACAAATCATTGAAAGAGGAGAGTGTAGACTCTCAAGACAACATTGCAGATCCATTAACTAAAGCTTTAACACAACAGCAGTTTGATCGTCACTTAGAGAAGATGGGTATGAGATACCATGGCGATTGGCTTTAGTGCAAGTGGGAGATTGATAGTAGTGTGCATACAAGCCAATCATGTATGATGATAAAGCACGTACTTTGTAAACAATCTTATTTATTTATTAATAAAATATTTATTTATTAAAGGCATTTAATTATCTACATGGTGCTGTTTTTATAATATGTAAATAACCCATAGTTTTAAGCAATGCTTTTAGAATCATGATGATGATCATGCTAATGAGATCTAAATTCTTAGAAAGCTCTAAAACTAAAATAGTTCCCAATCGTGGGATTACTAAAAAGGGGATTAGTAAATCCGGATAGATTGGTACATATGTTGCTTGCTCATTGGATGAGGATGATTGATCTCATGATCATTTGTGTGGAGACACTAAAGCAAGTATGTAGGTGCTTATTGGAGAATAAGTTCACTGAACGTGATTCGCTATGGAATACCTAATGGAGTTTTACTCGCCTGTCAATAGGAATTCCTAATGTGATAGTAGTACAAGTAATCCTTGGACTTGAGATCATCATAGTATCTTGTATGTAACAAATTATACTTTGACTTATTCCTTAAGACCTTTTAAGGCATATATAGGGTATGCTTGGGTATAATGAGTTACATATGGAGATAATGAATGATCAATAAAGAATCTACCACCTCTAGTAAAAGAGGAGATATGTCCTATGTGATTCGTTAAATGACAACCCAGGAATCCTTGGCCAAGGTGAAATGAAATTAGAAAGGAGTTTCTAATTTGCATTATTTGGAGTTGTGCATTTTCTAATCGAAATACATATAATTAAATAAAATAAGACTTGACAGTAAATCCATGTCTTATATTTAATTGGGACATTGTATGGTGGAAGGATTGAATTGTACGGTAACTATTTACTCACAGGTTCTTTTTGATTAATGTTGAAATCTATATTATCTGGAAAGTCGTTGATCGCTAGGGAGGCTTATCCCTATTGTAGAATAAATATTATTTATTTAAATAAATTATTAGTTTAATTTATTTATTTAAATAAGATTAAAATTATTTTAATTGATTTATTCACAACCGGTTTAATATGGAGAACCTAAAGGGTCACACCATAAAAGGAAGAATAATTATTTAAGAAGGTAATGACATAATCGTAATAATGCATTAAGTATAATTAATTTAATCTATGGTGATAGAATAAATTAAATAGCTTAATGTTTATTATTTAATATTTTAGAAATATTAAATATAAATTAATAAGAGGAGTCTTATTAATATTATTACAATTATTATTATTTTAATTTCTAAAGGAGTTTAGTAATTAATTTAATATTTAGTACTCTCATTTATTCCTAATAAGATTAGGAGGCAAATTAATTAAATGAATTTAATTAATTATTCCCATGTGGTGGGAAGCCTAAATTAATTAAAGGAGTTTAATTAATTAAAAGAAATCCCATGTCTAATAGGATTAGAAGGGTTGACCAATGTCTATATAAGAGAAGTCTTATAATAGATATTAGATGATGCAATTCCAATTGTTGGAGAGTACTCCTTTTCTATAGAGGATAGAACACTAAGCCAAACACCCTCCTTCTTGATAATTCATCTTCCTTGGTGGATCACCTCTAGAGGCCAAACACTTGGGTGGCTAACGTTGATCAAAGGAAGGAATCTAACCCGGAAATTCAAGGAGATCACGAAGAACAAGGAGTTGAACTAGTACCTGTGGAAGCTTCGTTCTACAAGGGTATGATTCCATAACTTCTTATTTATCGTTTTAAATTAATAATTTGCATAAAGGATGATCCGGGTAATGGTTTTGTAGAAATTTTTTAAACTCTGATATACCATGCTTCCGCTAATTTTTGCAATTTGATTGCGTCACGATTTCGTACAAACCCAACAATAGCGGGAAAAGCTATCCAAAAAGATCAAGAATATCTACACTCAGGCTGTTAACCTGCTCCATCTCCTCTGTGGACACAAAGTCTCAGCCATCAGGAATGTCAGGGCGGTACAAGGGAGGATCAACCTCTGTGTAACTGCTAGAAAATGGACTTGTGGAAGGGCCCGCTCCAGAGCTAGAAGGATCAAAAGAAGATGTCTCTGATGGATCTCTGCCAAGATGTCTGATAAATATATGAGCTCTCTCCAACTGCTGGGTCAGTCCTATAATATGGTCCAAGTGGGTAGGCTCTCGAAGGCACGCTATCCAGTCTGTCATCATCACAGACCCAGGCACCATATCTGCCATGAACTGGGTAGCACGAGTCTGAGCCCCAATAGTGCGAGGACTCCACCAGCTGCTAAATGCTTCCTGGCTGTACGGACCCTCTGACAGGGTGAAGCCATCTACGCCCTCCATAGGGATGTCTGTGAGCGGTTGAACTAGTGGCCAATGATGCCAAGCAGGAGGAACAAAGGGAATACGGATCTACCCCGTGATGCTCTTGATAGCACGCTCTCCTAAATAGAGCTCCCAACCTCCCTCTGTCAAAAATGGGACTCTACGGGTAGATAATGCAAACTCCCGCCCAGTGGAGAAATCGCCCTCAAACCCGACTATCAAAAAGTCTGAGGTATAAGATACCTATGATATCGATCCTGTTGTTAAAAGCTTAAGCTGAAGGCGGGAATGGGTAAATCCCTCAGCTACAGGGACCTCTGTCAGTGTGGAGTGGTGCCAACGCCGTCCCCGAGGATAAGTCTCCAGGCCTAAAGTAGTAGCGGGACGTAGGCAAGGAAGCCTCTCATATGCCCAGAAATGGCCATGTAAATATCAAAAGTCCTCAGTGACCAAGACTTACAAATGTAAACGCAGAAATCAAAAATGTACAAGAAAGATGTACTCACCAGCAGGAATGGGTAGAACCCTAACCAAGCCTCCGTCACACCCTTCGAGCGTATGCGTATACCTCGGAGAAAATAGGCAAAGGTGTAGGTACGCCAATCAAAGTCACTGAGGTGCTCCACATGTTGAGTGGCACTAACCAAGGCAAAGGACACCGTCGCAGAGTTATCCGCCATGAAACAAACCCTGATGATCACCAGAAATAATCGCCGTAGGATGCGATCCCTAATCCTCTGATCATCAGGCAGAGGCTCAAGATCATGTGATAGTTAAACTTTGTGATTGTGGGTTCAGATCTATCAAGATGGCTTTCATGCCCGATGATGATTCGACTCTTTTTAGCGCTTTCTTGTGTACATTATCACCTAAAAACGATTTTTCAATAAAACCACAAAGAGCTTTTATGAAAAAATAAAGTGATTCGGGGGTAAATCACCTTATCAACATAAAGATAATAAATGAAAGTATCAAAGGTCCTCGATTACTATTCGGGCGAAGGATTTGAAAATTATGTTTTTCAAAATATCATTTCAATATATATTTTGTCTAAAAATGAACTTTTCGCTAAATCAAATTCTTCGTACATAGGTGCAATAGATGAACAACACTACTTCCAAATAACCCAAAAAATGAGATTCAAAATAAAGAATAAAATCAAAACACTTATCACAATAAAAGCGCGCGCACACACACACACACACACACTTTATGCATAGAAAATCAATAAGATGCGGTAATCATGTTTTCACAGAAGTTAGGGGGTGCCTAACACCTTCTCCTCGCTTAAGCAAGCCCCCGAACTCTATGAATCTCGGGTTTCCAGACCAATCATACGGAGTCACATACTAGACCATATTGCGAAAATCTTCAAAATTCGGGTGAGTTGGTACATACATTTAAAAATCATACCAGCTGGCGGATCTGTCTAATTCGGTTCAATCATCAAAATTAATTTGGTCAAATCAATCTTTTCAAGTTCGTCAACTTTCATGTCGGTCTCGTTTTCCTAAAAATTCAACATTCAAATAAATCAATCGACATAGCGAAATACAAAGGGTAGAAACAATCAGAAAAGAACGCATCATTATTATAGCATTATTATTATATGTGAAATTCAAATACACTAATGTCTAATTTTCATGTTCGCGTAGAATTTTTGTTAATTAAATTTTGGCTGATTGGCACTTCTGTCCCTCCAAGTTGCCATCCACTTTCAAAGTCGTCCCTAAAGTTTAATTTTCGTCAGTTAGGTCCTTAAAGTGATATTTTGTTGGCGTTTCCTTTCCTCCAACCCAATTTGACCAATTTTAACCCATCCCGACCCAGTTTGACCCAACCCAAAATTTTAATATTTCAAAATATAATATTATTTCTAAGATAAGTTTAAAATAATAATTATATTTAACATTTAAAAAAATAATATTTAATATTTTAAAATAAATTATTATTTTTAAAATAATAATTATTTTAATATTTTAAAATAAAATAATTATTTTAAAAATAGTTATTTTTAATATTTAAAATTTTTATTTTTTAAAAAAAATTAAATAATAATTATATTTAATATTTTAAAATAAAATATATTTTTTAAACAATTATTATTTTTAAAATTTTAAGAGAAAATATTATTTTTAAAATAATATTTATATTCAATATTTTAAAATAATATATATATTTTTATTTAAAATAAAATATTATTTTTGAAAATTTATAAAGATAATTATTATTCTAAGGAAAAAAATATTAAAAACTTTTATTTTTTCAAAAATAAGTAAAGTTTCATAAAATATAGATTCAAAAAAATCACATAAGAAAATAAAAATTTATTTTTTAAAAAATAAAGTTGATTTTTTTATTTTTTAGGTAAAAATTTATTTTCAGGAAAAAAAGTTCATATAGATTTTTTTATTATATGTATTCTTAATATTATAATTTTAAAAAATAAAAACTAAAAATAGAAATTAAAATACAAAAAACAGTAAAAGATTTTAAAAATGATTCAATAAATTTTAAATAAATAAATAAATAATATTGGTAAAGATATTAACCATTAAAAATTCTATTTTTAGTTTTTGTTTTAAAAAATTCTAATATTGAGAATACATATAATAATGGTAAAGATATTAACTTATTTTTTCCTGAAAATAAAGTTGTACATAAAAAATGAAAAAATCTACTTTATTTTTTAAATAATAAAGTTTTATTTTCTTATATAATTTTTATGAATCTATATTTATGAAACTTTACTCATTTTTGAAAAAAATAAAGTTTCTAATATTTATTCCTTAGAATAATAAATATTTTTATAAATTTTAAAAAATAATATTTTATTTTTAAAATATTAAATATAACTATTATTTTCAACTTATTTAAAAATATATATTTTATATTAAAATATTAAATATAATTAGTATTTTAAAAATTATATTTACTTTTAAAATATTAAAAATAATAATTATATTAAAATTATTTATTTTTGAATATTAAATATAATTATTATTTTATTTTTTTAAACAAATAATATTTTTTTAAATATTAAAAATAATTATTTTATTTTAAAATATTAAAATAATTATTATTTTAAAATATTTAATATTATTATTTTACAATGTTAAGTATAATTATTATTTTAAAATAATATTATATTTTAAAATATTAAAAATTTGGGTTGGGTCAAACTGGGTCGGGATTTGGTTAAAATTGGTGGTCAAAATGGGTCGGATTGATGTCAAATTGGATTGAAAGAACGAAAACGCAAATAAAATACCATTTTAAAAATCTAATTGATGAAAATTGAATTTTAAAAATGATATTAAACGTGGATGATAACTTAGAGGGACAATTCAGCCATTAAATTTTAGTATAATACTCCAGTAACACAACATGATTGTCCCGTACTTCCAATAAAGAAGAAGATTGGCGCGTGCAAGTTAAATGAGCAGATAGTGTAATGAAGTCTGTAGCCAGTGATACTTTAAGTGGGGCCAACTGCCAAAATTTATAACTGGCGGACATGAATCCTCCACTTTCAACTTCATTGCTTCTGTCTTGTGATTGTGGACCGAAAAAGCTATATAAACCATGTATTGTGACAAGAGGAATGATAGAGACATAATTTATTTTATAATTATTTTATAATTTATTGATGTGACGTACTCTATTTCAGTATATTGATGAACAAATTATTAAAATGTAGTCTTCGATCCCACATAAAAGTTGAGATGGAGTATGACATATCAGCAAATTGTAAAATAATTGTAGAATAAGTTGTTTCTCTAGTATTATTCTTGTTATAATTTACTAAAGAACATAAAGCGGACAAAGAACAAGAAGCATAACCACAAAAATACAAACAACCCACATCTTATTATTATATTATAAGGATATTATCTATATAATAAAATACAAATAATTTTAAATTTTTCGTTCACTCAATAAATTATCTGGTCGTTCAAAATTTAGGATAAATTACATCGTCGATATAATGCGGGAGGCACGAGACACAACTAGTATTATTATATTATAGATATGTAGAACCTTAAAACCCTAGGTGGGAGGCAGCATCCACATTAGGACCATTATGTAAGATGTTGGCACTTTCATTTCTTTTTCAGCATAAAATACCCACTTCTTTTTGCCATTCATTTCAAGATCTCTCTTTCTCTCTCTCTTTATTTCTCTCATTTTTATATTTATTTTTGTACCCACATTGTGCATTGCAGAGCATCAAGTTTGTTGAATATGCAAGGGGATGAATCTTTAAATATTTATGCTTCATCTTGTTTTGGGTCACAATGAGATTAGGTGAGTTTAATCTTCTTCTTGTTATCTTTTCCTCTCTCAATTTATACTCATGTATACTCTGTCACTCTCGTATGTTTATCATGCATTTATATAGTACACAAGAAATTAGCCGGTACATTAGGGACATTTACCTTTACTCTCGTTGCTTGTTTTTATTTCCAAAAACAGATGTTTCCTTTTATGTAATTAATAAATAAATGCAATAAAAATTCAATACCCCTAAAACTGAGAAAACCCATGATTAAATCCCAGGAAATATTTGCTTCTTTTTATAATTCAAAATTTCAAACTGTGCAATTGTTTAGTTATTCTGCTCAACCTAAAAACAAATGGGTGTTAGTTACTAATTCTGTAGTACTAATTGAACTTCTATGTGCTTATTTGTGTTACATTATCAGGAGATAACAAGAAGAACGCTGAAAGACAATAGTCAATTTTTACAAATGTTCTATTGAAATACAAATTTCTCCAATGTTCTAAAAGGCTTTAGGCGGGCACCTAGGGCCTAGGCGGAATTTTTTATTTTAATTCAATTTTAATATTTTATCATAATTTATCCAAACAAAATAATAATATAAAACAAAACAATTTACAATAAAGATAATAAAGGCCTTTGCTTAAAGTTCAAACACATTTATATTGTCAATGTCAAAGTTCAAACACAAACATGCAATTGTTCAAAGTTCAAACATATCTTTAACGTATTAATTTTATTCAAAAACAAGATTGCTATTAAATAATAAAATTTAAAATTTCAAGAATTCAATTCAATATTAAAACTTAAGAAACTAAACATAAATTTAACAATTATATTAAATTAAACTAAATAGTACAAATGTATCATCATTTATATAATTTGAAATTGGTACAAGTTCAAAAATTTACAACTATAATAAAATTATCCATTTTGACTTGATTTTGTTCACTTCTTGTTGTGATTTGATATGCTACAACTTGCATTATGAATATGGTAAATCATTAGAAAAATAAATATATTAAGATCTGATTTGAGTAGTTATTAAAATAAAAAAAACTTCTCCGTCTAGGCCTTGTCTAATTTTCTGGAGGAATTTTTTTGCCGCCATGGGTCTAGGTGAGGCGCCATGGGGGGCCTAGCGCCTAAGCGGGGGCTAGACGGACCTAGGCGGGGATTTTTAGAACATTGAATTTATCCAATGTAAATAATATAAAAGAGTAATGAAAACTCAATCCCAATTACGTTGAAGCAGTATTTGTTTTTTATGTTTTGATAAAACAGAAAAATCATCACTGAACACCCCCCCCCCCCCCCCCGGCTGCAACGAAATGTGTGCTGTGTAAAGTCCTAAACTTTAGCACATTGCTAGGATTTAGTTATTTCACTCTGCCTAAACTTGAAGGATGTCTAGTTACTATTTGGTAGTAACTAATTCAGTTTTTCTGGTTTTTATTTTTATTTAACATAATGAAAAGACAACCGGAAGAATGCTCAAAGACAATAGTCAGTTTTACCAAGTTTGTGCACTTTTGGAAATTGTTGAATCTCTGCAAGTCTCATGACTTGGTTGCTGGAAGTTTTCTCATAGACCAAGTGGCCATTGACTGCACATTTTGTTGCCAATTACTAGTGAGATTAAACCTTACTCATAATTTTCTTAACTAACATTAGCTACGTTAGTGCTTTCTTGCTTCTACGATTCTACTGCAAACAATTGCCATGTACAAGCTGTCGTTGGGTCTTTTAAAGTACCAAACCTGATCAAATATTACTTCTATGTGACCTCATGCTGCCTAATGTAAAGAATCGCAGGAAAAGAAAGACTTAACTGACAACCATACAAATTGAGGCATGGATGTCAGTCTCCACTCGATTAACCCATTCTTCCTTTTAATTCTATGACACCATTCATAATATTAGTGCAGCTTGGGGTATCTGCCTCCCCGCATTCCATGCGCAACTCCTTTACTCAATGCCTCTCCCTGCAAAATAGGAATCACTACTATTTTCATGACTTTGTACAAAGTATATTGCTAAAATAAGAAATGAAAAGCAAGGAACGATATAGGCGTTGAATAATTTATCACATTATTTTTGTAATATTTTCATACTGGAAATACTTAGTGATGCACACGCATTGGTTTCGAGCCGTTTCTAAATTATTATTCATAAAAAGCAAATGTTCATGAAAAACTTCAGCAACTTGATTTTGATATACATATTCATAATAATTGGAAAGGCCTTAGTCTTTTTATTATTTCTTTTCTTTTCAATTTATTAAGAAAAATGGATACCAAGATAATCAGCTATGCATATAAACTGGAGCCTTGTGGCAACGTCATGTATAGAATGCAATACTCCTCTTCAGAAATACATGATATACATCTTATCAAGAATCATAAATAGTTTGATGAAGAAGTTCATGTCCTTGTTATTATATCTAGAATGATGCTTATAGTTGATATAATTATGCAAGGCTGATTTCTTAAAAGAAGAAGTTTGTTTTGAATCCTAAAGATACTTGGAAAGTTAACCTAACCAAATGATTTTGTTTTGATAATGCACCATACATGTTCAAAGCTAGAGCTTGAAGTCCTCCCGGTTGTTATTTGCGTGATCTTTGTATGAATATAAGAATTTCCTTGCTCAATGTGGTAATCAATACATTATCCCATCGCAAAAATGAAACAATCGTTATATTGGCTACATGCCTCTTTTTCTGGAGCTTACATATGCCTGCTTTTCTTTTGTATTCTTCTCGCACATCCTTATGGGTTCCTTGATTATCTGTAAGGTGCTTTTTCAGTTCATGTGATGAATGGCAGTGCTTTTCTTCTGATTTGTCATGTTGATGAATTTTTAAATGTAAATACAGTTTGTCATAAAGCTTCAAATGAAACCCAAAGGCATATGTATTTATTTAAATCAATATATAATTTTTGAACTTAATTTATTGACAAATTTTATTAATCAGGTCCTCTGCAAAATGAGTTGGACACATCCCCTGGACAAAGTCTTGATGGAAGTTTCAGGAAGTCTAGATCTGGTTTGTATTCATATCTAATTTACTCTTTGGTTCTGCCTACCCCAACTAGTATGGGATAAAAAGGCATTGTTGAGTTGACCTTGATATTTATTCTGCTAATGCACCTACTATTAGTAATAACTGATAACTACTTAATTCAGGAGTCTACTTATATTTTCTCGTTACAAAATGAAGTACTTCCTGGAACAGTCAGTTGTGTGTATCGCGTTCATCTGGAGGCATGAAAATTCCAACTTGGCTGAATTTTTTTCATTTATTGGAAGCTTTAGACTACATTAGATGAAAATATAATAGGAAACCTCACTGGCACAAACATGCAAGCCACGAGGGTTTTAAGATGCGTCATGCTCACAAGGGATAGGCAAATGCTCATTCATAGGCTACAAGAGTACGTGTAATCTTGACCTAAGACTCTGATATAGGATCCATGAACTAGCACAACCCATCTCTAATGCAATCAGAAAATGGTCAACATACTCTTCCTTTGCGAACCTAATTAAATGTTAATTATGATTCCAAAATCAGAGCGAGTGAGATTAAAATTTAATCCAAATATAGGAATAATTATTTGAAGCATGATCGACGGATATTCTAGTGATGTCATTTTCCTATTAATGCATCAAGCTCTGATGACTCATGCTCCTCAAACTTGAGCTCTGTTGGGAAAAATTACCTCCCAAATAGATTGTCTTTGATAAATTAAACAACAAGAAACACTAGTATATGCCAAACAGATTAAATATGCAATCACACCAAAATAGTAACCATTGCATGAAATAATTAGATGAAAATAATCAAGCACAAGACTCCAAAAGTTTACGTGAACTCCCTCTCAAATCAAGAGGTAAAAACTACGGGCCGATTTTCAAAAAATCCACTATAATAAACTGAGAGAATACAAAGATATCTTAATTTGAGTGAACACTCAAATTACCTCACCACAATAGCACTATGATGGAATCCCAAACAACACACAAGGTTGTTTAATCTTCTCTCTCTCTCTTTATTTTTCTCTCTTGGCCTTCTTGGTTTCTCTCTCCCACTCTCTTTTTCGGATGGTGTAGATTGATGTATTTGGTGTTCACTTGGCTGCCTTGGAGATTAAATAGGCAAAGAGCCTATTCCCTTTTCCAAGCTCCTGCCACCAATGTACATACATACATAAATATATATATATATATATATATATATATATATATATATATATACATGTTTCCCACCAAGTCTGCCAAAGAACAAAAACAAAACATTTGTTTGCTTTTTCCCTTCTTGCCACCATTGCACAAAAGGGAAGGGCTTCCCATTTCCTTTTCCTGAAAATTACTTCCTCGCAACAATTTGCCCAAACTTGATTTTTGTGCAACTTTACAGAATAGTACATGAAACTTTGTCAACTAGATCTCATGGGTGTACGACCCACAAATCTCAGCAAACTCTACCCTCACTCTTCCAAGTTTTTTGCTGCCTGTTAGTGATAATAATGGTACGGAAATCACTGCTAATAATAGAAGTACTGATGATAAAAGTTACTGTTAAAAAGATTCCACCAGCTAGATCTTGTTGCATTATGTTATTATAGTAGAGAGTGTAGATTATCATCTTAATGATGATATGCAATAGGAGAGTGTGGGGCCAACACTGAGTAACTGACAATCCTAAGAATGAAGAGGGAAAAAACTTAAAAAGATTACTAGCGAAGAATATAGTAAAAGGAAGATGAAAGAATAGTGAATTATAGATAAGAAAGAGAGATATTACCTTGAGAATGAAACAAAGAACAAAGAAGATGAGTAAACTCAATATATCAATATTCTTCGTGGTCGAAATAGCTGGTCAATAATCAAGCGTTAGTAAGAGGAAACTAAACGGAAATATTTAAGAAACTATATCTAGGTCTATATCTATAAAAAATAAATAGACTATCAAACTAATTGAATTCATCAGCATATAGATAATACACAATACATTTCAACTATAAACTCTAGACAAGGTATGCCTTTTGCCAACTGTGGTCATAGATTAAGATCTTCTTGCAAAGTGCATTGGTCCTTTCACTGTATCTATTAGTTCTCAGCTATTGAAACTCCAGAAAGGAAATGCTAGTTGTATGTTCATATTGACAGGGATCTATGTGGAGATTTGTTGTGAATTTCCAGTGGACATCTGAGTGCAAGCCATCATTTGATCCCGAAGTCCAATCTGCAACCAGAATGTATAGTGGCTTTTAAAGTGATTTATGGAATATTGCCAGCCAGAACTTGGGTGTAAGTCGATTAAGTGCACCATTTGGTTATAAAAGGCATTTTTTCCTTGGATTTTTAGCATAGGAAAACTTATGAAGAGTTGAAGAGAGAAGAGTAGGCTTTCACAGGGCATTGAGTGATGGTAAACCCTTTGGGATGGATAAAGAAGTTAAGTTTGTATTAAAAATCAAGGTTTTATTTATATTTTTGAATTCTCAATATTACCATAGATAATCTCTCTATAAACACAAGCAATGTGTTTTGCTAAATTGCGTGAAGTCTTTCATGAGATCTTATTTCAATCTTGTCTATCCTGTTACATTTATAAAATAGACCCAAGTCTAGTATATAAAGACATGAAACTCTCCAACTCAAAACCAATTGGCAATGAGAAGAGTTGACTTAAGTCATTATATTCTAGACATTTTCTCAAGGTATTCAATGTGGGACAAGATATATACTCTAATACTCCCCCTCACGTGTAACCCGATGTATTGAGAGTTGCACGTGGACATGATGAATAGGAGATCCACACAAGATAAGCAATCCTAGAAGAAGAAGCTAGTCACAAGACAAGCTCAGAAGAAATCTAGTAAACTTTAAACAACTATTGGCCCAATTGATAAGTGGTACTAGTTCAGAAATGGGTAACTTTAACCTTTAAGAAATGGACTGCAAGTGGGTAAGAGTGAAGGCCAACAAGAGTATTTAATTAGGCCCAAGGATAGCCCGCTCTGATATCATGTTAAATTTATAAAATGGGCCGAAGTCTAATATATGAAGACATCAAACTCTCTAACTCAAAACCAATTGTCAATGAGAAGAGTTGGCTCAAGTCATTATATACTAGACATATTTTCTCAAGGTATTCGATGTGGGACAAGATACATACTCTAATACCCCTCTCACATGTAACCCGGTATATTGAGGGTTGCACGTGGACCTGATGAATAGCAGATCCACACAAGATAAGCAATCCTAGAAGAAGAAGCTAGTCACAAGACAAGTTCAGAAAAAATCTACTAAACCTTGGACAATTATTGGCCCAATTGATAAATGGCACCTTCTCTGAATCTGTCATCCTCAATACACCTACTAGAGGTTTTGTGGTCTTAATTGCATATCCCATGCTACCCCAAAAATTCCTATCACTTAGAATGATTTTTCTCGCCTCCCTACCTTCAGGTTTTTTTGCCCAAGCACAATTTGCCCACTCCCTAGATGTAAACATAGCCTCCAAAGGCTGTCTCAAACTATGCATACTCTGCAAAGTTAAATAAGCAGTGGCAAATCTAGTGGCGGCTGACCGAACAAGGTTTTTATTAGTGTTGGCCCTCATCAATGCCAAGACCCATCCATGATTATATATGAAGTTGCTTACCTACATAATGACATTCATCAAAAAATAATTATAATTCAAGTATTCATTTAATAAAAAAAAATTATAATCAAATAATAATAATAGTAATTACCTTCTTTGCCTTTGTCAAAGCATTTTTATGTTGAGGCAACTCTCCAAGCTTCTCAAGCATCAAATCGATGCAATGCACGGCACACGGTGTCCACCACAAACGTGGCCTCTTCTCCATTAACATCCTCCCTGCCGCCTTATAATTAGATGCATTGTCAGTGACTACTTGAATGACAAGGTCTTCTCCCACTTCCTCAACAACCTCATCAAGTAGTTTAAACATCAAATTAGCATCTTTAATTGCATCAGATGCATCAACAGATTTCAAAAATACAGTGCCATGGGGGTTGTTTACAAGAAAGTCTATTAGCTGTCTTCCCCTAATATCTTTCCAACCATCCGACAAGATTGACACCCTCGTATGTGCCCAAGTCTTCTTTACCTCCTCAACAAATGCCTTTGTAGTCTTCTCTTCCTCCTTCAATATCCAAGAGCTAAGCTCATATGGAGTAGGGGGTTTCAAAGCACGACCATAGTTCCCAATAGACCGACACATTTATAAATGAAGGACTATCTGCAACATTGAAGGGAATCCCGTTTTCAAAGAAGAGTCTACCAATATCAAGACAGACTGCATTACGAGGCTCCTTTGAAAATACGGTATGCCTGGTAGTAGCATCATCATCACCAGCATCAACATCCACAACAAATCTGTCCATGGGTCCCCGAACTCCCCTTTCGGAGGCACTACCCACACTTGAACCTCCCAAGGATGGATGACCACCATAATAAGATCCACTTTGTATTTTTTCATTTTCATCTCTGTCTTTCTTCCTTGGAGTCCATATTTTTATTCATATATGAAGCAAGCTCTTCCTTCACTTCGCTTGGTACTTTTTTGCAAGCCTCGACGTTACTATGATTACCCACAAGATGATTTTTCAGCCTTGTAATCCCTCCTTTGCAAATTTTCTTACAAAAATTGCATTCCACATATAAATGAGCTTTATTAACTCCCGGGGCTGCGGTGCCATATTTTCATGCAGGATCTTTCTTACCCATACTAACAATTCACTTTAATAAAAAAACCAAATATAAGAATACCCAAAACAATAATACCAGCAGATTTGTAATTGACTAATTGTATATAACAATAAGAATACAAAACAGATTGTTATACTTTCTTGCTCTGCAGCTATCTGAGTGTGAAGTAATCAGAGCATAATTAGAAATTGGGTTCCATTATGAATAAATTGCAGATGGAAATAAAGAAAGTTACAAAAAGGCCTGATTGTGAATGCAAGACACATAACTAATGTCTCTAAATAAGCAAAGCATTGTTATGATATAGAAAACAGACAGTGTGTGCTGTAAAAGAAGAATAAAGAAACAATAAAGAACCAATAAAAACAGGGTATTACTTTGTTTTTTAAGCAGCAACTTTACATAAAATAAACCTTAAATCAAGTAATTAAAAGAATTAAATCAATTAATTAAGTCATAAACCTTAACATAAAATAAACCTTAACATCAAAAAAAAAAGACAACAGAAGAGGAGACCGAAGAAGAAGAGAAGACAGACGACGACAGAGGACTCGACAGACGAAGACTCGACAGAAGAAGAAGAAGAAGAAGACAGAAGAAGACGACAGAAGATGCGACCACCTGGGCTGGTGTCGGCGAAGAAGAAGAAGAAGAGGAGGAGGAAGAAGAAGAAGAAGAAGAAGAAGAAGAATACCTGGGCTTGGTGTCAGCTGAAGGAGGAGTCGGCTGAAGGAGGCTGTAGCGCGAATTAGGTTTGGCCTTCAACTGCAAAAGTATTAAACTTACGTTTTTTTAACACCCAATTAGGGCTTACACCTCGGCGCGCCTTGAGGCGGACACCTCGACCGAATATGGCACAAGTTTCGTCGAAGTCCAAAAAAGCGCACGCCTCGCCTTTGCATGCTACCACCTCGTTACGAGGCGCGCCTCGAGGCGTACGCCTCGAGCGCTTTTTCGAACATCGAGCAAGAGAGCTGGCAAACTATACCAAAAGTATACCAAAATATATAACTTAGGCATCATTTTTCTTGCATGCTACTACTACTGTTTTGGACCACTTCCATCCTTCTGCCTTGGTGTTTTAAATGGCCTGCTTGTTGAAAACTGTGACCCTCTAGTGTATGCTTCTCTTTTTCTTGTATTTTCCTGATTTGGTGGTGCAGAAGATGGTGGAGTGCAACCTTTCCTAGCTGTTGTTGAAGTCTTCTTCTCTCTCACAAGGGTTGGAGTTGGCATCTGTTTAGAACAAATAGGAACAGTTATCAAATAAAGTAAGAAATTCAAATATTCAAAAAGAATTAGGTAATTGATTTAGTAATTTCTTTTAACTTCAAATACTATCAAATAAAGTAAGAAATAAAGAAAGAACTAGGTAGAACTTATACTTACAAAGGTAACTTTGTCTTTGTCTTTTCCAGTCTCACTTGCATTGTCAACCCTTTTAACTATTTTAGTACGCTATGGAATAAAATAGGAATAGTCAATAAAAAATTGCAAAGATATGAAAATTTGGTATATATATAAAAATCAAACTTATAACATTTTCAGTAGGTGGATTAGATAGCTTTTGTGCTCTTCTTTTTCGCCTTGGGGATTGGAGGTTATGGGTATGCAGGTAATTTCCAGGCAGAGTTGGGTGCTTTGGACACCTCAATCGATTGTGACCCTCTCCCTTGCATATACTGCAGTGCATCTTCCTCCCTTTCCTTGACACCCTACCCACCTTATTTGGACCATCTTCCCACTCCTCTTTTCTTCTTAATAGTTGTGGCCTTCCCTTCAACTTCTTTTTCATAGGTGGAGGTAACAAGATATCACAATTAGTAAAGTCCCAAAAATCTTCCCCAGTCAATACTTCTAAGGTATGAGAATAAGTCTTAATGTAAGTGGCCCTAGTGTACCAGTGAGCCACATAATCTATTGGGTTTCCATATATGGAATGAATTGCCCTAACAGTATGACAACAAGGGATTCCTGTCAAATCCCACACCCAACATGCACAACTTTTCTCCACAAGGTTGACAGTGTATCCTCCTCTCCCTCTCTCCTTCACTTGGAATTTTGACTGTCCATCCCATAAAGCTTCACAATGTGTAGATTCTAAGATAGCAGCATCCAATTTCTTCTTAATCCTTGGGCAGATTAATTCTTCAGTCTTCAATATTTCATCTCTTTTTTGGTGCAACCTCACCATAATCTGATTATGTATCTCAGATAGCATGTGTAACACTGGCATATATCTTGCCTTTATGTTCCATGCATTGAAGCACTCAGACATGTTATTATCCACACTGTCAGTCTTTGAGTGAGTCTCAAAGAATGTCTTGGACCAAACCTTAGGATCTTGCTCTGCCAGTTTGTCATGTGCAGGAATTGATACCCTTTTAACATCTGTCATTGCCCTTTTGTGTGCTATAGTATGAGTTGCCATGGCTGCCTCCCAAAAAGCTTTTTTAAGAGCTTGGGAAGGATACTTCTTCCTTGCATAGATGTGTCTTGCATAGTTTCTATGCTCTGCATGAGGAAGAATATCTTGAATAGCTCCTTTCAACCCCTGCAAATATAAACTATTAGAGAAATGTACATGGCCACAGTTTCAAAATAAATAATGATGTGAATTGTAGTTATTACCAAATATTAACAAAGATACTAATCTTTTGTTGGCCAGATATTAAAGTCAGCCCATACCCATCTCCCAAAGTAAGACCAGACACCAACAACTGCATGAACCAAGTCCAACTGTCATAATTCTCACTCTCCACCACCCCCATAGCTATAGGAAACATCTGATTGTTTCCATCCCTGCCAACTGCAGATAGAAGCTGTCCACCACACTGTTTTCAGAAAACAGCCATCCAAGCCAATAAAAGGCCTACATCCACCTTTCCAAACCTTTTTCAAAGTATCATAACAAATATAAAATCTCTTAAATCTTGGCACATCTTCAGGATTCAATCTTGTTGTTTTTATGTCAACTGTGTTATTCTTATTACTCTTCACTATCTCAGCCCCAAAGTCCCACACCCTTACATAATGATCCTTCATAACCTGTTGAATCCCCTGCAATGCTAACTGTCTAACCCTCGTGCACTTAACCTCTGTAACATCCAACTTCAGTTTCAATTTTATCTCTTCTTGCATCTCCCTTAATTTCCAGCTAGGATTCTTCCTAATCTTATTCCCATAGTACTCAACAAAATACTTGACTGTAGCGAGCTTATTTTTGAAGATTCTGGTGCAATTGTGAATGTCTAAGATAGACTTAACCTGCCATGTATCAGTCCCTTATATGTTACTAGCCCATAATTTCCATGGACATCCTTTCTCACACTTAACTTGGCATCTTTTCGAATCATTGACTGGATACCATAATTTCCTCCCATTTGCAATGGAGTAGTCTCTTATGGCATCTTTAACCTCCCTAATGCTGGAAAATGTCATGTACTTAAATTTTATCAACTTCTTTTTTATCTTCTTGTTGTAAACCTTAACTGACTTTCTTTTTTCTTTACTAGGGGGAGGCCCTTCATAGCAAACATCCTCATCTTCTTCACTGCTATCAGAAAGAGACCTCAGTACATCACTGTTCTCATATTCACTTTGCCATAATGGATCATCTGAATAACTAGTCTCATTTTCACTGCCTTCATTATCATTCCCATATTGTTCTCCCTCTATGTGATTCAATTCTAGGTTATGTCCTGCCACATGTTCTTCCACATTTTCAGGCTCATCCTCACCCTCACCCTCACCATCACCCTCTTCATGTCCTTCATCTACCTGATTTTCTCCTTCCTCTCCCTCTTTGCCTGTCTCATGTCTCTCATCCTCCAAGTCTGTGTTCTTGTTCATCTCCCTCTTATACTCCTTAGCCATCCTCCTAGCTTCTACTAATTCATCATCACTACAGTCTTCATCAACATCACTATCAGAGGTATCTATCTCAGAACATTGCTCAACTACCCTTTGTTTACCCCTTTTGGACTTCCTTTTAGCACTCTTTTTGACATTCTGACATTTTCTACTCCTATCACTCAACTTCTCCCCAACCACACTGTCCTCACCCTCACCCTCACCCTCACCAATCACATTTTCATCCACAATTTCATTCACATTACCAGCAACATTATCAGCTACAATTTCATCAACATTTTCAATCACATTATCATCCACAGTTTCATCAACATTTTCAAGCACGTTATCAGTCACATTAATACCATAGTTGTCACGGCGCCACGGCGAGTTATGGTGGTAGCCGACTGCCTGGACGCCTAGGCGACAAGTTGACCCCCACGGCGTCCGTAAGGCGACGTTTACAATGTGCAATTTATATATTATTTATTTTGCTTAACAAGTATATTGGTAATAAAATTTCATATCCATTAAAACTCAAAACATAACACTATGGAATAACATTAAAGGCATAATTATGTAAATATTTAGCAATAACAATCCAAAAATAAAACACTTGATATTAATAATTAGTAAAATAAATGAAGAATTCAACAAACACCATATAGAAAATAAAGTTGCAACCAACTATCACAAATATGTAGTCTAATAACTAATAAAACACCACCATAGAAAGCCAAAATAATGTCTAGACTCTCTACACTAGTCTAAAAACATCGTTCAATCAAAATCATCATAGAAAAGGTTATCTCCATCTCTTCCACGAGAACTACTCTCATTCAAAGGCTTAGGTGGTGGTCTTTCTCCAAAATCATCCTCCACATCTTCATCATCATTTGGAATTCTCTCTTCTTCATCAACTTCATTATCGGAGTTGGAATCCCTCAGCCTTAATTCCCTTGAAGTTGAACCACCACCACGTCAAGAGTACGTTATGAGATTATCACTAGTATTAGCACGAGCCCTCCTTGAAAGATTGCGACCCTTAAGCGTGTTGGATGCACCGTTGCTCTATCCACATCATTCCATGTAAGATCCTCCCCGGGATGAACAACATCGGCCTCATTATCGATCCATTCATTACCCCATTCAAAGTCATCAATGACTAATGGATCAAAATTATTTCCAAGTTCACGCCTCTTTTGGAACCTTGAGTCGATCTTTCGATTGTACTGGACATACACCAAGTCACTCAATCGTTTGTGTTCCAATCTATTCCTCTTCTTCGTATGAATCTAAAATAAATAGAACAAAAAATAATAATATTAATGATAAAATTTTAATTATATAAAAAATAGTTAGTATTAGTAGTGAATGACTTGTTACTTTTGAAATTTGAACTAACAATAGAAAGTACTTACAAACTCAAATATACTCCAATTGCGCTCGCAACCGGAAGAACAATAGAGGCCTAGAATTCTTTTTGCAAACGAAGGATAGCTCAATAGCCCGCGCTCCAAAAGCATGCCGCCAATCAACTAGAAAGAAATATAAATATTTTTAAAGGGAGGAAAGGAAGAATGTATCTAAATTATAATCATAATTTAGCTTTTATATCTTTATATATATTTTAATATACATACGAGGATTCTTTAATTTCCGTTGCCTAATCACCATTTCTCTTGCAAAAGTATCTCGAGAAGCATCATATTTTTCGACTAGATTGCTTATCTTGTCTAGCAAATCAAACTCGGGCACCATCTTTGCAAGAACGTCATTGAAGTCATCTCGTAAAGCATTAGCAAACAACCGACGTTCCTCTTTGATATCAATCCTTCCACCATACAATGTCCCAATTAAATATAAGACATGAAATTACTGTCAAATCTTATTTTATTTAATTATATGTATTTCAATTCCAAAATGTACAACTCCAAATAATGCAAATTAGAAACTCCTTTCTAATTTCATTCCACCTTGGCCAAGGATTCCTGGGTTGTCATTTATCAAATCACATAGGACATATCTCTTCTATTACTAGAAGCGGTAGATTATTTATTGATCATTCATTATCTCCATATATAACTTATTACACCCAAGCATACCCTTTGATATACCCCAAGTGTCTTAATGAATAAGTCAAAGTATAATTTATTATACACAAGATACTATGATGATCTCAAATCTGAGGATCACTTGTACTACTATCACATTAGGAATTCCTATTGACAGGCGAGTAAAACTTCATTAGGTATTTCTTAGCGACTCACGTTCAGTGTACTTATTCTTCAATAAGCACCTACATACTTGCTTTAGTGTCTCCACACAAATGATCATGAGATCAATCATCCTCATCCAATGAGCAAGCAACGTATGTACCAATCTATCCGGATTCACTAATATCTTTTTTAGTAATCCAACGACTGGGAATAATTTTAGTTTTTAAGCTATCTAAGAATTTAGATCTCATTAGCCTGATCATCATCATGATTCTAAAAGTATTGCTTAAAACTATAGGTTTATCACATATTATAAAAACAGCACCATGTAGATAAATAAATGCTTTTAATTAAATAATACTTTTATTAATAATTGAATAAGATTGTTACAAAGTATATGTTTTATCATCAAACATGATTGACTTGTATGCATACTACTTTCATATGTTTCCTACTCAGGCTCTTCACTCTACGTCTGACTCAAGTCTGACTTATCTCCATCAGTGACATCGACGTTTGGAACATCTCTCTTTTTCTATATTAGAGTCTTTGTTTCCATCTTTAGTTAAACAATGTAATAAAACTCAGTTTTTGTGTGAACCATGTGAATTGGGGAAACACAAACGTTCTGTTTATTCTGCTATTAACAGTCGACATTCCGAATCTTTTGCTATTATACATACTGATGTGTGGGGACCCTCTCGGGTTGTTTTCCGTTCTGGTCATAGATGGTTTGTTAGCTTTATTGATTGTAATTCTTGTGTCACTTGGATTTATCTTCTTCGTTCTAAAGATGAGGTGTTTGATTGTTTCCAAGAATTTCATAAAATGATTCAAACCCAATTTGAAGCTAAAGTAAAGATTCTCCATAGTGATAATGGTCGTGAATATAGTAATAATAATGCTTTTGCATCTTATCTCTCTCAGCATGACATTATTCTTCAAACCTCGTGTCAAAAGTGCAGAACAAAATGGAGTGGCGGAAAGAAAGAATCGCCACTTACTAGAGGTAGCCCGCACTCTTATGTTCACTATGAACGCCCCTAAATTTCTATGGGGAGATGTTTTGACTATTGCTTTTCTGATAAATCGACTTCTTTCTAGAATTCTTGGGAACAAAATTCCAATCGCTTTGCTTCAACACACGACAAGTCCTTCTCCGTCGCCTCGAGTCTTTGGTTGTGTGTGCTATGTTCATGATAAATCTCCCACTCAGGAAAAATTAGATCCCAAGGCTCTTAGGTGTGTTTTCATTGGTTATTCTCCAACCTAAAAAGGTTATAAGTGTTATCATCCTCCCTCACACAAAGTATTCGTCACTCGGGATGTAACCTTCTGGGAATTGGAACCTTTTTATTCTTCTTCACCTTCTCCTCAGGGGGAGGATGTTATTGATGAGGAGAAGCTTCCTCTTGAGGCTGACATTACAAGTTCTATTATACCCTCCTTTCCTGTTCCATCTTTTCTTGTTCCTGTTGATGCTTCTGATAATTCTACACAGGGAGAGTTACAGAATGAGCCTGAGTTGAGAACCTATATTCGAAGAGGCAAGCACAAGGTCACCATTTCTGCACCACTACTCCAACCATGCTCAGAACCTAGTCTTGATAATGCTAATGGTGAGAATCCTAATCCTACTTGTTCATTTGATGATATTGATATTCCTATTGCTCTTAGAAAAGGGGTTAGAGTTTGTACTCAACATCCAATCTCTAATTTCGTAGCCTATGATAAATTATCTGCATCCTATCTCTCTTTTGTTTCTTCCTTGTCTTCAATATTTGTACCTCAGGGATGGAAAGAAGCAATTAGTGATGAGAATTGGAAACAGGCTATGATAGAGGAGATTAATGCCCTGAAAAAGAATGATACATGGGAACTAGTCTCACTTCCTTACGAAAAAAAACCAGTTGGTTGATGGGTATATACAGTCAAACAGAAGCCAGATGGGACAGTTGAGCGACTCAAATCCAGGCTAGTTGCAAAAGGGTACACTCAAACTCATGGAATTGATTACCAGGAGACATTTGCTCATGTGGCAAAGATGAACTCTGTCCGTACTATAATTTCATGTGCAGTAAATTTTGGCTGGGATATTCAGCAATTGGATGTGAAAAATGCGTTCCTTCATGGCGACTTGGAGGAGGAAGTATACATGAAAATACCCTCTGGTTTTGCTTCATCTGCTACCAAGGGTAAGGTGTGTAAATTGCGAAAGGCTTTATATGGTTTGAAGCAATCTCCCAGAGCCTGGTTTGGTAAATTTCACAAAGCAATGATAAGATTTGGGTACAAGCAGAGTCGAGCAGGTAATACTCTATTTGTCAAACAGATAAACAGTAAGACTACCATTCTTATCGTTTATGTTGATGACATTGTGGTGACAGGAGATCATAGAGAAGAGATAGTTAATCTCAAAGCGAATCTAGCCAAAGAGTTTGAGATTAAAGATCTTAATCCTTTGAAATATTTTCTTGTTATTGAAGTTGCAAGATCTTCCAGTGGGATTTTTCTATCTCAAAGGAAGTATGTCCTTGATCTTTTAACGGAAGCTAACATGTTGGGATGTAAGTCTGCTGATTCACCTATTGAAGTTAATCATCATTTAGTAGGGGGCATAGGACCTACAGTTGATAGAGAAAGATATCAACGTTTGGTGGGACGATTGATATACCTCTCTCATACTAGACCTGATATATCTTATGTTGTGGTAATAGTAAGTCAGTATATGCATGATCCTCGACATTGTCATATGAAAACTGTTTACAGAATTATGAGGTATCTCAAGTCTGCTCCTGGAAAAGGTTTATTGTTCTCACCACATGGTCATATGAGAGTTGAAGCTTTTTTCGACTCAGACTGGGCTGACTCTATAGAGGATTGCCGTTCTACATCAGGTTACTGTTCATTTGTTGGAGGTAATCTTGTTACTTGGCGTAGTAAAAAACAGTCTGTGGTAGCAAGATCTAGTGCTGAGGCTGAATATCGAGCTATCGCCTTGGGTATATGTGAACTAATGTGGCTTCGAACCTTGCTAGAAGACTTGGGTGTTGCAACTAAAAGGCCTATGCAATTATTTTGTGATAATAAGGCAGCCATTAGTATTGCAAACGACCCAGTACAACATGATAGAACGAAGCACATTGAGATTGACACACTTTATCAAAGAAAAATTAACTAGTGGTCTTATCTGTTTATCTTTTGTCAAAACAGAACATCAGCTTGCTGATATTTTGACTAAGGGTCTTAGTAGTAAGATGTTTCATCCACTATGTTTCAAGTTGGGTATGCGGGACATTCATACACCAACTTGAGGGGGAGTATTAGAAGATATGATATTGATAGAAGATATGATATAGATTTACCGTAATTATAGCTTCCATAATTAGTGTGTACACCTTGATGTAATTTAGGAATTATTTGTGTATATATACAATCAATCTATGTAATAGAAATTATTCAATGAAATAAACAATTCTCAAAATTTGCAGTCTAATTAATTTGTTTCTAACACACACACATATAAGAGTGAGAAAATGAGGGGTAGGGTGCATAGTACCTCCAATTCTCCAAGTCTCTTCTAGTACAAAAAATGAAATATAAAATTAAAATACTTGTATGGAGGAGAAATTGCAGTAGAGAGGAGAATTAGGAAGAGAGAGACCTCAAGCTCCACCAACTATTTTTTCCCCAGTTTTCATTCATCTTGTAGGGAGATGCCATTTGACATCGATGGATGATTTTAGGACTATATATCAAAAATTATCCTACCACAGTGACAAATATTGGCATGCACATGTATGTATGTTTGTACACACATGCTAACACACACAAACACACACATATATCATAGTTATCTTGGCGCCACGGCGAGTCATGGCGGTAGCCGACTGCCTGGACGCCTAAGCGACAAGGCGACCGCCATGGCGTCCGTATGGCGACAAGTCGTTTATAATGTGCAATTTTTATATTATTTATTTTACTTAACAAGTATATTGGCATTAAAATTTTATATGTTTTAAACTCAAAACATAACACTATGCAATAACATTAAAGGCTTAATTATGTAAATACTTAGTAATAACAATCCAAAAATAAAACACTTGATATTAAAAATTAGTAAAATAAATGCAGAATTCAACAAACACCACATAGAAAATAAAGTTGCAACCATCAGAAAAATGTAGTCTGATAAAGATGTGTCGAATCCGATTACTGATAAGTTTTTTAGGGTTTTATTTCCTTTCTCCCTGGTTTTTAATCGATGGGTCATGGGTTTTTAATCGATGGGTCATGGGTTAATGGATCAGAACTGTAAAATACTTTGATTGAGCCAAAGCTGTTAAGGCGTCGCCAAGGCGGCCAAGGCGGCCAAGGCGTCCCAAGGCGTCCATGACATGGTCATATGAGAGTTGAAGCTTTTTTTGACTTAGACTGGGCTGGCTTTATAGAGGATCGCCGTTCTACTTCAGGTTACTGTTCATTTGTTGGAGGTAATCTTGTTACTTGGCGTAGTAAAAAACAGTCTGTGGTAGCAAGATCTAGTGCTAAGGCTGAATATCGAGTTATCGCCTTGGGTATATGTGAACTAATGTGGCTTCGAACCTTGCTAGAAGACTTGGGTGTTGCAACTAAAAGGCCTATGCAATTATTTTGTGATAATAAGGCAGCCATTAGTATTGCAAACGATCCAGTACAACACGATAGAACGAAGCACATTGAGATTGACAGACACTTTATCAAAGAAAAATTAACTAGTAGTCTTATCTGGTTACCTTTTGTCAAAACAGAACATCAGCTTGCTGATATTTTGACTAAGGGTCTTAGTAGTAAGATGTTTCATCCACTATGTTTCAAGTTGGGTATGCGGGATATTCATACACCAACTTGAGGGGGAGTGTTAGAAGATATGATATTGATAGAAGATATGATATAGATTTATCGTAATTATAGCTTCCATAATCAGTGTGTATACATTGATGTAATTTAGGAATTATTTGTGTATATATACAATCAATCTATGTAATAGAAATTATTCAATGAAATAAACAATTCTCAGAATTTGCACAGTCTAATTAATTTGTTTCTAACACACAAACACACACAAGAGTGAGAAAATGAGGGGTAGGGTGCATAGTACCTCCAATTCTCTAAGTCTCTTCTAGTACAAAAAATGAAATATAAAATTAAAATACTTGTATGGAGGAGAAATTGCAGAAGAGAGGAGAATTAGGAAGTGAGAGACCTCAAGCTCCACCAACTATTTTTTTCGAAGTTTTCATTCATCTTGTTGGGAGATGCCATTTGACACCGATGGATGATTTTAGGACTATATATTAAAAACTCATCCTACCACAGTGACAAATAGTGGGCATGCACATGTATGTATGTTTGTACACACATGCAAGCAAACACAAATACACACATATATCATAGTTGTCACGGCGCCACGACGAGTCATGGCGGTAGCCAGTCCCTAGACGCCTAGGCGACAAGGCGATCGCCATGGCGTCCGTATGGCGACAAGTCGTTTACAATGTGCAATTTTTATATTATTTATTTTACTTAACAAGTATATTGGCAATAAAATTTCATATGCATGAAAACTCAAAACATAACACTATGGAATAACATTAAAGGCATAATTATGTAAATACTTAGGAATAACAATCCAAAAACAAAACACTTGTTATTAAAAATTAGTAAAATAAATGAAGAAATCAACAAACACCACATAGAAAATAAAGTTGCAACCATCACAAATATGTAGTATGATAAAGATGTGTCGAATCCGATTACTGATAAGTTTTTTAGGATTTTATTTCCTTTCTCCCTGGTTTTTAATCGATGGGTCATGGGTTTTTAATCGATGGGTCATGGGTTAATGGATCAGAACTGTAAAATACTTTGATTGAGCCAAAGCTGTTAAGGCGTCGCCAAGGCGGCCAAGGCGGCCAAGGCGTCCCAAGGCGTCCATGACATGGTCATATGAGAGTTGAAGCTTTTTTTGACTTAGACTGGGCTGGCTTTATAGAGGATCGCCGTTCTACTTCAGGTTACTGTTCATTTGTTGGAGGTAATCTTGTTACTTGGCGTAGTAAAAAACAGTCTGTGGTAGCAAGATCTAGTGCTAAGGCTGAATATCGAGTTATCGCCTTGGGTATATGTGAACTAATGTGGCTTCGAACCTTGCTAGAAGACTTGGGTGTTGCAACTAAAAGGCCTATGCAATTATTTTGTGATAATAAGGCAGCCATTAGTATTGCAAACGATCCAGTACAACACGATAGAACGAAGCACATTGAGATTGACAGACACTTTATCAAAGAAAAATTAACTAGTAGTCTTATCTGGTTACCTTTTGTCAAAACAGAACATCAGCTTGCTGATATTTTGACTAAGGGTCTTAGTAGTAAGATGTTTCATCCACTATGTTTCAAGTTGGGTATGCGGGATATTCATACACCAACTTGAGGGGGAGTGTTAGAAGATATGATATTGATAGAAGATATGATATAGATTTATCGTAATTATAGCTTCCATAATCAGTGTGTATACATTGATGTAATTTAGGAATTATTTGTGTATATATACAATCAATCTATGTAATAGAAATTATTCAATGAAATAA